>JAOANR010000006.1:6069664-6289726 GCA_030278955.1 Hygrophila difformis
TATAATTTGTGATGATAATATTTATGAAGATTAGGTTAAAGATACTCATAATCCTTGTCCTAAAAGAATTCCTCATACCTCTTTAACTCGTGAGGTTGATCTTTGTGTTAGAGAATGGAACATAGAACTTATTAATTAATGTTTTTGGTTCTTTACGACAACTGTTTCTATTTGTTCGGATATTTGGAGTGACCATTCGCAAGCTCATTTTTACATGGGTGTTACTTGTCATTGGATTATAGTTCTTGGATTTTACAAAAAAGACTTATTGCTTATAGAGAATTTGATACCACTCATAATGCTCAAAATATTGCTATGAAAATTCGTTTTATTTTGTAAAAATATAGTTTACTTACAGAAATTTTTCGTTTTCTTTTGATAATGCTAATACATGAATAGTGGTTTATTGTTCATTAAACTATTTACATTTTTACAAGTTGCAGTGGAATCGTAACGTACTATGCGGTAGCTGTTTCATTAATTTAGATATGAAACAGTTTAATATTGGTGTTGAAATTGTTCCGTGTGCCCTTTCACAAAACACAAGGGGAAATTGGGGTTGGGGACTTACCCTAATAGTCAAGTCCCTCGTCTCCCAACCATAGGTTGGGGGTTCGATCCCCACCCGGCCCCTATCCCTCCCTTTTATCCCACTTTTTAATTTGTATTGTTTGAGCTCCCACACATCTTTGCCGACACATGAGTGTCACTGTTTACCAAAAAAAAAAAAACACAAGGGGAAATTTGCTCCATTCCATATGTAAAATACCCATGATTTTAGGCATATATACATACTAGTAATTATTAAAAAGTAATTGTTTATTTGTGCTATTCTTACATACAAAACAAAATTGGGGATGAGGACTTAGTCCAACTAATTAAATCCCTAGACTTCCTACTGGAGGTTGGAGGTTCGATCCCCACCGGCTTCCTATCTCTCACATTATTCCCCTTTATAATTTGTGTGGCATGGATTCTCACCACCATTTTCTCAGGCCTTGAATGGCTCTTCAAAAAAAAAAACAACAAAATTGAATTTTAAGTCAGTTAATCGAATAGAAAGAAGGGAAATTGAAGTTTCTTTCCTTTTGTTTTAGACGATTGGATTTGTTCCATCTTCCAAATAACCAATTTGTGTCATTGTGTGCAGTCTTTGATCTTCCTCCCACACTCGGAGTTGGATTCAGTGGGTTGTTCTTGGAGATTTTTTCACGTAAATTGTCTGGATTCATTAATCTTGGGCTGGGCTGGGATGGGCCACATATGGCTAATATCTTTTTTCTAACTGAGTTGGGCTCAGACTCTATCGGGTAATAATTGTTTAGGCTGCGTTTTGGATCAAAATTATTGCTTGACTCGTTGGTTATGAAATTAATTTAACAAAGAAATCGTTTATTTTATAAATATAATTATGATGAAGTCCATTTAATGAAATGATATAATTGGGATCTGGAAATATAATGTGAAGTTTCACTTTTAAGTAATTTGCAAACTAAACCAAGTTCATCTATATCTTTGCTATGTATACAAAACAAAAACCTAGCTTAGGAAAAATTTGTAAAGTGGCGCAGCTAGGTGCTAGCTACAGTTAAGCAACAGGACGAGACATTAGCTATGGAGATCAGTAAAGTTAAGCGTATGCATTACTAAATGTGATTATGGAACAGGGTATGACTTGTTGTGGCACATGCATTTATAAGCCACAGGGCAAGTTTCGGCTTCCTCGAGGGATGAACAAACAAAGCCCACTATCACCAGCTTGCACGGTGTACAAGATCCACAGGCATGGCTACAATCTGGTAAGCTTGACCCGGCCGCTACCATCACTGGATCCGCCCGTTTATTCGTCGGCGGTTTCATCCCTATTCTGTAGTAGTATTCCTGTTTCGTCATTGGATCTCTCCCACCGTATCTTGGTTGTGGCTGATGGCCGTGATGATCTACCACCGTTGAAACACCAAATTAAAGTTATTTATCCATTAGGGTTTTCGATCTCATAAATTAGGGTTACTCTGGTTGTTTTCAATTTGACAATGATATCATCAATATTAGAATTTTGTTTATTATGGACTGACAATCGGAAGATTCACTACACGCTAACAATATATGTTAGCTTGAATCGTGTAGTGAACACCGCCAATTTTATAATGACAAGAATTCTATAGGTAGAGGATATCATTGAGAAATTAGAAAAATAATAAGAAAAAGTTGAGAAACCGTACGAGGATGCAGCTTGCCTATGTTCCTTGAATGTCCGAACAAAACGAGGAAATAAAGCACAAATATTGAGATGCACAAAAAGCCCTTCATATCATAGGTATCTATCTCTCTTCCTGTGATTTGTCTTGTTCTTGCTCCGCCGTTGGTTTTTCTATTATGAACGGATATATAATAATCCTAAAGACTCGCAATTTGCCCTAGTTGGATTATTACACGGAAGAAATTAGGGTTTCCAACTGTGCAATATAAAGCAGTGGAGAATAAGGCAGGCAGGCAGCAGTGAATTGAAGCAGATCACAGGCAACAGTACGAGATGTGAAAGGGATCACATGAAAAGAGACACATACGTTGTCCGTCACAGGGAGGTCAAGTCTCATCAACCCGTTTTTAGCCACGGCTGCATTTAGACATCACGCTTTTGAAAAGAGTGGTGGTAATGAGCAATTTTCTCTGCAGGCAATCATGGTTATTTTTCGTGACTGCTTTTGAATTCAGGGGGCCTTTCTGTGAGTGAGTGTCTGCCATTCAATGTTCCGGGGTAAATTTTGATGTAATAATGTTGTTTTACAGCCTGAAGTGGGGGTAGTAAATTTGGCATTAATGGTTTCATGTATGGACACATGATGCAGGGGAATATATTTATTTTCTGTACTTTTGGTAGTAAATTAATTTTAGTGACGGTTTACAACTCTTGGGGATATCTCTTGTTGGATAGGGACCGCTGTAAATATTATAAGATGCTTTTGGATAAAACAGCGATGGCCGACGAATAGAGCTCAAAACCTTAATGGATCGTTTAGGTATGTTTTACTAACTTGTTAGCATTGTGTGGCATGGGCTCCCACCACCCCTTTCCAAGCCTTCAATGGCTCCTCAAAAAAAAACTTGTTAGCATTATACTTCCACAGTTATACTTCCATCGTCTTGTAATGTTTTTGACGGATCCACGTATCATGCAGTTCAATGCACATTTTAAATTATGAATAACTCAAGTTCGGTACATATAAAAATTGTAAAAGTTTAATATTTAAAAACTACACGACAGATGATTCTAACAAAATCATATTTAACTATAATTTAACTTGGTTAAGTGAAAGTAATAATAGCAAATATAAATTATTGGCCCATAGTTTAGGCATAGCCACAGTTTTCTGACCGAACTGTTGGGCCGTTAAATGGACTTCAAAATAGTAAAAAGCCCATGAATAGCTTACGTGGGCCGAGACAAATAGTGGTACATTTTTAATAAATAACTTTCAAGTTAACAAATTAATTCCCACTTCTTTTTTAGTTCTCTTTTTTAAACTAAAAAGTATTCGAAAATAGTTGTTATTTTATTTATTAATATAATATTTTTCAATATTACTCTTATCTTTTCATAAATATTACTCCTAAAATATTGTGTAATATCTCATTACTTCAATTTAACTTTTCTCTAGAGTAGGGGTAAAAGTGAAAAATTAACCAATAATAATTACATTTCTTCATGTGTGATTTTTGCGAAAATGTCATCTAATAAGGAACGGAGGAGTACTTCTTATTCATATATAGATCCAATTTTATTTTCTTCTTTTTGGAGATGTGGACTTGGCGTGGTAAGTTCTTTACGTCTTCCTCTCTTTTTTATTTATTTATAAATTTTATGGTATGAACTTCTATCATTCATTTTTTAACATATATAGACGGTTGAGGAAAAAAAATTATCCCTTTTTGTTATTCAAAAACATAAATAAATTTTTTATAATAATTATCGAACTCTTATTTATTAATTCTTCTAAGATCTATAAAGGCTTATATGAGATATATATGGGTATGCAGCTTGAAACAACATTTTATTAAATAATAATAATAATAATAAAATGTTTGTTAATATAAAAAATAAAATACAAAATAATTTAATAATTTAAATTCATTTTAAATGAACTTAGGAGTTAGCACAATTATTAAAAACACGATTATGTAAAATCATTCATCCCTAGCTAGCATTAATTAGTCCGGCTTCGTTACGTACAAAGAGATTATTACAAAGCTTAAAAACCACAGGTCCGTAGTCAACAACGGTGTGCAGAAGAACAAATAATTAAAATCTAAAATGGATCAACTTCCAGACTGCTGAAGCTACCAGCCTACCATACATAACAACTAGGCAAATAATTATCTTACTAGATTGGTCAATATTTCCAACTAATTAAGCATGCATTGAACATGGAAATTTCCTCATCAGCTTGCCAATGCCTGCAGTCCCCCCCCACCCTAGAAAAGTACACCACTGTGTATAATTTACTTGCACATATATATATATAAACACCCAAAAATCTTCTCCTCTTCAATTCAATTCAAACTAACATGGATGATACTATTATTTCAAAAAGTGATATTCATACAGTCCGATTTGCTGCAGGGGGCAAAGATGAGGATCAATACTACTATGATCTGCAGGATGAAGGTAGAGATGAGGAAAGACGACGACCACAATTAGATGGTTATGATCATCAACATCACATTCATATTCATGGTCATGCTGGGTGGAGAATATTCTCCAGACGGCGGAGTGTGCGGGGGCTCATGAATTATTCATTCTTCAGCTACAGTAGGCGTGAGAGAGCCAGGAAAAGGAATTTATTTTTACAGACGTACAAGTTCGGAGTGGGAGGTATTATTAGTTCCAATAATGAGGACAAGAAGGTGGTCATGGGAAGTCGGAAGCTGAGGAAATTGATTGTTGAGGTGAGGAAGACAGCGGTGGCGGTGGTAGCTTTCATGGGTGGTGGCGCCGCTGCTGCTTTGAGATCGTGTTCCAGTCCTCGCTCGGCCATTGATCGGGTAACGCCCCCTCTAAGAATTGCTAGGCACCACCACTTTGTTAATTAATTACACACATTATTCTGGTTGAATGAATGACCTAATTATATTGTGTTTCCTACTTAGAGGATCGGATGGGATGGAATGTAGTAGGAGTATAATTTTCCTCATGAGTGCTTTGATATATATTCTTGGAAAATGGGATGTTAATACAAATGAAGCTAAGTACTATGTGTTATTGTTCTTATGTATGCTCGTTTCTTTCTATATCTAATAAGTATATATAATACATTGCTGCTGCCATTGTCTTCCCTTCAATTGTATGATCTCCTCCCTCTGCTTCGTCAGGAATTGGTTAATTTGGTTAATTCCAGAATCGGCACCAAACAATGAATTAGACATGACTTTTAAGTGGATTGTAGTGGCCTATGGATGTCTGTCTCCTGGGTCTTTTTGACAGCCGCCATTCAATACAGTTTCTTGACCGCATATAATTTATAACATTATACTATTACTTGGACAAGTTTTACGTCTCATGTCCTTCAGAACAACTTCCTATTTCATCGCATGGGCGAACAACAAATAAAGCTTTACATCTAGGATTTGATTTCATAAATAGTGGATTAATTCATCTCATTTAATTAAGTATGAATAAAGCTTCATCTTTATCTCATTTTTTTTTTTAAAAAAAACTTATTATATAATATAAACATCAAATATGCACACTAATGATCATATTACAAGACTGAAGGTACCTAAATCCCTCATTCTAATAAGATAAATTAAGCACTGATACTTCATTTAATAAGACTAACAAGAAAGCCACTAACATGACTATTTCATGAATGCACCGAGGCTATAATGCCACAGAGGCACATAAAAAGGATAATTTGGAGTAACCCTCCAAGAACAGCAACAGCACGAACAACTCGAAGCTGTAACATGGAAATAGTTAAATGGTTTACAGCAGGTTACATGTATACATACATTCGGAAAGCAACTGTAATAAATCATTATGAAACCGCTAACCAAACTGAGCCACAGTTTCAACCTATGTGCATCAGTCACATTAGGACAGGTAAACACTATACTGAAAAATATTACTGTATAATGAAGTAAATTGTATCTTGTATGTTTCAATATTCAAACATACGACACATTCAAAATTATAGTTTTGCGGCATCATTAATCACCTAGGAAAGCATAAAAAATGGTACAACCAGTAACAATTCATAATGGCCTACTAAACTCAAGAGAATGTATGGAGAAAGTTAAATATATTCAAACCACAGTGCAAGACTAGAAGAAGAAAAATAAATGTAAAAATATGCAAGCCAGCACGTTTAGCATTCATAGGTTTCTTCCCAAAACCACATACTTGCACCATTTCACTGATAAAATTAAAACCTCCAGGTGTCCAACAATTGATCCTGCTAGTAAGTATCCAGTAAAAATCTGCAGATATTCCCAGAGATTAGGAAAGAGTAAAGGCATGAATAGTTAAAATCAAGATCAATGTTCAAAATCAGACCGGCTGTCCAGCACAAGCAGAGGCAATCCCACCACAAGTTGCAGGAACAATGACAACCACCAGATCGTATATGAGCCTGTAACCTCATTATCAATGTCAACTAACCTAGAACTCATACAATGAGAATGAGACACAATAAATTTCATAAAGCTCACCTCAAATCCAACTGCAGCACTGGGTATTTAGATTTGAAATTTGATATGATGAACAGATGAAGACATTGTCCTGAAAAAAAAAAAAAAGAGTAAGTTATGCACCCACAACAAAACTAGCTTGCCGCACAGCGTTAAATTCTTCCATTTTATCGTTTTCCCTTTCTTTCTCCCCACAAGATAACATATAATTCAATAAGATCGTCTCAAGCAACCCTAAAAAAGTAGCAGAGAATTCATTTCACCTTTCTACCAATCAATGTGGGGGTCTCTTCAGGTCCATTGTCATTATCCAGATTGAAAACGTTATTTAATTTAAAGGACCTATAATTATCAGACAATTAAGAAAAAAAACATATGAATAAGAGGGAAACTAAAACAAATTGGTGAGTGCCACTGAAAATAAATTTGGTATGAAATGCTAACATACTTATTTTCCTCCTTTGTTTCATTTTTCTTTGTCTTGACTCTGGCTACCGTTTCCAGCACAGCCTCCTGGTTGTCACAAGCAAAATAAGTGAGAACTAAAGAAAAAAATTAGACATGCAAAACAAAGATTCTTGTTAATTTTCCTAGAATAAGAATGTGGGTCAATTCAAATAATCAGGCTAAAGCAATCTATCCGAAGGTTCCTACATACAAGTCAACCTAAAGTTCTCCCTGTCCTTCGGTCTTCCAGCTATAAACAAACATTATCAAATTCTTTTACTTTACAAGATAATAAAATTCCATAACTATATATATTAGCATCTCTATGTTAGGATACTTCTTTTCTTAGTATTATGTTATCAATGCATCTTAAGCCAAAATTTCCAGGATTCTTTATCATTTTAAAACAGCATTTTTCTGGATTTTATATTTCATGCAATAGAGCTAACCAAACACAAATAATTCAGATCAGCAACAATGAGCTACACAGAATAATATCACAGAATAACCCTTGAGCTTCAGGAGATATTATTCTCAGTTCCACACCTACTCAATCGAAAAATGACTAAAAAGGTAATGATCTCCCCCTGAGAACTTAACTATGTTCCTGAACTTCTAAGCATTGGGCATCACAAATTTCCAAACATGATCTTACATTTTTAACGATTTATTTCATGATCAAATAGAACCAAAAATGGTTGCCCCTGTAACTGAAATGCAATTGCATTTTCGCAATCAACAAACATTCACTGCATAACCAGTGTTCTTCAAACAATAAAAATTAGACATTACTTTTTTTGACAGCTGCCATTCAAGACAGTTTCTTAACCGCATAATTTATAACATTATATTTCTTGGGAGAAGTTTTAGATCGAATCTCCTTCAAAACAATACTTTCTATTTCATTGAATGGGCACCCAACAAATAAAGCTTCATAAATAATAGTGGATTAATTAATCTCATTTAATTAAGTATGATTATTTATTTCTTATAGTAATATAGTTATCAGTGACTTTGATTAATCAAGAGCCATAATTAATACTCCCTCCGTCCCACTCCAAGTGTCTTTTACGGTTGGGCATGGGAATTAAGGTAGAGTTGGTTTGTGAGTATATGGTAGGGTCCACATAGTTGTTGGATGAGAAAATTATTTCTATTTATAGAAAAAGACATTTGTAATGGGACATCCAAAAATAATAAGTAGGACATTTGGAATGGGACGGAGGGAGTAGTAAAAGTTATCATCAGGTGATTAATCAATATTCGTATATTATATTATGAGGCATGGAATTCAAATTACACGATTTGATCACTATATTATTATAGTTATTGTCATATAAAAATAATTTAACAAGAGGTGTGGTCAAATTCCTAAATCCATTAACGCAAAAAACATTCCTAAATCCTTATGTCGGCCCATTACGTGTATGAGAGACTATAAATATGTATTCCCGCTCAATTTCTTTACCTTTCACCGTTTTCTTTGCTCCTGCAATTCGATAAGATTTTTCATTCTCTTCTCTGATCCACAACAAAACCCTAACATGGCACGAATCCTCATTTTGAAGAAGAAATTGTCGACATTATTCCAAGGTGATAGATCCGTTTCAAGCTATTATTTGGAGTTGAAAACCATTTGGAGCGAAATGTGATTGTTGGATACCTTCGTCTATCCTAGTGAGAGGCTTGATCTTGTTGCAGTGTTGGAGGCGAGAAAGACGAAAAGGATCTGCTGCTACAATTTTTGGTTGGTCTCAATGAAGAGTACCTTGATACTTCCAATAAGATACTGATGATGAATCCTATTCCAAATGTCACGACATCTCTGCGTATGGTATGTGAAATAGAGTTCGAAAAGCAAAGCGTGTTGGAAGTTTTTAAAATCGGGAGAACAACACTTTTTGAGAATTTAGAGGTTGTGTAACTAAATCTCGTTCTCCATTCTCTGATACCAATTCTGTTATTCTGAAATGGGGAGAACTATTGAGTTTAGGAATTATGCTTCTCTAAAACTCGTCTCATTTTTTTCATTAACATTACACGGCTATTTATAGCCGGAAGGAATACAAACGTGGCAATATAAAACACAACATTGTTGACAAATGTGTTACACGCAATCCACAATATTTGACGAATTGTTATTCAAACATAATGGCTCCTTTGATTACGTGGGGATCTTTGATTTCGGCTGAGCATCTTTGATTACGGCTGAATCATGTTGTCGGTAATCTCTTGCTGCTACATTGGACGTGAATGAGTTTAATGATTCAACAAAGCGTAGGAGTTCCTCGTGCTCGGATGGATGGTCTTAAGGATGGCGCCAAACTTAAGAAGAAGGGAGTGATATGTTTCTGGTGCGCCAGACCTGGACATGTCATGTCCGAGTGCTTCAAAAATCCAGGCAACATGTACAATCGACGGAAGAGTATTGCAGGCACTGGAACTAGCTGGGCGAAATCTGATAAGCTCATATCTCAAGTGGAAGCTCGGGTAACTGAAGTTATCAGATCTGAAGTGGATGCTCTGATAACGGAATAATAGCCAAAAATATCATTTTTCTTTGTTTTTTTGCCAAATCAATCCCCTCCAATTTTTTTTTTACCTTTTTTAGTCCATTTGATATGCTAATCCGGACCAATATAATCCTATATTCACTAATCTAAATAAATTAGTTGACCTGGCAAAATATATACCAAAAACTGGTCCACTGTAGGGGAGGTCAAAAAATCTACACCTCAAATTTTTTGACTTCTTTGGACAAGTTTTTTATCCCACTTTCTCCCAAAAGACAAAACCCAATAGGAAAAATGCCTTTCAAAGAAATTCCTGACAGCGGCAAATGAGGAGATTGAACTCAGTGAAGGTTCAACTCAATCCGCCACACGAATGGGCACCCAAACATGAGGAAGACACTTGACCTGTGATTTTAACAAAAGGTTGGATACAGTTTGGAATTCTACACCAGTTCCTCCAGCGAAGCTTCAACAGAAAGCTGCTTCAGCCATTCGAACGTCCGATTATGAGAAGCTCACTTTTTGGTATACTACGCCGCCGCTGCAGCCACCAGTAAAATCGCCTCCTCCTCCACTTGCAGCGCCAACAGCTTACTATGGTTGTCACTCATGATGGAGGATTTTCGGGAGACGGGCTCGGGTGGGAATGGATTATAATCTGGAAATTGAAGAGGTCAGTTCACGGTTAGGGACAAAACCTCAACCGTCGAACCGGCGGTTCGAACCGGAACCGCCGGTTTGGTTGAACCGGCCACCTCTAATGTGTGCTGGTAAATAAGCTGCTGTAAATTGTTGTTGATTGACAATGCAATGACTTTTGCTTATGATGTGTGATGTAACTTTGACCTTTTAATCTAGTTCCTCTCTTCTCTTTAAGTTAAAAAAAGAGCATAGGGATGAGAGACGGATGATAGGGGATAGGTTTTAGACTTTAGAGTGTAGTGTACAACAGTAGGAGATATTTATGTGTCCTCTCTCTTGACATTATAGAATTAAGTACTGGTAGTTCCAAAACCTACCTTTCTCATACATATATTCCTTGCTTGTTTGCTTCATTTTCATGGAGGTGCTAACTTATTTAGCTAGTGGAGTATTCTCTAGTATTTCCATCATGCATCATGTCTCTCTTGATATTATAGAATTAAGTCCTAGTAGTTCCAAAACCTGTCATTCTCATGCATACACTCCTTGCTTGTTTGCTTCATTTTCATGGAGGTGCTAGCTTAATTAGCTAGTGGAGTATTCTCTAGTATTTCCATCATGCATCATGATCATCATTCCTCCTAATATAACAACCCAACTTATATTTGCTGTAAGAAAGTTTTGATAGTCAAACCTACCTGGCTAGTACCTAGTGGTGCGATCAGTAAGCAGCTGCCTCCACCAACATTCCTCCTAATATAATTGCCCAAATAGTGTAGTAGTAGTTAAACTCAACTGTCATGGTGGACTCTTGTTTTTGCAGGTTGTTTTGTAAATTGTAATTTGTACTATATAATTATTTGACTCTTGTTACTGAATATGCTCTTGATGTCCTCTAAATTGATAATCAACTCTTAACTAGAACAACTCTGACCATATCCATAATATTGATGGGTGTGATTCAAAGATCCAGCTTTGAGTGATCACCAAAGGAGCTAAAATTCTAGTACTTTAGTTTCAAGAGATAAGATAAAAGCTTCAAAGGTTTTTAACACTACTGGTCTGAAGCATCTTTGACGATGTAATGCATGGTTCAATAATCAGAGACAAAAATTAAAATAATCAAGGTGTGATAGCGCAAAAATAGGTTGTTGGAAATATGTTCTGATATCAATTGTTGGGGAATGGACTACGACACACAAACACACACTATAGAGGACCTACAATAATTTACTCACACAACACCAACTCTTTAATGTTGGTTAGCTATTAAATAAAATCCTCAGTGCACAAGGATACTTAGGCGGCAGGGCCGACCATATATCATTTAGGCGGTATAATCGGGTGGGAATGGATTATAATTTGGAAATTGAACAGGTGAGATAAATTAGGGATCTGCTTGATCGGCGGAAGAGGGGCGTTTTTGGCCTTGGTAGAATACTTCGTCGGCGGGCGCATATTTCTGATTTCTTGGTAGTGCAGAATCGAAGTTGTCGAGGTTTGAGTTTCTTTTAGGGTTTTGATATTGTCGGAATTGGCCTGTGAGATTAATGGGAGGTCACATAGGGAAAGGGCTCTTTGTCTTCGTTGTCATCGCCGCCATCTTCGGCGGTGGCTGCTCATGGGGTGGAATCAAAGAGTGAAAGTATTCGTTCTTGGCCGGCATCTTGTACAGGATTGAAAGTAATTGTACAGGATTAATGGAAAAGAAATTGAATTAGAGAGGTGAAAACATGGATGAAAAAAATATTTGGATTTGATAATTTGAAATGATGATATATTGGTCTGAAATAAAAGAGTGGCATCTTCCATATGATGAGGTATTTTTGGATTGTTTTATCCCTTTCTTGCCGCGGTTGACCAATTTTAAGTTACTAATTTTTGTTATTTCAGCTAATTAATTTCAATTAGTATATTTAGGACGGTATTGGCTCGGATTAGCAAATGAAACGGACTAAAAGGGACAAAAAAATCGAATGGGACTAATTCGGCAAAAATCCAAAGAAAACGGACATTTTTGGATATTATTCCCTCTGATAACTTCAAAAATGGGGGAGCTCTTGGGGAAAAATGAACCAGCTCCTGTATATGACAAGTCTCCCGAGCATAATGAAATCTAAGGTAAATAAAACTTATTCAGATACATATATTCGATGGTGCATAAGCTAAATATGTTGTTGCTACTCTACTGTGTTGTGTTATGATGTGAGCAGTAATTTTCTATCCTTGCTAGTGTGATTAGTACATAAACTTGCTGCTGATGTGATTTGTTTTGTTGGAATAGTCATTTCCTCTTATTATGTGTGCTGGTAAATAAGTTGCTGTAAACTGCTGTTGATTGACAATGCAAAGACTTTTGCGTGTGATGTGTGATGTAACTTTGACCTTTTGATCTAGTTCCTCTCTTCTCTGTAAGTAAAAGAGTATAGGGATGAGGGATGGATGATAGGGGGTAGGTTTTAGACTTTAGAGTATAGTGTACAACAGTAGGAGATATATATATGTGTCCTCTCTCTTTGACGATGTAATGCATGGTTCAATAATCAGAGACAAAAATTAAAATAATCAAGGTGTGATAGCGCAAATATAGGTTGTTGGAAATATGCTCTGATACCAATTGTTGGGGAATGGACTGTGACACACAAATACACACACACACTATAGAGGATCTATGATAATTTACTCATACAACACCAATTCTTTAATGTTGGTTAGCCTATATATAAAATCCTTAGTGCACAAGGATACTTAGGCGGAAGGGCCGACCATATATCATTAGGCGGTATAACCGACCATATGTTAGTTAGGTGGTAGGGCCGACCATATAACTAAAACAAATGCACCAAGAACTTAACAAACTAAGGCTTAACCGAGAGACTTAAATAAAGAGAACACTTTTATAAATATAAAACACAATTACAAGATAACTCACCACTTACAACTCACACCTCCACTCACACCTTCACTTAACTCACCTCTCTTTTCCACAACTCATCACACACCAAATGCAAAGGCTCACCCCCTATTTATAGAGTGGCCAATGAGTTCTAAAATATTCCTACATAATTTAATACTTATATCTAGATTAGTCTACAGAACTCCATCTCTAGAATATTCTAAGAATATTACTTTCTACATTTTCTGGATAATTCTACTCACACACTAATTTCTCTAATATTCTAGAATATTCTATCACTTAATAACACTTATAACATTATTAAATTTGCATTGATATTTAACATAGGTGATTAATTATGATGGGATATTTTCCATTTAAGTTGAAATATGTGGAGTATTTTTTTTGGGTAACACAGCCTGAAAAGGCGAGCAAAGAAAGGAAAAAAAGACGAGAAAAAAATAAAAATAAAAAGAGAGTGCAATTAGCTAAGCCGGGCATAGGCTACACCGTTGACATCATGCTCATACTGTGATCGTATCTCGTCTGGAGGAAATGCCCAAGTAGTGTAAAATTCCTCTAAGCGAGACGACTTCCTTGCTAGACCATCTGCAACTTGATTCCCTTCACGACAGACATGACGAAGAACACAACCCGGCATAGCATGCAGTAAATTGCGAACCTCCTTTATCATGGGCCACAACATGTGTCGATGATCCACCAATCCAATCACTAAGCGAAGTACCTCCAGAGAATCAATGAAGCAAGCTTGGAGAACCACCTCAAGCTGAAGAGCCAGCAACAGCCCAAAGCGTAATGCAAGCAACTCCACCTCGACAATCCTCCTTCTCCCAAGACTGCCACTACAACCGCCAATCCACGAGCCATCCGCCGACCTGATGACCGCGCCAAAACCTGAACGCCAAGGCTCATCCAGCACAGATCCGTCTGAGTGAAGAACATGCCCCTCAATGTCATCCTCAATCCATCGGACAAACGTGAGTTTTGCTGCCTGAGTCCGAGCAGCGCTCCTGTCCATCCGAAGGTAGAGCCAGTGCGCACGGTGTAAAATACGATCTGTGGAAAGGCCATCGCCAGTAAATATCCTAGAATTACGTTGGCGCCATATACTCCATAGGAAAGATAGAAACCGTGCGCCCCATGTAATCCATGCCCATTGCAACCAGTGACGGCTTCCATCCACATCAAGACCCTCCAGCATATGGGAAAACACAAAACCCCCCCCTTCTGCCAAGCATGAGCAGCCCAAGGACATTTGAATAATGCATGAATCCAATCTTCCTCCATTTCCCCACATATAGTGCAAAGAGGAGATGACACAAGCCCACGCCGATATCGAAGTTGATTACATGGGAGTGCGCCATGCCCAATAAGCCAAAGAAGGATCGCCATCTTCTCAGGAATGGTTGAAGTCCACATCCATGACCACCCCGATGCATGACGAACATGGGCGTTCAACCATTCGTAGCCGGACCGCACAGTATAAATTCCATCGGAGCTTCCACGCCAATGTAATAAATCAGGGACATTTGGGGATAAAAACGGCGCTGGAGCAGATTCAAGGCCTTGACGGAGATCTTCAGGCAACCATGTTGAAATGGTGTCGAGTTGCCATTCTCCATTAGTCACCACATCCTGAACACGAAGAGCAAGGTCATGCACATCCACAAATGGTACCTGTGGGGCGAGGCATTGCCCTTTCCACCATGGCGCATACCACAAGGAACACGTCCCATTGCCTAGACGTATCCCATAAGCCTGGCGAAATAAACTTCCAGCTTTCACCAACGATTTCCAAACCTTTGTACCCCTGTAGTGATCACTCGGCAACAACCCATATGGGGCATCATATTTTTCACGAAGGACAGTCACCCAAAATTTATGAGGGTCAGTAAGAAAATTCCAAAGCTGTTTACCAAACAACGCAAGATTCATGTCCCGACTCTTTCGAATGCCGAGACCTCCAATTTTTCGTTGCCTAGTAACAATATCCCAATGGATGAGATGCAATCCCCGACCATCCGAACCTTTCCATATCCATCGACGAACCAGTTGATCAATGTGATTACACACCCCAATAGGAAGTAGGTGAACCTGCATCACATAGACCGGCAATGCATTTAACACTGTTCTTGCTAATGTAACGCGGCCTGCTCGATTTAATAAAAACGAAGACCAAGAATTCAACCTCCCTTGAATTCGCTGCAAAAGACCATCAAAGGTGCTAATTTTCATCCGGCCGTGTACTATAGGAAACCCCAGATAGCTTCCAAGATCATCCACCACAGACACACCAAGAGCATTGGCCAGCATGGAATGGTCCTGGAGAGAAGCATTAGGGCTGCAGAAAGCGTTTGATTTAGTAGCGTTCATAAGAAGACCTGAACGACTACCAAACCGAGCAAGAACGGAAGCCATGGAAATAATACTCCCTTCGTCTAACTCCGCGCAAAGAATTACATCGTCTGCAAACAGGAGATGAGAAATTCCAGTGCCATGAAGACATAATTTAAAGGGCCTCCATCTACCAATATTAACCTCATGAAGAATAGTCCGAGAGAGTTTTTCCATTACTACCACAAACAAATATGGCGACAATGGGTCGCCTTGCCTTATTCCCCATCCCGCTTTAACGTGACCAATCGGGGTGCCATTCCACCTGATGGAAAAACTTGAAGAAGTTACACAGGTCATTATGAGCTCCCGACAACCAGTAGGAATATCCATATCCGTTAAACAATCCTCCAAGAAGCTCCAATTAACAGTGTCAAACGCCTTGGTAAGATCGATTTTTAGCACCACAGCTTTACCCGAAGAGCGCGGGTGTTCCATCGAGGAGATGATTTCTTGCAACAAAATACCATTGTCAGATGTGCCTCTTCCCGGGAGGAAAGCTGACTGATAAGGGCCAATCACCTCCGACAAAATAGGCCTCAGACGGCGAACCAAAATCTTTGTAATTACCTTGAAAGCAACATTACAAAGTGTTAAAGGCTGAAATTGCTTAAGGGAGCAAGGTACATCCACCTTGGGCAGTAAGCAGAGGAACGCATGTGCTAGACCATCCGGGAGAGTGTTAGTCGTCATAGCATCCACCACCATTTTCGCAATCGGATCCCTGAGAAGATCCCAATATTCCTTATAAAAGATGGCCGGAAAACCATCCGGCCCCGGAGCAGAGATAGACCGCATCGAGCGGACAGCCCCCTCCACCTCATCCGGAGCCACAGCAGCCTCTAGCGCCTGTTGATGAGGTGCCGGAATTGTAGCCAATCGCGGCAGGTTATCTCCAACAAAAGGTAAGGGATGTTCAGCAAACATTTCAGTGAAGTAGTCCACAGCGTGCCCTTGTAATAAGTCTTGGTTAGATTCCCAGTTTTCATCATCAATCTGAAGACCAAAAATCTTGCTTCTCTTGCGATGAATCTTAGCTTTGGCATGAAAATAACGAGTATTGCGATCCCCTTGGGAAACCCAACGATCCCTGGATTTTTGATGCCAGAAAAGCTCCTCTTGCAAAAGGATAGCATCAAGCTCACTGCGGAGCTCGCCCTCAAGCCGCCATAACCAAGCAGAATCAACCGTTGCTAATCTTTTTTCAACCCCAATAATCCGATTTTTTAGTTTCCTCTTGCGTTCCCGAATGTTGCCAAATACAGTACGATTAAACTCCAAGGACTTCTCCTTTATACTGAGCAGGATGGAATTAAAATCCCCCCCGCCATTAAGACAGCCGTCCACCACCACATCTTTATAAAGAGAGTGCTCTTTCCACATGTGTTCCCAACGAAAAGGTGTATCCCGCCTCCTCATATTACATTCGCCACAAACAAGCTTTAAGGGGCAATGATCCGAACCAAGTCGTGGCAAGTGAACAATCCGACCAGCTTCAAATGAATTTTCCCAAGCCAGATTAGCCATGCCCCGATCCAACCTCTTGCTAATACGTCGACCACCCCCCGCCATCCTTGTCCAGGTAAATACTGGACCAATAGTAGCCATGTTCATCAGGAAACAATTATCAAACACCTGTCGAAGTTCAGCCGCACGATCGGCAAGAAAAGCCCCTCCATCAACCTCATCAATCCCCGCAATTTCATTCCAGTCGCCCAACACCACCCATGGAATATTAATTTGCTCCGCCACCCCTGCTAGCACCTCCCAGTTACCTCGTCTACGTTGATAATTTGGATCAGCATATAAGGCGGTGACAGCCCATTGACAATTCGCCTTAATCAGCTCAAAGGTGATCATGCGAGGACTAGAAGCTAACACATTAGTAGTACAATTGATACTGCGAGAGTGGAGAATCCAGAGACCACCCCCCATTCCAACCGCTTCCTGAATGGAGACAGGAACATAACCAAGGTGGTTGAAGAAAACCCTAACCCTGGAAAACGGACCACGAGGCTCCAGAATACATAAAATCTCGGGTCGATGCTCTCGAAGAAGATCAGTCATCCATCTTTGAGCAGTTCGACTCATAATCCCACACACATTCCACGCAATTATAGAAAAATCTATAAACTCTAACATAACAATATTGAGGAGAAAGTAACCTTCCCAATAGGTCTGGCTATTGCAAGTTACCATATTGAGATCCGCCATCTTCCGCATCAGCCCATGGTTCGCTTCCTCTCGATTCTACATCAGCGCTTAGCCTGGGATCTCCAGATATATTTTGCAAGAGCAAAAATTTGTTACCAGAAGCGGACTTAGCGTGTACACCCTTAGAAGACTCACCACGGACAGCTGCTCGGCCTTCAGTGTTCAGGCGTGACCGTTTGAGCCCATGCACAAGCGAGTTGTCGCCACCACCACTTGGCACGTATGGCACCACTGCAAGCGTCGCCTGAGTTGCAGCAGCCTCCGAATGCACAGGTACAAGACTTGAGTCCACTATCACTGCCTTCCCCTTATGGTTGGTACGCCCATTCGATTTAGCAGGATGATCCTCCACTGGCTCCTCCACCTCTTTCCCAGATTTAGGCTTCGGTGGCTTGGCCTTACGACTTCCCCTCCTCACCACTTTAAGCCAGTCGCCATAGACAGGTTCTTGCGTATGGTCCCCTACTTCCTGCATGCCTTGATCTCCCTGAGCGTCCTCAGCAGGCTCACTCGCAGCCTCCTTAACCTCACCCTGTGCTTGAGGCTCACCAGCAATATCCTTCGTATTGGTACAGTCTCTATCAAAGTGACCATAGCGGCCACACTTTGTGCAAAGCAAATGGAGCCCCTCATAAGAGATCGTAATCCATTCATCATTTGCCAATATCTTACCCGTGACAGGTTTTGTAAGATCAAGCGCAACACAGACACGTGCGAAACGTCCTTTGGAAGAATCACGTGTGCTATTATCAAATTTAACTACGTCGCCAATCCCCGAGGCCAGCGCCCATAATATGTCTTCCCGAAAGCGATGCATAGAAAGTCCATTCATCCGCGCCCAAACTAGGGTTTTGTTGACCTGAGTCGTGCCAGGGTTGAAATCACGCGACCAAGGCATGACCGCAAGATTGTGGTCAAAGATCATCCAAGGTCCTCCATTAACCACAGTTTCTCTATCAGACAACAAATCAAAACGGACCACAAAACAACCATGGCCTACATCAATAAGCGTCATCGTGCCCTCAATCTTCCACATGCGTTTCAAGCGATCGTTCAAAGCCATATAACCAATATGCGCACCCAGTAGTTTGATCACCAAAGCATCCTCCCACTCTCTGCTGGCTTCCACTTCCACCGATTCAGCAATAGTAAATTTCGGAATAGATTGATTAGGTCCAACAAAACTCTTAATAATTAAACCCTCCTTAATGAGATCATGGCGTACACGCACCGGTTGTTCAGACTGTCTCTGCCCCTTGAGAACATCCGCAAACGTCGACGGCACCCCTCCTGGATCCGGCGGAGACATCCCAATCCCTCCAGGCGGCAGTCCATAGGTGACAGCAGGCGCTGAACTTTTCATTACCACATCACGAAAGGAAGCATAAGAAGGACCAGATTTTCCGGTGTCAGGTACCGGCGAGCAGTTGGGATCAGGGGGATCAGGGGTATCGGGAGACATCAAATTCTTCCAGAAGAATCGAGTTTCGCCGACTCAATATCAAATCCCTTGTTCAATTTAAATACGCAGAGTAGTAATTCAAAACACAGTAGAGCACTAAATGAAAGGAAATCAAGCAAACCACAGCGTACGAGATCGAAATCGAAGAAAGAAAGCACTGTTGACGAAAGCTTTTCTCCACCATGAAAATCGCCAATGGAAATCGCCAGAGCGCACTTTTCTTAGGTTTTTTTGTTTTTGAACTTTGATGGTTGAATCATCTTATAATATGTGGAGTATTTGATTTATTCAATCAAAAAATGACGTTGGAAAAGATGTGTTGAAGGGATTGGGTGGGCACCGCATGTTTAATGTAGCTGTGTCCTGTGTGTAGTCCAGTTGAGAGGGCCAGAGGAGGACCAAACCAAACCAGACACATCCATGTTTAATGTTTTCCTTGCTTGTTTGCTTCATTTTCATGGAGGAACTAGCTTAATTAGCTAGTGGAGTATTCTCCAGTACTTATTTCCAACATGCATCATCATCATCATGCATCCCAACTCAATAAATAGCTCATTTGTCCGTTAGTCAGGGAAGCGGCTAACCTGCCCAAACGCCAAGCCTGGATTTTTTTTGGCATTGCTCCCCAACTCCAATAAGTAATGCTGTGCTGTCACCTCACAGGGCCCCCTTTATTAAATCTGTTGACTTTAACTAATTACTAATTAAGTACATTACTAATCTCTAGTTATTAAATCTCACTTTAATTCAAAATTTCACCACAGCTGGTAGTCTTACTGTTAGCTATACGAATACTCAATAGTGGTTTATTTAGTGGTTTATTGTTCATTAAACTATTTACATTTTTACAAGTTTCATTGCAATTGTTTGAGAACGATGTGCCCTGAAGGGGAATTTTGCCCCATTCCACATGTAAAATACCCATGCTTCTTTTATGCATATATGCTTATCGTATCACACTTTTAGACATGGAGTACGCTGTACATACATGCTTATAGTATCACACTTTTAACAAGCTTAGCTTAAAGAGAAAAACTTGCCCAATTAATTAAATAAGTTTTGAAATAATATATTTTTACTTATTTGATCATTATTTGTAATCCGTAATTGTGGAGATTGTTCAAGTCACTTCATTATTTTAAATATATTCACAATTGGAAAATGTTTAGTTGGAAATGAGTCATCTTATACGGCCAAGAGTTGGATAAACATACATATCAACATACAGATTTTAAACGTTTAGAACCCAAGGAAGAAAAAAGAACAGGAAAAAGATTAACAAATAAGTCCCATATATACAAAAAAAAAAAAAGAAAAGAAAAGAAAAGAATTACTATGTGTTTTAAAAACCTTTTTCTTATTTAAACAAACTGTATTTGAGGGAGCCAACTTGGCTAATAGTACTATTAATTAATAAATTATTATTACTATTAATAGTATTGATGATGTGTTTTGTTCTTTTAAAGACAAGGTTAAATTGCATGGTTGGGTAAGGGAATGACAATGAGCCGGATTTGGGACGGGAGTAGTATCCTCATCCAATGCCCATCCCATCCCCATCCCCAATAGTATTTTTATTTTCCAAAACCGGTCCCTTCCCCATCGGGGATTTTATTGGGAATCTATGCCTATCGGGTATTATAATTTCTGCGATCCCCATTAGGACCTTATCGGGAATTCGTTTTTACAAGCCAAGTTTTCAAAAATTTTACACACAAATTGTTTAACCATAAATTATAACCGACTTTAAAAGTTCATAATTGTTTCTAGTACATAATCAACCCATCAATTTTAAATTTTGAATTCTACATACTCAATTTCACATAATAAAGTTTGATAACTCGTACACAATATAATATAATTCATAGAAGTACATTATAATAAATAAAAAAAGACAAATTCACAACATTTGCTTTCCATAAAAGATGAAATAAAGTAAATTATAAATATATAAATAAAATTAAGATACAATATATATATATAAAATATTATATATTAACAATGTAATTTGATTTATTATCGATGAATGTCATGTTAGGGTTTAGGTTTTATTATTTTTAATTAATGGGTTAAAGGACTTTTTTTAATTAATAAAATATATATATATATAATTTATAAAATATAGTAATATATATAAAAGACATTGGGGATGAGTCGAGGCGGAGATACTTCCCCCGTCCTCCTTACCATCCCCAACAAAATTCCCGATCACCGGCCCATCCCCAATAACCCTCTCCCTAAAATCATATCAAGAACTCAGTTTTTGCTTTTCACAATCAGGGTTAGGTTTCTTTTGCCATCCCTAGTTGGGTTGGGGCCGGGGGCAGCAGAGTCACAATTGAATAGAAGTGCGCAGAATTGGATAAACCTGCTCCAGCATAATCTGGCCTTTACAAGCTATACATGGAAAAATGACCAATGGTCTTTTATGTTTTGTTTACCAAATCCTTCCCTTTTGATATTCTAGTTAATTTACTCAATTAGTAATTTTTGTCTAACTAATATAAAAATGACTAACTTGGTTGCAATTAAGATACATAGATGATTATATTCTTTTTTTTTTTTTGGATAACGGTGACGTGAAAACGTCGGCAAAGAAGATGCTATAAAAACAACTACAACAAGGGGAGGAAGGAAGAAAAAGCAACTGAAAAAATTAAAACCGCGGGAAGCAAGTTCCAAGCGCATCAGCAGTAAGTCGATCATGAGTGTCGTCGGAGGGAAAAGCCCAAATCATGAAGAATTCCAGCGACTTTGCACCCCTCTTGGCAAGGGAGTCGGCTACCATGTTACCTTTCCGAAGAATGTGACTCCACTTATACCCGGTTGATGACAAAGTAGCTCATATTCTTCAACGGCATTCAAGACGTCCTTGAAGTGATGGATTTCAAGGTAAGATGCTGAATAAAATTTTGGAAGTCCGGTGGTAGGTAATTAATGTAATCATTTCCTTTTTGTTTGATTTCAATGTTGTATTTACATATATGCTTTTAATAAGAGTATATCTTTTAATGGGTATTTTTATGGGATGGGTCGGATTATATGGGATTGGGTTAAAATAATTAATATTTACATAAACGGATTGGGTTAAAATAAATTAATATTCCATAATTGTTTAAATCCAGCATTATTCGTTTAAATCCAACATTATTTGTTTTTCCATCTGTGTTCGTATCATTATCGGGGTAATCGTATAATTGTTTAAATCCAGCATTATTCGTTTAAATCCATCATTATTCGTTTAAATCCAGCATTATTTATTTTTCCATCTGTGTTCGTATCATTATCGGGGTAATCGTTTAAATCCAGTATTATTAGTTTTTCCACCGGAGGATTTGGTCGCTGTCAATGGTTCTGTAGCGTTGATGATTTGTGCGGCTTACCAACATTCGCTTTAGGGATAATAATCATGATAATGATTGTCTGCTAGTCCATTATGGTAATAATTTATGAGCATAAATTTAGTCATTATATAGGTAACCGATTAATATTTCCAATTTAATGCTCTGAACATTATGGTAACATATGTTGGAGTTTTTTTAAAATAGCACAAATTTATTTTATTTCAGCACTTCATGGATATCCTGAATCTCACAATTCAGGACTGTAACTTAACCCTTCTTCAACAATGGATAGAGCAAGTGGTGGTCCTACATTTAAGGTGGGATGATGACAAAGTAGCTCATAACTATATTCTTTACATATGAATAATTACAATATTTTTAATATTTAAGGTGGGATGAGTCTTTAAATTAGTAGCCTACATTTAAGTATTTGGTGTTTTAAACTTCTCGTTAATAATATATTTGATAATTATAAAATATTATTTCATAGATATGGAATAGAAAGCTAAGCTAAGAGTACTAACAATAGTGATGATAAAATTTGTACAATTCTTTTTTTTTTTTTTCCTTTCTGTATGAATAAAGAGAACTGATGATATGTTTGTAGATATTTTTCTAATTCTATAAAATGACATGTGTTTTTTCTATAGATGAACTAATTTTTATTTGGCAGTTTATTTATATAGGATAAAATTTTCTATTAATTTTTATTATTTGAATTTTCCCTAAATTCAGCTTAAATTCGGGTCCAAAATCATTTTAGTGACCAATTTTCCTAAATCAAAATATTGTGACCCGAACTATTGAAGGTGCTCCTTCTTCTGATGGCCCAAAAAAGTTACTACCTCTTTGAAAAATATGATATATATTTTTAAATGGTTTAAATCAAGCATAATTAATATGTGTCGTCTATCAATTTAAACTAAAATACTAAATTATAAATAAATTAAACTTGTCTCAAGTCCAATTATGTTTTAACTCAATAATTTAATTCAATTATTATTTGAAGCCCATTAATAACTCATTACTATTAACAAGATCAAGAATTTTAAGTTATATATATTATTTTTACCAATATATATATATATATATATTGTATTATATATATGGATATTTTACTAGAAAACACCACATACTATCCATGGCTAATATACACACTATATATATAATTTTAAAGAAAATATATTTTCATTTATATACATGATTTAAATATTACTCACAAACTAATTAAGGTAAATTTCATCATAAATCTAACATTTTTGGTAGTGGTTGTCTGGTTGATGTAAACTAATTGCGTATAATTCTTTTCCTTCTTTTTTTCGAAGCCATTAATTACGTATAAAACTTGTTTCCATATCTCTTCTAACAAAATTTCGTCACATAAAATTTGTTTCCATATCTCTTGTTTAAAAGTAATATATATAGGATTGAGAATATCTCTTTTAAGATTTTCAAATCACAATCTATCATAGCAATTGATTTTACATTATAGCAAATAAAATTTGTTGGATACTCACTATATATATTCCTATTCATGTGTACCCCCAAACCCTTATTTTACCGAACTATATATACATACATATACTATTTTATTTATCCTACTACAATCATATACGACCTTTTCAGTAATGGCAACATCTTCTTCTACTTTGCCCTCGGACATGGTCTTCGAGATTCTGTCAAGGGCATCCTTGAAAACTCTAAACATATGCAGATATGTCTCCAAAGAATGGAAAGAGCAAATCGAGGAGTTGTGCGCACGACCCAATAACAATATTGATAATCATATGTCCGGTTTGTTCATCGCACAATATTATTATCATCCTGATCGTGAACAACATCAATCATATGTGGCATTCAATCAATCGACTGTGGATACCTTATCCTCCATTGGAAGCTTGACTATTCCAGATGGCATGGCAATACTTGCCTCGTCCAAAGGAATTCTGTTTTGTGCTATGCATCCTCATGACGATGATGACGGTGGTGGCTTTCATCGTTTTTATGTACACAAACCTACCACGGGACAATGGCGAGAATTGCCCGTTCCTGGGAGGGAATATTGTATTCATGCATATTGTATGTCGGTATTGGGATCTAATCCTCTTCGCTTCAAGATTGTTACATTAGGACCTCGGTGAGAAAAAATTTTATTTGTTTGCCCTTAATTTCATTTAATATTTTCTCATCATAGATCAATGTTGTTGAGTTTACATATTGCTTCATAATATACGACAGGCCTCATGATAGCGAAAGTTACGTATTTTCTGTATTTGACTCTCTTTCATGGGAATGGAGGGAAATAAGAAACCAAGTATTATCTCCCCCTTGCAGTTTAACGAGATCTCTAGGCGTATTCATCGCCTCCAACAGCTCCTTCTATTGGCTAACTGAGGAAGACAAAATTGTTGCCCTTCATGAGCCCACAGAGACCATCCACACGCTCTTGTTGCCCAAGCTGTCAGAAGCAGAAATTACCCACAAATGGCAGTCTATTTGTAAATATTATCTCCTTAGCTTGGTGGAATTTGAAGGGAGGCTTGGGTTGATCCGACAGACTGTATTTGACTGCTTAGTGGAGTTGTGGCTAGTGGAGGGAGAGCCTATTAATATTGTTGTTGGTAATAATAATGTGGTTGAATGGAGTAAGCATGTGACTATAGACCTGGGGAATATCTTGACAAGTCGCTGGATTTTGGACAAGCAGCTTGTAGTTGTATCGCTTTGCTTCTCCAATTGTGGGATTGTGTTGTTGGATCTGAGTGGTGCACTTTTGCATTGTAAGATCGACTCAACTTTTGATGTGGCTGAATTCAGGGATGGATTTCAGAACTTTCGCACTCTAATGAAATTTGAACCTGACTTTGAGTTTGATGTTGGATGTTTCAATCAAGAAGGACAAATTGAAGAGATTGTTCAAAAAATGCAGAAGATGGAGTTTCAGGATTTTTCGATCTTATAGTTTAGGTGGAAGAGATTGTTGCTTATGAATTTCTTGTTTACTGCCGGGCATTGTAAAAAATCCCTCTTATTAAAAAAAAATAAAATTGTCCCTCTTTACTTTTATAGTTTTATGTGAGTGGTTTTGGGGCTATGTGAACTGCAGTTGATTTGGTAAATCTTTTTCCAAGTACTGCTCTTGATGGTGATGTTCCCAACAGAGTTTGGAGTAGGAAAAATGTTTCCTAGGACTATTTGAGAGTGTTTGGCTGCAGAGCTTTTGTTCATGTTCCGAAAGATGACACTACTAGAAAAAATCCGGATTCGGTCGCTAAAATTGTGGTAGCTAACGAGTTTCGGTCGCTAAAATTATGGTCGCTAATGAATTCCGGTCGCAAATTCGGTCGCTAACCCCTTTAGCTACCGAATTTTACCAAATTTTTTCGGTCGCTAAAACAGAAAATTCTTGTAGAGAGGTCGAAGCTTGATGATAAGGCCAAAGAATGCATCTTCTTGGGGTGCGGTCATGAAGAACTTGGTGACAAATTATGGGATCCAGTCAGCAAGAAAATTGTAAGAAGCAGAGATGTTGTGTTTCTTGAAGATCAGTTTGGGAATGAAGTCACCAAAGATAAGAGTCCCAGTTCGTGATTTGATACGCATATGTGAATGTGATTCACATGTTGCACACCAGGGCAACTTTGTTATAGTTGGAGGTGGAAATATAGTTCAAGGTAATGCACCTGTATATGTTATGCTTGAATGCACTGATAGGTGATGTGATTTTTGTTTTATTTTGTTCACCTTTTTGAGTTAGAATTTTCAATTATGCAATGAATTAATGTGGGTTGAATTAATTTCTAGTTTATTTCGAATGGACACGATGGAATCTGGTAACTAACTATTTTAGAATCCTTATTATATGAAGTAATAGAAACATCAAAATATGCACACTAATGATCATATATTACAAGACTGATCAAGGTACCTAAGAAGTCATCACCTAATAAGATAAATTAAGCAACAAATGGCTGATACTCCATTTGATAAGATTAACAAGAAAGCCACTTGTAATTCTCCAAATCACAAGCTTGTTATATACCAATTGGTGAATCGGACTCCGTACAGTTCCACCATTAGTGCCATGGATAATAGTATAATGGAGCAATTTGTCTTGGATGCAGTCAGGACTCAGGACTGGCGAACTACTACACCCAACTTATTTGCTGTAAGAAAGTTTGGATAGTCAAACCTACCTGGCTAGTGCAGCTCCACCAACATTCCTCCTAATATAACTGCCCAAATAGTGTAGTAGTAGTTAAACTCAACTGTCATTACACACTACTGGTACACTTCACCCTTTACTTTCTCCTCAATTATATCGTCAGAATCAAAAACACTTGAGCTTTTTATAACCTTATTCATGTGAACAAGGAAATCAAGGATAGTCTCCCTGCTAATTGTTTACCACTATCTCAAAATTTCATCTGAAAAATGTTTGGTAATCTATTCGGATGGAGAAAGGCTTCGAAATGGTAAAGTCGCCATCTTTTCCCTCCTTTCCGGATGGCAATTTGCTTGGTGATATCCCCTGTTTCTGGGATTTTAATTCAAGATTATTTTTTTTAGCATCATGTGTTTCATGTCTCTCTGTTATCCTCTTAATTGGCAGCAAGAAATTAGTGAAGTCCGTCAAATGCCGCCTCAAACTGCTCAAGAATAAAAAGTGCTGTATTGTGAATCAGTTGAGGAAGGATGTGGCCGAACTTCTCAAGTACGGTCTTGATCAAAGTGCCTTTCAACGGGTAAGTACCCTAAATTTATGTTGAATTTCTTTAGTATGGTACAGAAGGGGTTTGTTTCATAGCACTTCATTTGCTTACTCAGAAACTTGTAGTAAATGGACAAATGAAACCTCACTATCTAACTAATTGTTGTGGAATAATGGAGCTATTAATTAAATAATAAAGAGAACACCAAGATTTAACGAGGTTCGGCACAAATATGCCTACGTCCTCCGGGCCCCACCGAACTATTATTTCACTATGAAATGAAATAATATTACAAAAAGGTTATAGGAAATAATCCTATACCACAAAACCCTCTCAACGAGAAACACTCACAAAGGCTAAAAACTACAATAGGAGAAGAGAGATCAAAGGCAAGCTTCTTGCCTTTGCTTGTGTTGGGATGATCTTACAAATGAGTGGCCTTGGTATTTATAGGCACAAAATCCATCCACTCCACTAACTTCATCTACTACATTAAATTCATCAACTCCATTTTCTCCATTGGATTTGGATGCCCACTTCACAAATCTCCACCTTGGTGCATCTCAAATCACATTATCCCCTTCAAGGTTCTCTCGTCACGAAATTCGGTAGGACCTCCAAATGCGCTTTTCAGCGCCAACTTAAAATTCTTGAGACATTAATCAAGTTCAAACAATATTCGAACTTGATACATGTTACAGCCTTCGTCAACATATCTGCGGGATTCTCGGTGGTCTTGATCTTTTGTACCTTGACTCCACCTTCTTCAATTATTTCCCGCACAAAATGGTACCGCACGTCGATATGCTTGGTTCTAGCATGATATACCTGGTTCTTTGCTAGATGAATGGCACTTTGACTATCACAAAACACTGTTACATGTTTCTGACCAACTCCTAAGTCATCCAGCAATCCCTGTAACCAAATGGCTTCCTTAACAGCTTCTGTAATGGCCATGTATTCTGCCTCCGTTGTTGACAAAGCAACGGTTGACTGTAAGGTAGACTTCCAACTAACTGGTGCGTTTGCAAGAGTAAATACGTATCCAGTAGTTGATCGACGTTTATCCAGATCTCCTGCATAATCTGAATCACAGTACCCAACTATATGCTGACCAGTAACATTAGTCTTCTCAAATATCAACCCAATATCTAAGGTTTTCAAGATATACCTTAGAATCCATTTCACGGCTTGCCAATGATCTTTACCGGGATCATGCATGTACCTGCTCACTACTCCAACTGCATGTGAAATGTCAGGCCTTGTACACACCATTGCATACATCAAGCTACCCACCGCATTTGAATAAGGAACCTTTGACATGTATTCTCGTTCCTCTTTCGTCTTCGGGCATTGTGAAGCACTAAGTTTGAAATGAGGAGCAAACGGTGTACTTACAGGTTTGGTTTTGTTCGTTATGCCAAACCGTTGCAATACTTTCTTCAGATATTGCTTCTGAGTCAAACTCAGAGTGCCCCTCTTCCTGTCTCTCGTTATCTCCATACCGAGAATTTTCTTTGCTTCACCGAGATCTTTCATTTCAAACTCCTTGCTGAGTTGAGACTTCAATCTGCTTATCTCTCCTCTATCTTTAGATGCAATTAACATGTCATCTACATATAGAAGAAGATAAATGAAAGATCCATCTTGTAGCTTACGGAAATATACACAATGATCAAAACTGCTCCTGGTGTACTTCTGGCCCATCATGAATTGATCAAATCGCTTATACCATTGTCTTGGTGATTGTTTCAATCCATAAAGCGATTTCTTCAGTCTGCAAACCCAATCTTCTTTTCCAGCAACTTTATATCCTTCTGGTTGGGTCATGTAGATTTCCTCTTCCAAATCACCATGTAAGAATGCCGTTTTTACGTCCATTTGAACTAGTTCCAAGTCCAACTGTGCTACCAAGGCCAACAAAATTCGAATGGAGGAATGTTTTACAACAGGGGAAAATACCTCATTGTAATCAATTCCCTCCTTTTGAGCATAGCCTTTGGCTACCAATCTTGCCTTGTAGCGCACGTCATTCTTTTCTGGAAATCCTTCTTTCTGAGCATAGACCCACTTGCAACCAATTGCCTTCTTTCCCTCTGGGAGTTTAGCTAGCTTCCACGTGTGATTTGCTTCAAGGGAATGCATTTCCTCGTCCATGGCTTTCTTCCACTTTTCTTTCTCCGGACTAATTTTTGCATCAAGAAAAGTTTGTGGTATACCTTCTTCAATAACAGGAAGTGCATAGGCCAGCATACTTTCGAATCGAGCAGGTCTCCGAATTTCTCTTCTTGGCCTCCTAATTGCAATTGGTAAATCTTGTTGCTCCTGAGGTTCTTGGGTTAAAACCTCACTTTCACTGGGCTCTTTTTCGGTACTTGGACCATCGTTTTCTATTGGTTGACCATCTACCTCTCTGGTTGTAGATGTCTGAAACTCCACCTGTTGAGGATAATGCTCCACCTGCTGAGGAGTACTATCCGTCTGCTGCTTGGTTACCTTATTCAACATTATTGATTCGTTGAACGTAACATCCCTGCTAAAGATCACCTTTTTCATCTCCGGGCACCATAGGCGATATCCTTTGACTCCAGAAGATATCCCTACGAAAACAGCTTTTCTCGCCCTCGGATCCAGCTTTGATTCTTTCACGTGATAATAAGCAGCGGAACCGAACACACGTAAAGAATCATAATCATTTGCAGGTTTGCCAAACCATGCCTCCAAAGGTGTCTTGCCTTTAAGAGCAGTTGATGGTAGTCGATTGATTAGATGGCTCGCATATGTCACCGCTTCAGCCCAGAACTGCTTGCCCAAATTAGCATTGGACAACATACACCGAACTTTCTCCAACAATGTTCGGTTCATCCGTTCAGCCACACCATTCTGTTGTGGCGTGTCCCACACAGTGAAATGTCGGGAAATACCTTCCTTCTTGCACAAGTCGAAAAAAGGGTCATTTCGATATTCTGTGCCGTTATCGGATCGAAGCACTTTAATCTTCCTCCCGGTCTGGTTCTCCATCATGTTCTTCCAAGTGAGGAATTTCCCGAATGCTTCATTTTTTGTTCGCATGGGATACACCCATACTCTCCGGGAAAAGTCATCAACAAACGTTACAAAATAATGGTTTCCTCCCAAAGAAGCCGTCTTGGTAGGTCCCCACACATCTGAGTGAATGTAATCCATAATGCCTTTAGTGTTATGGATTGCTGTTCCGAACTTCACCCGCGTTTGCTTTCCCAGAACACATTGCTCGCAAAATTCAAGTTTGCAAGTCTTTGCACCCTTCAATAATCCTTGCTTTGCCAGAGTCTGCAAGGATTTTTCCCCAGCATGCCCAAGCCTCATATGCCATAGCTTGGTCATCTTCTCTTCCTTGTCTGCTTCTGATACTGCTGCTGCAATGCCAACCACTGTATTGCCCTGGAAGTGGTATAAGTTATTTTTCCTTATACCTTTCATGATGACAAGTGCTCCCGAGATCACTTTCATAATCCCATCCTCAATGTGGATGGAGTGGCCTTTGGCTTCCAAGGCTCCCACTGATATGAGGTTCTTAGCAAATTTCGGTATGTACCGAACTTCCGTCAGCACCTTGGTTGTTCCATCGTGGTTCTTCAGATATACTGAGCCAACTCCAGCTATCTGACAAGGTCCATCGTCGGCTAAGTAGACAACCCGACCTTCAACTTTTTCAAAATTGACAAACCACTCCTTCCTGGAACACATGTGGAATGAGCATCCGGAGTCTAGCAACCAGCCGTCAGTGCTAGTTATCGATGAGGCACAAGCTAAGTAAAACTCTGACTCATCACTATCAGCAACACAGGCCTCTGCAACCGCTTTCCCCTTTTTCTTTTGCAACTTAGGACAGTCTTTCTTCCAGTGTCCTTTCTCGTGACAAAAGATACATTCGTCTTTCGACACTCTGCCTCGTGACTTGGATCTGCCTCTTCTGTCCGGCTTGTACTTGTGGCTACGGCCCCGAACGGTATGAGCTTCACCAGTCGAACTCCTGTGTTCTAACTTATCCTTCTTTCTGATCTCGTTAGAATATAAGGCAGTGGTAACTTCTTTAAAGGAAATTGTTTCCTTTCCAGTCAGCATACTAACAATTATATGCTCGTATTCATCGGGGAGCGAAGCTAACAGTATCAACGCCTTGTCAACGTCATCTATCTTCTCGTCGAGATTCAATAAATCGGTGACCAAAGAATCGAATCTTGTTATGTGTTCATTCATCGTGGTACCGGGCAAATACTGGAATCGATACAGCTTCGTCTTCATGTAGAGCTTGTTTTCCGTGCTCTTTTTCATGAATTTATCTTCCGGTTCTTTCCACAGTCTGTGCGCCATCGTCTCTCTAATAAGCGGATACTTCTGCTCCTTTGAGAGACATAGCCGAATTGTACCACACGCAAGACGGTTGATCCTCGTCCAGTCTTTATCATCAACACCATCTGGTTTGGTTTCTACAAGTGCCCCATCCAACTCCTGCTGGTACAAGATGTCCAACACCTCGCACTGCCACATACCAAAATTATTGGTACCGTCGAATTTTTCGACATCAAATTTGGCATTTGAAACCATCGTCCGTGATGACGATGTCACCAACGGCTTCGAATCTGAAGTTGACGTTTCACCGGACATATCCGCGATTTCTGCTTCAAAGTTTAATTAATAGCTCACAAACGGTAGCTCAACCGAGATGCTTTTCTGATGTGGAAGATCAGCTTAGCTGCGACCACAGAGCATACTATGCAACCAAGGCTCTGATACCAATTGTTGTGGAATAATGGAGCTATTAATTAAATAATAAAGAGAACACCAAGATTTAACGAGGTTCGGCACAAATATGCCTACGTCCTCCGGGCCCCACCGAACTATTATTTCACTATGAAATGAAATAATATTACAAAAAGGTTATAGGAAATAATCCTATACCACAAAACCCTCTCAACGAGAAACACTCACAAAGGCTAAAAACTACAATAGGAGAAGAGAGATCAAAGGCAAGCTTCTTGCCTTTGCTTGTGTTGGGATGATCTTACAAATGAGTGGCCTTGGTATTTATAGGCACAAAATCCATCCACTCCACTAACTTCATCTACTACATTAAATTCATCAACTCCATTTTCTCCATTGGATTTGGATGCCCACTTCACACTAATCTTTTACGATGACTCAAATAGTTCTGTCTGCACTAGTTCATCTTTTGCCAAACATATTGAAAGGTAAACCTTATCTTGTATTGATCACTTTTGACCCTGGACAGGTTGAGCAGCTGATCAAGGATGAGAAAACTATACAAGTATATGATCTGCTGGACCAGTTTTGTGAGCATATAATAATCAACCTTCCCTATATCCGAAAACATACGTATGCGTGTTATATATTACCTTTCTACTTTTAAGTTTTCTATTTCCATTCACTAAGTGAAGATTTTGATCTCACATCAGGGACTGCCCCAAAGAGATTAATGAAGCAGCTTCAACTATAATATTTGCATCTGCTAGACTGGGAGAATTTCCGGAGCTTCTCTCTATTAGAAAGCTCTTTGAAGAGCGTTATGGCCACAGATTCGTGATGAATGCAGTCGAGTTGCTTCCTGGAAATATTGTTAGCCTCCAGGTCAGGCTTCATAATTTGTCTTCTGGACAACTGCATCTTTTTGATCAAATAGAATTTGTTGCTGAATAATATTGTTGGTAACGCGGGAAGGTTAACTGCAGATGATAAAAAAGGTTCACACAAGAAATATATCCGATGATGATGAGAAGTATAGAATACTGGATGAGATAGCTGCCAGTTGTGTTCTGTCTGGACAATATTTGCTTGAGTACAGACCAGAGTGGCAAGAAGTTCAGGTAATCCAACGCATAAACATAAATCAATGAAATTGAAATTGAGCTTTCATTAATTGAGATTGGGTAGTGACTAGTGAGCATGCTATCAATGTAGTTCAATGCTTTTGTGATGAAACTTTTACATCCTGGATTCAATTCATTTGTCTGATTTCAGGCAGCTAAAGGAAGTGATCTTCCAGTCTTTGATAAGGAAAAAACAGATGGAAATATTGCACCGGTGGATTGGCAATCTGAGTGCAAGAATAGTTGCAAGGAACTGAAGAGTTTTGCATCAAGGAAGGAATTTGAATCAAATATTGGTGCCATACCAAAACTCTCTGTAAACAACCACGAAACGAATAATGGTTCTGTGGCAGGGAAGTCATCCTCTGAAGCTTCAGTTCGATTGCCTGATGAAACAATATGTCTCGATGACATTGAAGAGCATATGCTACCTGCGTATAAAAAAGAGCGTCTCCAGGACCAGAGGCTATTGATGTCCGAGTCATATGGGAATGGGATGTCAGTAGAAAAGAAAACGGATTATGGCATCGATGTTTATGATAAGGTGCAAGCAGCGTCACTAGAAAAGCCGGTCTTCCGAAGCATGAGGAAAACGAGGAAAGGACGAAGAAAAGGAGCAAGAAGAAGATCAATGTCCCTAGAAAGTAGAATTACAATAATAGACACCGAATGTGCAGCATACTATGGTGACTCTGAGGATGATCCGTCTCCTGACAGTAACAACCGATCCCATTTTCAGCAGAGAAAGAAGAAATTAGCGCGTGGAAGATCAAAATCATTTGGAACCAAATTCAGGAACACCTTCAATGGATATCCAGATGAAAATGGAACACACAAGACTACAGATATCAATTTAGCAACTCATAATAATCGAGAGGAAGAAGTGATTCAACACGAACTCCAAATCCATAAACATCGTCACATGTGTAGAACGGAATGCAGCGAGGGAGGTAAAGCGATTAAGGCAGTTACCGAGAGGGCCATGACAATGCCTGCAGAAAGGACTAGAGATGATCCAAAAGAGAACATTTCAAGGTCAACATCATTTCCATGGGCACAACCTCATAGCAAGTATTCTTCTTCTTGGCAGCAGCCTATCCATCCAAAGCTCCCGGACTATGACGATCTAGCTGCAAAGTTTGTGGCCCTCAAGGTAGAAAAATCTGCAATTTAAGCACCATTTCAGCGGCCTCAAAGCGTAGTGGACTCTTGTTTTTTGCAGGTTGTTTTGTAAATTGTAATGTGTATGTAGGAGTATATAATTATTGGACCTTGTCAACTGTGGTTTTGTGTTGTAGTATTACTGAATATTCTCTTGATGTCCTAAATTGATTACCAACTCTATTTAGAACACTGTCTGACCAGGGAGCAAAAATTCTATTTAGTTTCTGGAGATTACAGTTTCAAATGTTTATAACACTTGTCTGAAGCATCTTCAAGATGTAATGGTTCAAAGGTAAAGATTTAAGATCAGAGCATAAAATTTAAAATATGGTTTATTTGTATGTTTATTCAGTGAGTCATCATCATATTCCACTACTCTTTCAACTAATTAAAATAATAATAATAAAAATAATAATTAAGTTATGATAGAGCATATTAGGTGATTAATTATGATGGGATACTTTCCCTCCTCTTTTTTTTTCGTAGCCGAGCCAAAAGAAATTTCCATTATTTAATAGTACTTCATTTTGATTTATTCAATCAAAAAATGACGTTGGAAAAGATGTGTTGAAGGGATTGGGTGGGCACCGCCACGTGCCTCTTCAAACCGACTCACACAGACAGGTTACGTTGGTTGACTTTGTTCGTGCGTGGAGATCAGATGGGCTTCCTTGAAAAGCTATTGGGTGGATGGATGTTGTCCACTGTGAAAAGTCAACTGCCATTTTTGCTCCACCGAAAGCAAGCCACCACAATTCTTTTACAAACTTATTATGCGTAGGAGAATTGAGATATTTTTGTTCCGCCATCTCAAGTGTTACTACTCTCTGCGTCCCAATTAAAATATCTTGTTTGACTTTTACACATAATACAATACTAATATATATTCTAAAACTATACAATTAGTATTTTTTCAAATATATACTTATAATAATATTGAGTCAAAATTAAATAATAAACCGTGTTAAAAAGTCAAACATAACATTTCTATTGGGAGGAGGAGTATTTTTTTTAGCTACTGACGTGCTTTGCGTTTGTTTAACCATTCCATTAAGGTACTGAGTATCTTTGATAATTCACATTTAGGTCAATGCGTGCCCTAATTAAACGTATTTTAAAAGCAAGAAATAAAAAGACGTACAGAATGAGCAGCAACACAGTAAATTGAAGAATTTTATAATGGGATCGTTTCGGTATTCAATTTATGAATCTGGATTTTATAGGCTTCACTTGGACGACTTTCTTCAAGATATTTTTGTTTTGGAAAAAATGCCAAAATAGTGCCGTAACTTTGCCAATTTTCCAATTTGGTGCCATAAGTTTGGAGTTTTCTAATTTGGTGCCATAACTTTGCTAATGTTCTCCAAAATGGTTCCATCATGCCTTAATCACCCACTATTGCTTATGTGGTATGAGATTAGTGTAAATAATTATTTAATTATATCATGTAGGTGTCATTTAGGCATTGACTGACTTTAACCCACACATATGAATACTTTCAAACACATTTTATGCATACTTGCAGAGTTGGAAGGGGACCATTAAATTAGAAATAGGGTTAGAAAGCGTCCAAATGTGTAGGTCAAAATCAATTTATGCCTACGTGATACCTACATGGTACACTTAAATTAATTATTTACACTAATCACGTGCTACGCCAGCAAATATGAGTTATTAAGGCCTGATGGGACCATTTTGGAGAACATTAGCAAAGTTACGGCACCAAATTAGAAAACTTCAAACTTATGGCACCAAATTGGAAAATTGGCAAAGTTACGGCACCATTTTGGCATTTTTTCCTTTTTGTTTTGGACAAAACTTTGATCAAACCATATACTACTAGTGGTATTACTATTACCTTCCGATGGGCGAAAGTCAAAATTATTGCTCATGAGTCATGTCGATAGAAAGAGGCCACGTCATCCCATGTGTACCCGGTGGCCGGTCGCCTTTGAGATTCCTCCTCCTGCACAATCCACCAGAATTCCAGCTTTAGATTTTGTTTGAAGCTGAGGGCCACAAAACTTTTGAACATTAATTTCTGGACGTTGTATTCTCTCTCAATCTCATACTCCTGTCCTGCCTATTTTATTTACTTTCTTTATTTAATTAAAATTTAGTCACTTAATACTACTCCTACTATTTTTCTAAAAATATTTTATTTCAACTATATACGCAGTTCATTATATTTTTCAACAATTAATAATTTAATTATATATAAAATTATAAAAAGTTACTATTATTAAACAACAATACAGATGAATCAAACAAAACTTTTTGACTATGTTTTGCTTATATAATTACGATAGACTTTACTTTTATCCGGTAGCAGATAGTAAATTCGGAGAGAGAATTGTGATAGAATATGCTTACTCAATCTGCTATATGATGGTAAATCTACCAACAACCAAACACACACTTTGTGCAATTTTGATGAGAATGTGAATTATTTCCGGTGAGATAAGAATGTGAATTGAGTTGCCAAAATTTTAACTTTTATAACACCATATGCTTTTGTAATACATGGATTTCAAGTACACACCAATATTAATTAATAAATGTATTAAATTCTTATTTTATTCTAAACTACACAAATCAGAAAGTAAAAGAAAACACAGAATTAAGGATACGTAGACTATACCATTTCTAGTTATACTTCCTAGTTTTTAAATGATAGCTACGTTAGTGAATTTGACACTATTCACACAATCATTTTGACTTGAAGTTTTATCATAGTTATACAAATTAAAATATAGTCAACTGAGATCTTGTTAGATTCGTCTCGTCTTGTAGTTTTTAAATATCGATTTTTTAGAATTTTTACTTGTACCGAACTTGAGTTATTAATGATTTAAAATGTGTATTGGACTGCGTGCTGGGTGAATCCGTAGCAAAAAAAAACGGAGGGAGTATCTTTTAAACACACCCCAGAAATGCTAATAGTTTATTTCTTAATTTGTTAAAGGCGACATAATTCTGAATCCTGATTTCTGAACTATTTGTATCTTATTTTATTCTTGATTCATAAAAAAACGTCTGATTTTTCTATAAAAGAAAAATAGGATTGATGAAGTAAAAGAACATAATGAAGAAGCCTCGAGCCTGGATACATATTTTCTATCAAGGTAAAAAAAAATTAAAAAAAAAAAAAAAAAAAAAGAGAGAGAGAGAGAGAGAGAGAGAGAGAGAGAATTATCATCCAAAGATACTGTAGTCATTTCAAAATACAATGACCATGAATGTATGCCAAATTAAACATGCAACACAAGTCCACTTTCCATCCTCTCAGATCAGATTAAAAAAACAGATCTGGCGATGGCCATTAATTTGCTGAACAAAGAGAACATAAAACCCTCTCCATGTCCGCTGACTATGCAAAACTAACTGAAGATTAACTAACATCATACATGGTAGGGAATTGAAAGAAAATCCAGTGAAATAATAGCCTTGCAGATGACCTAAATATGCAGCCTTCTGCGGCAGGGGTCTGGGCCCAAAGGCCAAATCCCACGCAGATTAGGAGACTCAAGGGTTGCTATCACAAAAACTTGTGCAACCAATGAGTTTAACATAGAAGAAAGAAGGACGAAGAATGATCCTTATTGAGTATTGAAAATTTACTAACTATGCAAGGAGAAAATCTAAAATTCACTTCTCCTGAGAGTTTGAAAAAATATGGACCTTAAAGCGTGAATGCAATGATAATTCAGCAATGATCCTTGAAAAAGAAGGGCGGCGAAGGGTAAGAAGATGGTGGGGAGCCTTTACTGTGATTATTACTTTCGGGCTTCTCAGAAGAGTCAAAAATGCTCTGCGATCCCTGTTGTTGCTTGATGTTCCCGAAAGGGAGATTGGGAGGCAGCAGCAGATTGTTATTTGCATCAAGATCATCCCAAACGGCGCTGGCCGGACCCCAACCCGCCGGTATGGCGTCCAGCCAGGCTTCCGGCAAGTCACCCCAAAGCAATTCCGATGACGGCGGCGAAACATCTTCGCCTCCACATTGCACTTGATTGTTGTTTCCTGTAGCGACGCCCAATCCTGATCCTGAATCGGTGTCGTCGGGGTTGTTAGGCGATGCCGGCGAAACATCTTCGGCTAGGGTTGCGGGTTCAGCTGCTGCTGCTGGATTTCCTTGAGAAGATGCCGGGGTTATATTCGGCGCCGGCGGTGGTTGTTGGTTAATGAAATGGTCGGGGAAATTGAGCCTGGCATTTGCTCCGCGCAGCTTGAAGGCCTCGCGATCGTAGGCCATGGCGGCGTCTTCGGCGGTGTCGAAAGTGCCGAGCCAGAGGCGCGTCCTGTTCTTGGGAAGGCGGATCTCGGCGACCCATTTCCCCCAGTGTCGCTGCCTGACGCCGCGGTAGAGCTTCGTGGTGGAAAAAGGGGCGATGGGAGGCCTAAGCATGGACTTGCCGCCGCACCTATTATTCATCATTGCCATTCTTCCTCTGGGGCTTAAATTCAATGTGTTGCTCCAGTATTGGAGCAGCTGATGCTGCTGCTGCTGCTGAATGGCGGGAGGAAGGGCGAATACCTGTTGTTGGGTCTGCTGATGGCCGAAGGATATCATCTGCTGCTGATTTGGCGGTGGCGTTTGGGCGAGGGGAGGTGAATATGAAGAAGGGAAGTGGTGAGAATTGTCCAATGCAAAAGGGAAAACGCGGCCGGAATGAGGAGGAAAGGAAATCGGGGATATTGATGGTGAAGAAAGATTCAATTTTTTGAGGGGTCTGTGTGGCATGGAAGCTTCATCAAAAACAGGGTTCCATGGCTGCCTCTGCATCCTGTGGGCTTTGTCCTTTTCACTCATCTTGGACTTACCTTTGCTGTCCTTGTGTGAATCCATGAACAATAAATAAGTGAAAGGAGAATCCAACAAGATTGAAGAACAAGTGGGAATGAATGAATGAATGAGCGACGAATCAGCAGTTGGGAAGAACTGAGTCGATTTTGGAAAGCCCGGAAGCTAAAATTTACCGGGCGATCGATCACCAACAAGTTCCGTGTGTGTTAGTTAACAGAAGTCACGAAATCATTTCATGGATTCCCCCAAGGACCAAGGGACAAGAGGACATACATTATCTGTAAGTATGGGAGAGAGAGAGCAATGGGGTTTGCAGAAAGTGAGAAATTGTGGAGGAGGAGAAGAGATTCAGACAAGTCGAGAGGGATTGGGATTTGCGGAATGTCACGTTTGGGTTTTTAAACGCCAAAAAAATAATAGAAATAATAGTACAATACTACTATTATTTTATTATAATTTCTTTGAAGAATTTAGTATGGTATAGACCATAGTTATTAAGATCTCGATCATGATCTTAGGATCTTACGATTTTATGATCACACTTCTCTAAAACGATCATGATCCTTGTAGGATCTTAAAATTAGTAAGATCCCGATCCTGATAGTAAACCGTTACGATCTTATGGTCATATTATCTCAAACGCTTCTACGATCTTACGATCTATCCTCTTAAACGCATAAAATTTTTGTAGAATTTTATTATTGGGGATCAAAGTAACTTTTTTTTCCTTTAATTATAAACTGAAAGGCTTGTATTCCTTATGTATTATGTGTAAAAAAACCATAATAGGTATGTATGTGGAAATATTTTATGTTTGATTCTAATGTTTTTGTACTGTATTGGATTAATTTTATGTATGCATATTTGAGTTTATCCATTATTGCAATTTCATAAGATCTTAGGATCCCGATTCAATTTTACGATCCCGATCTTGCAAAGAGAAAAACGATCCCGTATAGGATCCCGATCTTAACAACCTTGGTATAGACTTTCTTCACACATTTCGCATAAGCCATTAAAATTGAAAAAAAAGAATCTTCATTAAATATATATATATATAGATATAGTAAATAAAAGCTACTGTCATAGCCCACATATTTTTAATACATTATACTAGTATTTTTGTCATTCATTAAATTGAATTAGATTATAAGTATTGACTGAGTTAGCATTACAATCATTATTTATTTAGTTAATTTGCAAAATTATATTGATATTTTCACAAAATTATAAAAGCATTTTAGTTGAATTGTAACCATGTTAGCTGAATTCCTAATACAATTAATACCATATCCACTAATGTAATAATTAATGACACCCTAATTAAATTCTATGTTTGTTATTAACTTTTTCTTGTTTAGAAAAATGAATAACCCAACTGTATTGAGTAATAATATCTCTAGTCTAGTATATATAAAAGAAATTCTATAGACAAGAAGCAAATTTATAAAATATACTATTCCATATTTAAGTAAAGACATGGAATGAAATGTGTTTTTTTCACTGATTGTGTAACATAGAACATCACAAGAGATGGATGGAGAAATATTCTTTTTATTAAAATATAGTGGGAGTATTATATAATAATGATATGGTCTGTACCCAAAAAAAAAATGATATGAAGGCCAGGTTAAGCTTCGGTTTGGTCAATTAATAATATAATGAATATTCTTATGTAACCAATAAATGATAATACTAGTAATTATTATGCATGTAAACAAAACATGTGAATGTCTAGTGTTCAACATCCATGTTCATGCCTTGATCATAAGGTTAGACATGTGAAAGTCTTGAAATGTATATGCCTTGATTATGAGGTTAGTAAATAGTGAGAGGATAAAAAAGTTTATAAATAGCCTATGTAATGTATTGAGAAGTTAAGTTAGAAAAAATTTTATGCAAGCTTAATACTTGTTTCATTTCATAGCCATAATTATTACACTTTATCCATTTTATTATCCCACCTTTAAACTTCCTTTCTTTCACCATTTAATCCCAATTTCCATTACAATACTTCCACTATAAACACAAGCTAATAAGCCATATACCATTTTATTGTACACATACATAAATAAAGATAGTTATTTCTATAACACGTTATCAGCACGAGGAGACTCTGTCCAGATTATCATTTGAGGTATAATCTCTTATTTCTAAACTTTCAATAAGATTATGGCTAACCTTGCAAAGCAGGAATTTGCTCCCTTAACCGTTGAAGGAAGCAATTATATGTCCTGGGCCCGAGATGTAAAAATGCATCTTACTTCAATGGGTCTGGAAGATACTATTGCTGAAGGCAAAAATCCCAGCCATCAAAATCAGGCAAAAGCCATGATTTTCTTGTGCCATCATATCGAAGAGGCACTTAAAATGGAGTACGTGACTGTGGAATCCCCACTGGCATTGTGGGAAAAGCTGAAAGAAAGATATGATAATCTTAAAAAGACGGTGCTTCCAAAAGCCCTTGATGACTGGACAAACCTGAGACTTCAGGACTTCAAAACAGTCCGGGAATATAATTCCGCTGTGTTCAAAATTACGGCCCAATTGCAATTATGTGGGCAAAAGATATCTGAAGCAGAAATGCTTGAAAAAACGTATTCTACGTTTCATGCTAAAAACACAGTATTGAGTGAGACATACCGTCAAAAAGGTTTTCAGAGATATTCTGATCTTATCACCTGCTTATTATTGGCTGAACAAAACAGCCTATTGTTGTTGAGAAATCATGAATCTAGGCCCGCAGGTGCAAAACCGTTCCCTGAGGTGAACGCGGCTCAATCATCGAAATATGTGCGTGATCGTGGGCACTTTAAAAATCAAAATGATGATCGTGGCCAAAATCGGTATCAAAATCGAGGCAGAGGTGAATCATCTCGTCAAAATAATTATCGAAATAAGCCTCGATTTGAGCAAAATCGCAGATATGATACCAGAAGGCCTTACAAACCACAACAAAGAAATTATGCAAGAAAGCATAAACAAAATGATGAAATTTGTGATCGTTGTGGAATTAAAGGCCATATGGCTCAAACATGCCACACAGCTAAACACTTAGCTGAACTGTATCAGGCCTCGAAACGAAAAGAAAGATCAGGTGTTGAAGCACACCATAATGCCCACGATGATACTTATGATGATATATTAAATGATAATATCACGCACCTGGAAGCTGATGATTTTGTTGAGCCAGATACTCTTACTAAATAATATATTATATAGCTATATATATATTTTACTTGTCTTTTATAATTCCTGTTTAATATAAATAATGATATCTTGTACTTCCCTTTTATTATCCATGTATAATATAAATATGCTTTTGCATTAATAATATTTATATTGCTGATGTTTATTAACATTCTTATATTCTTGTAAAGAAATGGATGCTGGAAATTCAAAAGTCGGAGATGATATCTGCCTCATTGACAGTGCAACAACGCATAGCATTTTGAAAAGCAAAAGCTATTTCTCCAATTTAAAATTGGAAAAGACCGCAGTGAAAACTATAAGCGGTAATGCAAAATGCATTGAAGGCTCCGGTAGAGCTGTTATATTTCTCCCTGAAGGGACAAAAATGGCAATTGAAAATGCCTTGTTCTCACGCAAAGCTCGAAGAAATTTACTGAGCTTCAATGATATTCGAAAAAATGGATATCACATTGAAACTTCAAAAGAGGCAGATCACGAGTATCTTTTGATAACTCGAATTGAAAATGGCAAAAAATTTGTGAATGAAAAATTGCCATGTTACTCCTCTGGCTTATACTATACAAAAATATGTGCCGCTGAAATACATAACCTAGTAGGCTTGAAAGCTACTAGTGAATTTATTACCTGGCACGATAGACTTGGGCATCCTGGCAGTGTAATGCTGAGGCGAATTATTGAAAATTCAAATGGTCATACATTGAAAAGGCAAATGATATTGAACCCAAATGAGTTCAATTGTGCAGCCTGTTCACAAGGGAAATTGATAACCAGACCATCTCCAGTAAAAGTGGGAATTGAATCCCCTACATTCCTAGAAAGAATTCAAGGCGATATATGTGGACCTATTGATCCACCGTGTGGACCTTTCAAGTACCTTATGGTATTAATTGATGCGTCATCACGCTGGTCACACGTTTGTTTATTATCAACTCGCAATTTGGCATTCGCAAGATTACTTGCACAAATTATAAAATTGCGAGCACAGTTTTCAGATCATCCGATAAAGAAAATACGCCTTGATAATGCTGGAGAATATACATCACATGCATTTGATGATTTCTGCATGTCGAATGGAATTACTGTTGAACATCCTGTGCCTCATGTGCACACGCAAAATGGTCTGGCAGAATCATTTATTAAGCGATTGCAATTAATTGCAAGACCCTTGTTAATGAAATCAAAACTCCCTGTTTCTGCTTGGGGACATGCTATATTGCATGCAGCCGCACTTGTGAAAATAAGGCCGACAAGCTATCATAGCTACTCCCCTACACAAATTGTGTTTGGAAATGAGCCCAATATATCCCACTTGCGAATTTTTGGGTGTGCGGTTTATGTACCGATTGCGCCACCACAACGCACAAAAATGGGACCTCAAAGAAGGTTGGGCATATATGTCGGGTATGAATCACCCTCGATTATTAAATATCTTGAGCCAAAAACGGGTGATTTATTTACTGCAAGATTTGCAGACTGTCATTTTGATGAAACTCAATTCCCGACATTAGGGGGAGGAAATGATCAACTGAAAAAGGAAATATCTTGGCAAAGTCCATTTGATTTCCTTGATCCTCGTACAAGGCAATGCGAACTTGAAGTTCAAAGAATTGTGCATTTGCAGGGAATTGCAAATCAATTACCCGATGCTTTTAATGATGCTGCTAAAGTCACAAAATCATATATAAATGATGCAGCAAATGCACCAGCCAATATAAATGTCCCAGAAGGACAAATTCCAAGTGCAAATGAACCTACTGCACGCCTGAAGCGTGGTAGGCCTTTGGGTTCCAAGGATAAAAATCCACGAAAGAAGAAAATTATCCATATGGGTGATAAATCAATCACAGATGATACTCCCGAAGGAGAAATTGATTCAACCCCCGAAAAGGTTGAACCTGAAAATATTCACCCAGAAGAAAATGAAGTTATTGAAACTTCTTTCAATTATATCAATACTGGGAAATGTTGGAACCGAAAAGAAACAAACGTTGATAATGCCTTTGCATACAACGTTGCACTCGATGTAATGGAAAATAACGAGGATCCTGAACCAAGATCAGTTGAAGAATGTCGGAAAAGAAATGATTGGCCAAAATGGAAAGATGCGATTCAGTCTGAACTAGATTCACTGAATAAACGAAAAGTATTCGGCCCTATTGTCCAAACACCAAAAAATGTGAAGCTTGTTGGCTACAGATGGGTGTTTGTGAGAAAAAGAAATGAAAATAATGAAATTGCCAAATATAAGGCAAGGCTTGTAGCCCAAGGTTTTTCACAACGACCGGGAATTGATTTTGAGGAAACATATTCCCCAGTTATGGATGGAATAACATTCAGGTATCTAATGAGTCTAGCAGTACGAGAAAATCTCGAAATGAGGCTGATGGATGTTGTTACTGCATATTTATATGGCTCATTGGAAAATGATATTTATATGAAAATACCTGAAGGGTTTAAATTACCTGAGTCTTGCAACTCAAAACCCAGAGAAAATTATTCCATCAAACTGCAAAAATCGTTGTATGGGCTCAAGCAATCTGGCCGAATGTGGTACAACCGCCTCAGTGAAAGTTTGATAAAGGAATGCTATACAAATGACCCGATCAGCCCTTGTGTATTTATAAAGAAAAATAGGTCAGAATTTGTGATCGTCGCAGTCTATGTTGACGATTTAAATCTAATTGGAACTCCTGAAGAGTTGAAAAAGGCAGTCGAATATCTGAAAAAGGAGTTTGAAATCAAAGATTTCGGGAAAACGAAATTTTGCCTTGGCCTACAAATTGAGCATTTGGAAATGGGCATATTTGTTCATCAATCAGCTTATACCCAAAAGGTATTAAAGCAATTTCGAATGGATTATGCTCATCCGCTAAATAATCCAATGGTCGTTCGGGCACTTGATCCAGCAAAGGATCCATTTAGGCCAAAAGAAGATAATGAAGAGCAACTTGGCCCAGAAATCCCATATTTAAGCGCAATTGGTGCGTTAATGTATCTTGCAAACAACACGCGACCTGATATCTCGTTTGCAGTCAATCTACTCGCAAGATACAGCTCTTGCCCTACTCAACGACATTGGAAAGGCATAAAGCATGTTTTTCGCTATCTCCAATGAACAATTGATCTTGGGTTATTTTACCCAAAAGACTCTCGACATGAGTTAATTGGTTATGCCGATGCAGGTTATTTATCAGACCCACACAAAGCCAAATCTCAAACAGGCTATATCTTCACGTGTGGTGGAACTGCTATCTCTTGGAGGTCAATGAAGCAGACTCTAACTGCTACTTCTTCTAATCATGCCGAAATATTAGCAATCCATGAAGCAAGTTGAGAATGTGTTTGGTTGAGGTCAATGACTCAACATATATTGAAGAGTTGTGGTTTAATCATTGAACCACAAATGCCCCCAACAATTTTATTTGAAGATAATTCGGCTTGTGTAGCCCAGTTGAAAGGGGGTTATATCAAAGGAGATAGAACGAAGCATATTTCACCAAAATTCTTCTACACTCATGATCTTCAAAAGAATGGTGAAGTCGATGTGCAACAAATTCGATCAGAAAATAATTTAGCGGATCTATTTACCAAGGCATTGCCGACTGCAACATTCGAGAAGCTCGTGAAGAAAATTGGAATGCGGCGGCTTCGAGATTTAAAATGATGTCCAAATCAGGGGGAGCATCTGATACAAGAATATTGTACTCTTTTTCCTTCACTTGGATTTTTTCCCACTGGGTTTTTTCCAAGTAAGGTTTTAACGAGGCATATTCTTCGTATTGGCGACATTCAAGGGGGAGTATTATGCATGTAAACAAAACATGTGAATGTCTAGTGTTCAACATCCATGTTCATGCCTTGATCATAAGGTTAGACATGTGAAAGTCTTGAAATGTATATGCCTTGATTATGAGGTTAGTAAATAGTGAGAGGATAAAAAAAGTTTATAAATAGCCTATGTAATGTATTGAGAAGTTAAGTTAGAAAAAATTTTATGCAAGCTTAATACTTGTTTCATTTCATAGCCATAATTATTACACTTTATCCATTTTATTATCCCACCTTTAAACTTCATTTCTTTCACCATTTAATCCCAATTTCCATTACAATACTTCCACTATAAACACAAGCTAATAAGCCATATACCATTTTATTGTACACATACATAAATAAAGATAGTTATTTCTATAACAGTAATAATATTCTTATTACAATAATCAAAATCAAAGGGTGTGCTACGAAGGGGGCCCCTTAACCGGCCCGTGAGATCATATTAATTGCTTAATAACGACGTTTATGATGCCCTAACAACACGATTAAGACAATCATACAGACAAGTTAATTATTATTTTTTCACATAATATAAGACAAGAGGATATAGTATTATTTTTATCTTATTCAAATTATTACAAGCTCGTAAATATCTAAGGGTGTGGTGCAGCTGCATTCTCTCTAGACTCTAAAGCTTAGATGTCGCCGTGGTTTGGTTGCTGCCTTTTTATTCCTTACCTTACCCTCGGTTTGTGGAGAGGACAATTCAGGAATTTACCTTTTCATACACTATATACTACTGTAATTAGGGGTGTAAATGAGACCGATAGGCTCGTGAATTGTTCGAGCTCGGCTCGGTCAAAATTCGGTTCAAGCTCGACTCGAAATGGCTCGATTCGAGCTCGAGCTCGGCTCGTAACACGCATGATCTCAAGCCGAGCCAACCACTATTCGGCTCGAAAGCTCGATAATAGTCTCGATTTATTTTTATACATATATTTATTTATTATTAAATATAGAAATTATATAAAATATTAAAAGTATAGTATTATTATTGTTTATATCTTTTAATTTTTAAATTAAAAATATATTATTAATTAAATATATATTTTTAAAATTATTTAAATATGTAGCAGATTAAATTAAATATAACTAAATATATATACGATATATTAAATATAATTTCTTTTATAAATATGTAAGAATGAAAATGATACTAGTTCGAGCTCGGCTCGACTCGGTCAAAGCTCGGTCAACGCTCGGCTCGAAGTAGCTCGGTCAACGCTCGGTTCGCATTCTTATGAGCTCAAACCGAGCTTACCATTATTCGGGCTCGGCTCGGCTTGTTTACACCCCTAACTGTAATTGTCTAATAATTCCCTGTTTTCCTTTTTAAAAATAAAAGTATATACTTCCATAATTATTAGGGACAACTACTAAAGGGAAGACTTGAGGAGGCGATCGACCAATCCCGAGTCCCAACCACCTCTTGCTTTTTTTTTCAAAAAAAATAAAAATAAAAAATAAACAAAAAATCTGCTAATAATTCAAAATAACTCTAAATATAAATTGAAGGTGAATTGTGTAAAGTTGTTAAAATGAATGAACTAGCCCCGTGTCGACTCGTTAAGTCTGGAATCGGCTCGTTTATTTATTAAACTAAACAAGTCTTGAACATATTTGTTAACCAAGAATTTCTTTGAGGGAGAAACCTCTTTTTTTGATTGATGAGTATCAAAAAGGATTACAAAAATTGCAGAAAGGAATTATACGGAAATAAGAAAGCTGTAAAGGATTTAAAGTGCGGAATTGAAAAATACGAAAGAAAACTTGCAGAAAGAAAATGACAGAAAGTAAAGATAATAATGCAATTCCACTTGGGGGGTTTGTGATGCCCTCTGGAGTGCGTCTCTTCCTCCTTTTATAGAGAGGAGGGCTGACACCCTCCCTGAGACGCACGCGAGAGGATGGCAGCATACGACGCACGCGAGAGGATGGCGGCTTGACTTCTGTGACACATACGGCGCACGCGAGAAGATGGCGGCATACGGCGCACGCGAGAGGATGGCGGCTTGAGGATTGACAGAGGGTTGATAGTTCTCATCACTCCCCTATCACCAGCTTCCTGGTCATTATCCGGATAAATCTTGAATTGGACCGAGCCAAGAAAAATAGATTGACCCTTTTGAAAGTGCGTCCTCTTTTCCGGATATATCTTCACTGACCTGAAGACGCGTCTTCTCTTCCGGATATATCTCCACGGACTGGGCCAGACAATCTGGACATCGGATGGGCCTTCAACATTAGACTAACTGATATGGGCCTTAATATTTTTGCTGGGTTAACAATATTTTAATACTCAAAAAATAAATTTGCCTACCCGGCTCAACTCGTTAGCTAAATAAATTTTTAATAATTTTAAATTCTATAGTATAATTTTAGGAGATATTTGTTAGAATTTTTCTCTAAGCATGTATTAAAATATTTAATGACTTTATAAAATAAGCCTTGGCCCACTTTCAAACTAAAATTTTGATTTTGGCTTATTAATTTTGAATTTGAGCTCGACTCATTCATTAAGCTAAGCTAAAGCTTAGTTTTAGACTCATTTAATAAATGAACGAAGCTCAAGTATTTTAGACTCATTTAACCATGTGTATTATATTGGTTAATATCTTTGCTCTCCAATTACAGGATTACATGTAGCATTATTTTAAATTCAAATATAAAAGTAAAACATATTGTCACAACAACTTTGAATAATTTTTATTAAGGATGAACGTAAACCATCCTCAATCCATATAGATGGATAGATGATAAAGAAAAATACATTTAATATAAACGGTTTAGCCTAACTATGGTAATAAAAACAAAAATCGGGGCTAATTCATAGTAATATATTTCATAATTTCGTATCATAGCATATGAGTACAAACATTAGTTGGTAATGAGCGCCGACCGTGACAGGGACGGACGGTCATTCAAACATTAGCTGTTTCTGGTTGATTTTTAAGCAAAACTTGAGAGAGTACAAGTTAAAGTGGACAACCATCTATATATTTTTCACGTGATTCCAATTAGTGCTCTAACTCGTAAGGGGGTGTGACTAGTGACAATGGTCTGCCCATTAATTATTCAATATATATATATATATAGACTGCTTATATTACTAGTCAAGAATTTGGTGGTTTTCAGTACTCTTATACATGAAGTATTAATTAATATTAGGGGTGGAAAAAAATACCGAAAACTCGGTATGCCGAGCTTATCGTACCGAAAATTACCGAAAAATATCGAAATTTAGGTATGCCGAAATTTAGGTATACCGAAATTTAGGTATGCCGAAAAAAACGGTACGGTAACGGTATGGAAATATGAAATTTTCGGCATTTCGGTATACCGAAATACCGAAACATTAATTTTAATATTATTTTAAAATTTAATATATATTGTTGTGTTAAGACATTTGGAACTTTGAAGGGCCAATTTAAGTAATTTTTCGGTATACCCGCGATTGGAAGATGCCCACGGTATTGATTTTTTTCGGTATAGTTCGGTATGCCAATTTGTAACGGTATGTAATGCATTGTTCGGTATGTAAAATTTTCGGTATTTTTCGGTATTTTCGGTATTTTTCGGTATGTTTCGGTAAATATAATTTTCGGTACGGTAACGGCATAGATTATAGGAAACCGAAATTTTCGGTATACCGATTTTCGGTATACCGAAATATTCGGTATCGGTATCGGTATGATTTTTACCCATACCGAAATTTTCGGTACGGTACGGTAACGGTAACGGTATTTCGGTATACCGATTTTTGCCACCCCTAATTAATATGTACTAGTAGATTAGTAGTCCGTATATATATTCTTAAGCAAGATATTTTTAATTACTGTTACACATGCATATGCATGCAGTGTATATATGATTTCGTAATACAGTAATTACAAAGTAGTGCAGTTTAAAATGAACGCAATATCAAGAACATACTTTATGTAATAAGCTGAAGCATAAATCCTCCATTTCATTTTCAGGTTTGATGAGGAATTTGACTTGCCCTCTTCATTATTACAAATAGGTGTGTAAGTGAGACTGAAAGACTCGTGAATTGTTCGAGCTCAGCTCGGTCAAAATTCGGTTCAAGCTCGACTCGAAATGGCTCGGTTCGAGCTCGAGCTCGGCTCGTAACACACATGATCTCAAGCCGAGCCAACCACTATTCGGCTCGAAAGCTCGATAATAGGCTCGATTTATTTATATATATATATATTTATTTATTTATTATTAAATATAGAAATTATATAAAATATTAGAAGTATAGTATTGTTATTGTTTATATCTTTTAACTTTTAAATTAAAAATATGTTATTAATTAAATATATATTTTTAAAATTATTTAAATATGTAGATTAAATTAATATAATTAAATATATACAATATATTAAATATAATTTCTTTTATAAATTATGTGAGAATGAAAATGATACTAGTTCGAGCTCGGCTCGACTCGGTCAAAACTCGGTCAACGCTCGACTCGAAGTAGCTCGGTCAACGCTCGGCTCGGTCAAAGCTCGGCTCGAATTCTTATGAGCTCAAGCCAAACTTTACACCCCTAATTACAAAGTAGTGCTTGCTTATAGCTACTATATCATTCAATTTCAGGCCCCTACTCTATTCTACTACTATATGTCTACATTTAATTAATTTTATCCAGTTAACTCCTTCCCCACTCAAATCTTAGGTCAAGAACCTAAACACCCTATCTGCATTTTTGGTACACGTTACTAGCCAGTAGCCACGGCTATTTTTTTTTTTTTTAAAAAATTAATTTTAATTTGTCCTTTTTCTTGTTCTTCTCGTATAGATAATGTAGCTAGGATGATATTCTCTTACAAAAAATAAAAATAAAAATAAAAAAATTTACATGGCACCCTTGTGGATAGTAAGATCATCAACAACAAACCTCCTTCCTAAAGTGAATCAAAATATTGGCCCATAATATTATTCGAAAAGAGTGAGTGTCATTTCAAGAACTGAGTTACAGACTTTGATTTTTGGCACCATTTTATTTATGTAGATAAAAACGTATAGGATTCCTAATTTTAATAGGCGTGACTGTAAAAATGAAATGTCTACATGTTTACGATTTGAATCGTATGATGAGAATTAGTTCTTCCCAATAAAATACATTTCTGGCATGTATTAGTTAGCTTGCTGGATTGTTGGAGAAAATAGCCTGCACGAATTCTTCACAAATGAATCAATTAATTATATAATTATGGTAAATTAATTAATTAATTAAAAGCACAAGTATTATATTATTTTTACAAATATAACTAAAGCCAACATTTAGATTAGCAAAGGGAAATGGAAAAGGTATGAACCCTGTTCCATTTTTAAATCAAAAAAAAAGAGAAAATACTAATAAAATTATGAGCCCGTGGGCCGATGGGCTGGTGGATCTTAGAAGTTGTTTTCATATGGCCTTTTTAATGTAATCGGAGCGGACAATGTCCAACATTATATTGTACTGTTACACTGGTTAGGCCCGGCCCGTTAATAAGTACTACGTAGTATACGTTTGTTTCTTTTTAATAAGCATTTTTCTTTGGTACTATACGTTTGTTGTTATTTTACACTTTTTTGGGACGATTTGAATAATATTTTTACTGTATAAGCGATAAAGAATTTGGTAAATTAATCAAAATCCTTAAATTCCAAATTTCATGTTGCATTTTCTAATTTGTATAAACTGTTGAGAAAAAATGAATTGTATACTGTATAGTGCATACATTAGCAGTTTAAATTAGTTGGAACAAATAATTTTCTCTAAATTCATTATATATGGAATTTGGACAAGTGACTTCAACATATAATTAAAATTATGTACTAACACACATTTAATTTATTTTGTAACTGTTAATATTTTTAAAATATTTTTGTAATAAAATTAAATAAATACTAATCAATAAATAATGGCAAAAAGTCAAATATAAATATTTATTGGAACAAATGGAGTATAAAAATAATATAATTAAAATATTTTTTATTTAAAATAGAGATTATGACTTATGAGGTATATGCTAATACTTACTACATACACGTACTCTTTCAATCCCATTTAACTTGTATTATTATCCTCTATGCAATTAGACATTCTTAACAATAACATAAAGTTGATTTCTGTGACGATAGATTTTTGTGCGGAACATAATTCTGTGCAATAGGAAAAATAATCATTTTCGCGATGATTTTTTTTTTCTTCCAAAAAACGTTTTGTTATAAAGAAATTGTAATGAATAAAATAAAATAAAAAATGTGCCATGGGGTTCATTAACCTCTACAAACTTACCAAATATTTCCCACTTATTTTTCCTTTTTCTTTCCTCTGTAAGTGTGGATCCATTGTATTCTTCTGTCTGCCTCTCTATCTTACACCTACCAAAAAAATAAATAAAATATACCCTTGAAATTTTTAAAAGTGTCTGATATTTTCAAAATTCAATACTACTTCCTCCGTCCCATTAAAAGTGGCATTGTTTATTTTTTAATTTTGACTCAATTTTATTGTATTGATACAAGAAGAGAAAAATAATCAAGTGTGGACTTGTTAGAATCGTCTAATTGTATAGTTTTAAAATATACATATTATATAATTTTTACTTATACAGATTTTGAGATATAAAGCATATAACAATTGCATTGAATCTTGTACAGAAGAGAAAATGATCTCTTGTACAGAAAAGAAAGTGATCACTTTTAATGGGATAGTAGTTATAATTACAGTATTTTTCAAAATACTACTAATAAATAAATGAAAACACCCATGTCCTGGGAACCAATGACCGAATAACTCGTACAAATTTGTATCTTTATTCATTCATTACTGCGTTGATGCGTTCTATACAGAAAACGTGTGGAATAAAATACTCCCTTGGACTTATATAGAGTTTAAATTGGTTTTAGCTCTTAGTAGTTGTTTCGACGAAAGCTCCTTCCCAGCTTCAGCTGGTAAACAAGGTTATCTATTGTTTAATCGAAAGTGCCATCTTACATCAACATAAAGAATGTCCTCGACATCTGTTTCAGATCTGAATCCACCTTTGACTCCCGCTCCCAGTTAACCCAGGCCCGCCCTGCCCTAATCCCTGCTTCACAACATATTCTTGTGTTTTCTTTCTCCAGCTGATTGGGAGATTTGGGGCTTTGGGCGACATGGGATTGATGGGTGCCCAACCGAACGGGGGGCCTGCAGACGCAGGGATAGGCAGCTTCCCCTTGGGAACCAACAATAAATACACAAGAATGGATTCTCAACGTCTCCCACAGGATGATGATCATGATAATGATTTTGGAGATGATTATAACGCCTCTGACCACCGACACCAGCTTGAGAGGAAGAGGACTACTAGGAAATATGTCTTCGCCTGTTCTGTTTTTGCATCTCTCAACAGTGTCCTCCTTGGCTATGGTAACAACTTTGTTTTTTTGAAGTGTAGAAATAAAGCCTCGTTCTTTTTTTTGTTCACATTTGGGATTTTTGTATATAGCTTGTAGTTTTTTGATTGTTTATGAGAATTATCACATTGTTTGTTCTTCTCTAGCTATAACCTTATAAGCTGGAGGGATACTCTGTTCATCATTCCATTGTCGTATAGATTTGGTACCCAGTAAGCAATCGCCCTTATCATTAGGCCACCACTTCATTTGTTTTATTGCTTGAAATCTTGTCCTGATTAATAGAAGTAATTTTACATAGAAAGTGAGGATTTGAATCTTTTCCTTGGCTGCGATTTTAGGAGGATAGAAATGTGAAATTAGTGGGTATTGATGTCATTGATGCTTATGTTGCTCTATTTTCTTAGATAATGTTGTTTACAAAATCTAATTTGGGTAAAACAAAAGTGAACAGCTATTCTTCACTTGATTCACATTTTATGCCCTAAGGGAATATACTTTTGCAAGTTGGGAATAAGGTAGTGTTTTTGTTAATTCACAGATGTTGGAGTGATGAGTGGAGCAATCCTATTTATTCACGAAGATCTCAATATCACAGAGGTGCAAGAAGAGATTCTTGTCGGGATTTTGAGTGTCATGTCCCTTTTAGGAAGTTTAGGTGGCGGAAGAACATCTGATGCCATTGGCAGAAAATGGACGATGGGATTAGCTGCTGTTGTGTTCCAAGCAGGCGCGGCTGTAATGACTGTTGCCCCATCATTCGAAACACTAATGGTAGGCCGAATCTTGGCCGGTGTGGGGATTGGATTTGGTGTCATGATTGCTCCCGTTTACATAGCTGAGATATCCCCAACTGTTGCCCGAGGCTCACTTACCTCGTTCCCTGAAATCTTTATAAATCTCGGGATACTGTTAGGTTATGTTTCGAATTATGCATTCTCGGGCTTTCCTGCACATATTAATTGGCGAATTATGCTTGCCGTGGGGATCCTTCCATCAGTATTCATTGCAGCTGCTTTGTTTGTGATTCCTGAGTCCCCACGGTGGTTAGTACTGCAGAACAGGGTAGAAGAAGCAAGGCAGGTGCTTCTCAAGACGAATGAAAACGAATCAGAGGTGGAGGAGAGGCTCGCAGAAATACAGTTAGCTGCAGGACTAGGCGACACTGACAAGCTCGAACAGAAATCCGTCTGGCGCGAACTACTGAACCCTTCCCCAGCTCTCTGCAGGATGCTGATCACCGGTTTTGGAATCCAGTGCTTTCAACAAATCACCGGAATTGATGCTACCGTGTACTACAGTCCAGAAATCTTCAAAGCTGCTGGCATCACGGATAAATCGAAGCTTCTTGGGGCGACTGTTGCAGTTGGAGTGACGAAGACAGCGTTCATCCTAATTGCAATTTTGCTCATTGATAGAGTTGGTAGAAAACCTCTTCTATATGTGAGCACGATTGGGATGACAATATGCCTGTTCAGCATCGGCGCGACATTATCCTTCATCGGAGAGGGATCGGTTGGAATTGCGTTGGCGATTCTTTCGGTTTGTGGCAATGTAGCCTTCTTTTCCATAGGGATTGGTCCTGTTTGCTGGGTGTTGACATCAGAAATTTTCCCTTTGAGGGTTCGTGCTCAGGCATCGGCTCTAGGAGCTGTGGGTAACAGAGTATGCAGCGGATTTATCGCGATGTCCTTTTTGTCAGTGTCGCAGGCCATCACAGTGGGTGGGGCGTTCTTCATATTTTCAGTGATTTCTGCATTTTCGGTGGCTTTTGTTTACAAATGTGTCCCGGAAACGAAAGGGAAGTCGTTGGAGCAGATCGAGATGTTGTTCCAAGATGGATATGAACTGCAGAGTGGGAGTGAAGTTCAGTTGGGGGATGTGGAGCATTTGGTTTCCAAAGAATGAGAATTTGTCAAAAAGGAAAATTCTAGTTTACACCCGCCATACATACGATTCTATGAAATTAGTTTTCTGTAAAGGGAAACGGAGTTCTGTCTTTTAGACTGCAGCTTTGGATTAACCGAATCCCCATTGGGGAGTTTCTTGGCTCTGGTTCATTGTCTGTGAAAACGTCATCGTGTATTGGGTGAGATTGTCCTTGAGAAGATGAGTGATCTCAGTCAGTTCACCCTTTCGTATAGACAGGATAGGATGGGGGCGGTAACCATTTCCATTTGGAGCTTTAAATGAGCAAATTGGAATGTGTTGTACAAAACTTGTTAAGACAGCCATGCATTTTTTTAACATTTTATTGAACATTTTGGAATGGAGCTTTGTAGGATTTACTATGATTCGCATTCAGAATTCACCTCAAGATTGATTGACTAATGAACCAACACTGGTGAATTAATGTGCCACTGAACCACCAAAAAAAAAATCCAAACTTTGTAGCCGCAAAAGGAAAAGTAAACATGAAAGTACAATATCCAAACTAGGGTGGGTCGTTATGGTATACCGTACAAATTTCGCCGTACCGTATACCGTACCGAACTTTACGGTATGAAAAATTTCGTAACGTTGCCGTACCGAACCTTTCGGTATACCGATCTTCGGTATACCGAAAGTTTCGGTATAAAATATTTTCATACCATTACCATACCGACATTTCGGTAAGTTCGGTATATACCGCTATACCGAACATTCGGTACATACCGACATATACCGGTATCGCAGTATATACCGACATACCGAACATTTGCTACATACCGACATACCGGTATTGCGGTATATACCGACATACCGAACTTTCGCTACATACCAGCATACCGGTATTGCGGTATATACCGACATACCGAACTTTCGCTACATACCAGCATACCGGTATCACGGTATATAACGGTATCGCGGTATATACCGACATACCGAACAATCGGTATATACCGACATACTGAACAATCGGTATATACCAATATATCGATACCGCGGTATATACCGAAGTTCGGTACGGTAACGGTATACCGCGGTATCAAAAAATTTATACCGTTACCGTACCGAAATCTTACGGTACGATATGATACTGTACCGAAAATTACAGTATACCGAAAATTTCAGTATTCTCGGTATTTTTCCCCAGCCGTAATCCAAACTTAGACATTAGCTTGTCCTTGGGCGTTGGGCCATGTAATGAATCGGCCCAGAGTGGGGACACCCACACACACGTGACATGAGTACATGGATTATGGGACAACAAAAGTACATAAAAAAAATGAAATTGAAACCCTAGTTTGCGAGATCATAATGGCGAATTGGGAGATGGAAGAACTTCACAGCACTTCACGCAATTGGGGGAAATTGGTTGAAGAAATTGCGCGAATTGAGAAGAGGATCTTCCCGAAGCACGAGTCTTTGTCCAATTCATTCCAAGGGGAAGCTAAGAAGAAGAATAGTGGCTTGCTTTATACTCATGTTGGAGGTGAAGTTGCCGGATATGTCATGTACTCTTGGCCCTCCTCGCTTTATGCTTCTATCACTAAACTAGCAGGTAAGCTTTCCAGTTATTCGTCTAATGCATTTGTTCAGAATTTGTGTGTTTATTGGTTGAGCTGAGATAAAATGCTGCTACATCAGAATAAACCAGAATCGGAAATTAGATCATGTTTGGATTTGAGAAAATGTGTATGGTAGAAGTGACAATAATTTGATGCAGAGTAGTAGTTTTTGAGCATGGATTAGGAACTTTTTGAAAAATTCTTCCTTTTTTTCAGTGTTTGGTTTGAACATTTTCTTTGTTTTGCATTACTTCCCTGATGAGCCATGTGAATGGTAACTGTGTAGGATGCGCTGAAATGCTGCCTCAATTGAATTTACACATTGGGATTTAAGTGGGAATCAATTCACAGAAGTATCTCAAACTATGTCCATGGTTTTTATTTCGTTATACTTTCCTTACAAGGATACAGCATGGTTTTTATGTCTGTTGCTTCCTATACTGTTAATTATTTTAGTCGAAATTTGAAAGCATGGAGCTTCTTTTCTATTGTCAACTTCAATATCATGGGCCATGGGGATGTTTATATATACCGGATGAGGGCTATAACTTGGTTTTTGTCTCTACTGATCTTAATTTATGAATGCAGTAAGAGAGAAGTACAGGAGGCATGGTCATGGGGAAGCATTGCTGAAAGCAGCTATCGAGAAATGCAAAACGAGGAAAATCCACCGTGTATCACTTCACGTAGACCCCTCAAGAATTGCAGCTATGAGCCTCTACAAAAAATTAGGTTTCCAGGTGGATAGTTTAGCAGAGAGTTACTATTCATCTGATAGAAATGCCTATAGAATGTACCTTGATCTTGACACGGATTAACAGAAATGGTTTACATACAAATTCATATATCATGTTTTCTCTGGAGTTATTCTTGTAACGCTGTCATTATTGCACACTGAAACTGTTGCAAGATTTCTTAATTAAGACAACATTAAAATCAAAATCTTCACCTGTAATTTAAGAGGCCTGCAGTTACTAGCCATCAGACGACCGCCGCTGTGTGAAATTTTCTTCCATGTTCTGTCATCAAGTAAAAGTCTTTGGTCTGAGCTAAAGGCCTTTCACAAAAATGGCTCTATCCCTGGGCATCGTGCTCCAATTTGTATTTCCATCCACCCATCTCTGCTCTTTTGCCTCCTACTCTGACTAAATTTGTATGAGTTTTTTCTCGTCTTCTGCTACTCGTTATAGAAGTGATGCTTGATTTAGCATAAATAAAAAATCTCCGAACTCAGCAGTCCATCCCCTTCTTCCAACTGGTACACAAAATATGCTCCATAATTAGTTCCTGGGGATAGTACTCTTTCTTGTATCTCTGCTTGGATGTTTAACTTCAAAGGGTATGTTACAACAACAAAGCATCTACAACAGGGAAGAGTTGGGACACCATCTGTTACTAAAAGAGGGAAGTAAAAGCAAATCTGTTGGTTGTTATAAAGGTAAGCATGCCCTTGGGTGGTGAAGGACAGACTCACATACCTACCTTCATTGGGAAAATTGAATTCCAAAATCGGATCATGAAGATGTCTCCACGTTGAAGCATTTGTTGGTTCCAAGCAGAAAACAATTCTTTCCCGTCCCATTGTCAATGAAGAACATCTTTTTTTAAAAGGTTTCAACATGTTAGTCTCAATTCTTTCCTCGAGGGATTCACATAAGCATACATACATGATGATTAAGCATACCACAAATACAGCACACGCACATATAATTATTCAAAGAAGTGTGTTACCAGAGGACCAGCTGATGTCCAAATGAGTTCCTGTCGATCAGGTGGAAGCATCTCCCTCCACATGTAAATAGAGGATGTGTACATCTCCACTTGCGGCTAACACTGTGCTCAAAATGATAACTCGGATCAGAAACAGAGGATGTGGAGTGAGCATTACACGAGTTAGCAAAATGGCAAGGACTAATCTCTTGTTATTATAGACATGATGATTTTAAGATCTCAATTCTCACACCCACAAAAATCCAACCACACTTCCTCGATCAATAAGTAACCGAATATATATTGGGACAGATATCAATCAATGGTGAATAGAATGCCCTTGCAAGCTCTCCCGGGTTTGAACTATACTGAAATTAATATAGCGCACGAAAGCCGAGGGATCTTTCAATTACAAAGAATGGAAATAATACTAAACGTTAACATCGACCCCCTCACTCGGTATTTTGCGAATTTCCTATAAAGCGTCATGTTGGTTAAAAATTAAAAATAGGCCACTGCTCATTGCATAAGCACGGCTCTATAAATTATCAATATTCCTAATGTAGTTATAATTATATTTCATGATGCATGACAATTCGCAAGAGTCCGTAATATTATCAATATCCCCTGAAACGGCACTCTTATCACAGTGACAGAAACCGATATCTCAAGTTTCTCAGCACAATAGGATGGTAAAATTCCAGAAGAACAGCACAATAGGATGGTAAAAATTCCAGAAGAAGAAACAGCACAATAGGATGGCAAAATTCCAGAAGAAAAGGCACAAACTAAATGCTTGTTCAGTTTTCACCCCCAAATTTTCACAGCTGCCTAATTACCACAAAATGATACAAATGGCAAAGTTCCTCAGAAAATTGTTCATCATCTGCGCGACCTGCGTTGTCCATCATCACCATTATCATCTCTTTGACGAACATGCTGAGAAGTGTCTCTGTCTTCATACGATCTGCTCTCTCTTTCCCTGTCGTGTTTGTTTTCCCGTGGATATGATGACTGTGACTCATGGTTTCTTGTTTTCTTCTCATTTCTCCAATTATCTTCATCTTTGGTGTTTGGTTCAGTATAGCTTCGCTTTGTCCTTTTATCAGTTGGTGAGATATCGCGGGCATCTTTATCCCTTGTTTTGTAATCCTTGTGGTCTGATTCTCTCTTACCGGATCTACTTTCATGATCTCTCGAGTTTCTTCTTTCATGATCTCTTGTGTCTGGTCTACCTTCGTAATATCTAGCTCGCCCAGTTTCAGTGCCCTTAGGCCGAGAATGTTCCGAATCTTTATCATTTCTTTTCTGCCCCTCAAATTTATCATGCCCCCATGTTGACCTAGTTTCTTTATCTTCCTTGACACCCCATCCTGTATTAGCAGCCCTCTAAACAAGGGGAAAAGGATGTGTAAGCATAGGAAATGGATAGAACATTCAAGCAAACATAATGAGACATCAATCACCATAATTTTATTTAAAAAAATGGGACAATGATAAGACATGTTGAAAAAAAATAGTTGAAAACTAGAAGATTGGATCCAGAATTAATCAACCAGCATCAACTAATCACATCATACAGAGGCTTGAGATGAAATTTTCAATGTTCAAGAATGAAAATTTTGTATAGTGTAGGGACTTCTATTGAAAGTGTTTCAGTTAAAAAAGTAAGGACATAACACAACATAGGTCGGTAGATCAACGATTAAAGTGTTGATAATCTACAATAAAAGACAACAAATCTTCAAGCTCAACAACAATCAATCATGAGGAAAAATATGTAGTCTACTAGTCTAACGCTGGGTTTCATTCCTTCATGAGTAAGAAAGACTGCAAACCAAAGACCAACTTATTGAGAACTTACTTGCTCATTGTGTGAAAATTTGCAACTATCTCCACGAGTACATTCTCCTCATTGAAACGCACGGCATACACCTCGTTCTTCTCTCTTTTGTTGCCTAGTTTCTTCATCCTCTTCCTCTAATTTTTTATATTTGTTCACATGATCAACCCTGATTATTCTTCCTAATATTTGAGCTCCATTTAAATTGTCTGCGCAGGTGCATAAAAATTTTAGGATTTCTAAAAATAAAGAAACCTTAATCACAGAAGATTGAATTGTTGGACAAAGGAACCAACCTACAGCAAGATTTGTACTCCTTTGATCCTCATAAGCAAGAAAAGCAAATCCCTTGGATTTTCCAGTACCTTTGTCTCTCACCAAGTTAACATCGACTATCTCCCCGTACCTAAAAGCAACATTGACAGAATAAAAAAATGCTCCCCACAGACATTAACTTATACAAACGAACCCGAAAGGCAAAACCTTACTGAGCAAAAATGGCCAGAAGATCGCCTTCAGTTAGGTCATATGAGATGCCGCCAACATAAACATAGGCAGAATCCTTGTATTTAGCATGCCATGACGCTTCCTCAGATATTCCAAGGCTAGCTTCCTTTTTATTTATATTCTGAATGCGCTTCACCAATGTCAACGGATTCATGCCTGGACATAACAAGAGAGCCTATATTACAGTATATAACACAAATAAAAAAATAAAAAAAGAGCTTCTACTGACCCGTTTATAGAAACCGAATCATATGAACAGACATTGAAATAATTGATCGAACTTTTACAAACCAATTGGACATCACATTCAATTCAAATAAAGAATAATGAACAGACAATTGAGCAAAAGAGAAGGATCTTAACTTGAAGTAGAAAATATGATAATTCATTAATACGAAATAAGCAATACAAAGAATTTCGACTCACCAACTCACCGTTGTCGCCAAACAAAACAGGTTGGGATTGAAGAAATGTAGAGAATATGGATTAGGGCTATTCCGCAGCGACAGCGCTCGGCAGGTTGCCCCTTCCGCAAAGAGCTAGTTTCCCCCTTTCTTCAGAGTGGAAGTTTTCAATTGTGTTTTATGAGTTTCTTCTTGGTCTAAAATCGCGTTTCCCGATTCTCCTTCCATAAAGCGCTGTTGAGGCCGACGCTAATCATAGGTTTGGTCAATTAATCCTGTCTTAAAATTGGTTTTATTTTTTAATTAAAACACCAAGTTGCTGTGGTGTAGTGGTTATCACGTTAGTCTTACACACTAAAGGTCCCCAGTTCGATCCTGGGCAGCAACATCCGGCTATGTTTGTTTGTTTTTTTTTAAATGCTAATTGCGGAATTGCCTAATTGTCCATTTCTTCTCAATTCTATTTCACCGCTAAGCTAAATTTCAAGTTTACACGGACTTTTGTATTCATCTATCAATTTAATTCATAAATTTATTTTTCTTTTACCCTTAGAAAGTGCATATTTATGTTTTTCTATAAAAAAAATGTGTGCACCAATTTAAAAATCTAGATAGAGACTTCTATGCTTGGCTTTTGCTCTGAGATAATTTTCATCGAAGATCTACCTCTTTAACCTTGAGTTTGGAAATACTATTAGTTTTTTTTTTTTTTAAGTTTCAAAAGCTAGTGATTTACATGGGGAAATTTCTGTTGGAATTTAACATCAATCCATATATATATATAGGCCGATGGATGTTAACAAAAATATTATATATTAAAATCTAAAATTTAGTTATTTCAAAACAAAGCATAAAATTTAGGTTTCAAAGATGGCTAAAAATAACTTGTAGTACTAATTGTTCTCTCAAGCCGGATTAGGCCCCGGGTGGTGGCGGCTGGCGGTGCATGAAAATTATTGCTTCTTGGGATATCATACAGAATGCTAACCTAGGAAAAAAACAAGTTTTATGGTCTTCAAAAGGTGTGTAGTAACAAAGGGTTGTCACATAGTCTTGACATTTTGGAGTCCCAACTTGCAAGACAAATGGAAAACAGAGCCTTTGAAGTTGGAACTTGGAAGGCTGCGCATTAAGATCATTAACTCTTTTAGCAGCAGCCACATTCAACATATGAGTAGTCGAGGGTTAAAATATGTTCACCTGATAGTTTAGCAAGCATCAGACATTTGCGTTGCAAGTCTTCCGAGCTTTATAAGTTAGTCAAACATACTCACATATCAACGATACCATATCTGTACCAAGACTTCAATTCAAGTAGCACACAATACAAGACATGCAACTGACCAATCTTTGTACAATATCTTCTACACTTCCATGTAATCTCATTTAAGTTTGTCAACAGAAATTTAACTATACTCAATTGAAGAAAATTTGAAGTATATAAACATGTCACAGAGAATCAGATTGTACCAATTGATGCACAAGTCAATCCTTCCACAGACCTGAACTCGCAGATGCTTGATTCCAATATGCAATAAGGTCTTTACATTGTTGGTGTGCTGGCACTTCGGTTGCAATATTCCATAAAAAAGGTAACTTATTTACCTAATTACCTGCTTGCCTGGATGGGGAAAGGAACAAAAGAGAGCAAACCATTTAGTAGTTCTTGCTAAGTAATAAAAAATGTAATTATCTCAAATACTGAATAGAATCTAACTGCCAAAACTCATGAAGATACCGCAAGTTGCAGCATGCTCAAATGAGAAAAAAAAACGTGAACAAATTCATGTAACCATCTACCATCTTTATTTGATTACATTCATTCACATGTCCAATAAGAAAGTAGATAAACCAAATTCTCTTCCGTATGTGTTAACTCTTTATGGAAACATCAATTGACAAACTGTTCACAACAACTCAGCCACTGTCTTCAAGAACAAAAGATAGATGACTTATGTCTTGGTAATGCATGAAAAAGCTGGATGGGGCTGTATATTTCTATGCTTCAAAAGTAAATGTGCTTCCACCTTATCCATATCCAGAAAAATTTTGTTTATGTTCTTTATAGGGAAAAAAAAAATAAAAAAGAGAAAAAAAAAAGAAAAAGAAGAAGAAAACTTTTATACTTAATTATGGGCAAACCGTACAATATTACTTCGTATTTAATATTTATGGTACACAAATGGAATAAAAAAGGACAGCCAAAAAAGGAAAATGAAAAGGAATATTATGAAAAAACATGGGAGAGAAAGTGAGATGAATAAAGCTTTTTAATTGAATTTTAATATTGAAAAAGAAAAAAAGGACAACCAAAAATGGAAAATGAAAAGGAATAATATGAAAAAATATGGGAGGGACTGACATGAATAAAGCTTTTTGATTGAGTTTTAGTATTACAATTCAGTCGCATTATAAGGCCTACAAATTTCACTTCCTCTTATTCCTTGTACAAGTCTAGGGACAAGCATATGGTCATAAGCCTCCATAAGTAGCACCCACTATTAATATGTTAACCTGTTTTTTTTACTCAATTACAATTACTATGTTTGTCTACACTTTTAAGTTTTTTGAGCATGCAGGTTACAAACACTTTTTAATGCCACATACCTTGCTGTTGATTCTAACACTCCAAGCATCATTTTTCATCCCAAGGGGTGGCTCAGTAACAACATAAGACTGTGGAGGAACATAACTCTTTAACAGAGGCACCCTATCTGGTAGATATTCATCATCACTCTCATAGTATCTCTCAGGATGTGGCCCCAAAGCTTTAAGAACCATAGCCAGCAACAAGCTAATTCCCTGCAAGTGAACACCAGTATTACTACAATATAGATAAGATGTAAAGCTATACATCCAAGCTTCATATTGCAGTCCACATCCTCGTTGGATTTTAAGCTGAAGTTTCACTAAACTAAACTATATTCTAATACTTCAATTCGAAATATGAAACCCACAGTAATTTTCCTTGCATAAAATTAAAATACACAAATTGCGAACTAGCAGTTTTTCAGCAAGCTCATCTACAAAAGGATTTATGAGTTTAATTCTGCAATGATCCTCATTGCTCAGTCATTAATTAGAAAAATCACTTAGAGCAGATAAAAGCATAAAATAGCAATATATAGAAAATCTGTTCAGAAAATGGACATAGAATAACAAAACCATAGATATGTGTGTACATGAACCCGCTAGTACAGCGCAACGTAAAATCCAACCTGATCTGCCAGTAATGCACCTCTTTAAATTTTATTATTATTATTATTATTATTCACCCATGGTTCTACTTTTTTGCAACCCGCTATAATTAGGATGGTTTGCAGGTTTAGAAATTGAAACCCGAGCTTACCCCTCGGCCTTCCTTTTATCCCAGAAAAAGAAAAAAAAAACCTGAGCTTACCCGAGTAGATAATATTTTTTGAGTTGATAACATTATTTAGTCAAAATTTATTTCATTATTTAATTTTTTCTATATCTTATTATTTATATATAAATATAATGGTAATATGGTTAACATAAATACTAGAGAAACCACAACAATTAATAAATTGACTAGTCCAAACCCACTCAGTTCATTAAAATTTACAACCCACAACGATTGAAACTTTTTTTTAAACCCACTTTTATTGGGTTTGATCAAACTTCTACAAAATACCGCCCGAACCCCACAACCTACACTCCAATCCATGGTAATGGAAACAACAAAGTTAAGTATTCCTGCTAATAAACAGTTAAATCTTCACAAATGCAGTGATGATAAATTAAGTTAATTGTGAGATATAATTTTTTTTCTCTTCCCTCTCATTACATCCACATGTGCACGGGTAAAGAGTAAAGAGAAAAGACATGTAAAATACAAAATATCTGTAAACACAAGATAGTTAACCTGTAAAGCCAGCACTGCCAAGCCAAGCCATTTGCAAATGTCGAAGTTATCTCTGATAAAGCTCTTCAATTTATCAAAATTTCCTGAAGGGTCTTCGGGAAAGTCCTGAGAAAGGTTACAATCTCGTCATTTTAATTGTTCAAATGATGATTCAGCAGATTCAAGATAGCTAGTTACAGGGGATTACCTCTTGCCACTTGTGATTTAAGAAAATATCAGCAGTTACTGCAGCCTCTATCATTATTAGAAAAAATACAAAAAGCATGTACTATGCAGGTTAAGGCAAAATGGCAAATAAAGTATGATGCGTAGAGTAGACAGAATTACCACCATGGACACATTTAAGGAAGAAAAACTCATTCCAAAGTGTCAAAATAATTATGGGCACGGTCATATGCCAACAGAAGATTTAACAGAAAGTGGCTTGATCCCTAATTGGCCTAACAAGTGGCAACATGATATTCTCCAGGGGAAGGAAACAGAGGCATGAGGTAAAATCGACAAATTTGCAGTAAGCCAATATATCTAACCATGTGTGTGGTGCTGGAACACAGATAACAATACTAAATAAAAGTAAAAGCAAAACATCAAAATATCAATCTAAACAGATAATCAAAAAGGTAAAGCTGAGTTTTTAACTCTAGGGTTGGAGGATTTCATATATTAAGGATACGATGTATAGGCAACAACCATTAGCAGTTTCAGCAGCAATATGGCCTGAGCATGTGATCAAGCACAAAGTAATCCCAATTCCCAGAATTGTGTAAATAAACCTGCACTCAAATACGCTAAATTATAAATATGTCCGAATCCCCGACCATCAAAAGTAAGTAAAGCACACTGAATTGTCGGTCATGGAGCACTGATAATTGCAGTATATCTATAAATCGAAAATAAGAACCCAAATCATTCATTCAAGTCAGAATATAGATCAAATAGACTAAAAAGAATAAAAACCGAAAAAGAAAAAATACCAAGGAATAGGGGCCTCAGAAGATTGTTCATCGCCAAGCCATGCTCTAAGCATCCAAAGAGCGTAGAGAGCCAAGGCTATCCCTGCCATCCCTAATCCTGAGTTCATCAACTTGAGAACCGATTGAACGCAACTGCGTGCAATTCGAGACATCTTATTTGAGCAAAGTACTACTTTCTATCGTTTAGAGATAGTTTGAGAAACAGAAAATAGAGATCAGCGACCAAAAAGTATAGTTTGCGGAGAAATTGTTTAGGTTCAGTTTAGAGGGATGGTGAGAGAGAGTTGAAAGAAGTAATGAGCCGTGTGTTTCGGAGGAATTAGTACGGACTTACTGCGAGCATAGGAAGAAGAAACAAGGGTCAAATGAACTTTTCTTTTTGGGAAAAATTAGGTCTTAAATAATTTTTACATATGTCATCAATGGGTTGCTGTGGTGTAGTGGTTATCACGTTAGTCTTACACACTAAAGGTCCCCAGTTCGATCCTGGGCAGCAACATTTTTTTATTTTCACATCCAGATTCTATCGAAACACTTCCCAAATCCCATTGGACATCGAAACAAAGCCTCAATCCAGGAGATGCAGAGCCCTCTGCTCGGTATTTCGCTACCCCATTCCCGAAGTTTTTTCCACGAGAAACTGAAGCTGAACCGAAACTCTTATTTATCGGGCGGCCGAGTCTCCTACAGGCGTTTCGTCACAGATGGGGATTCTTCTGAAACCTACCCAGTAATTATCTCTCTTTTTTGGATAGGAAGAATTTTCAAGTATAGCCTTGCTCTAGGAACATATCTAGTGTTTCTTTATGACTATTTTATGGTTGTCCTGCTTTGGTAATGCTGGCCAAATTTTTGGGTATTCTTCTTTAAAGTTTAAATTAACTCCAGTGTTGTTCTGCAATGAAATCAATTGGACATCTTTACTGACTTCAGAATTTCCAACTGTGATGCAGAATCAATGTAGATGTTTTTAGTTCTGAACTAAAATTGCTGATCAATCCCTTACTTTACTGTGAGAAAGACCCTATCTTTGCTGACTTCAGAATTTCCAACTGTGATGCAGAAGCAATGTAGATGTTTTTAGTTCTGAACTAAAATTGCTGATCAATCCTTTACTTTACTGTGAGAAAGACCCTAACTTGAACCGCAGGGATTGTTGTCTGGTCTTGGCTCTTGAATGATAAGGATACAGGCTACTTGTAGAACTTTGTTACTAATAGCAAATGTAAGACTGCTAATGTAAATACATCTAATCATTTTGCATTCTTCTCTGATCGGTTATCCAGTGGAGAAATGTTAATCAGTTTTTCAAAATACTTCATATTTTCTACGGATATAGGCTGTATCATGCAGTTGTGATTGGCATGCAACTCCTCCCTGATTTAGATATATCTCACATAATACTATTTGGCAAATATAAGTTTAAACTAGCACTATCTTGTCAGTGGAAGATGAGTGATTGCTACTGGGTACGCATGACTGAGCTAACAACCAAGCTTATTTGGATTTCCATGACAAAACAATAGAATGCATTTGGACTTGACCTTTTCCTGCCATTATATTCTATTCTTGTTGCTTATGCATTGAAACTTGCAGTTCATCTATCCCTTTTTTGTTACAGGGTTTCTCAGTTCTCAAAACTGATGCAGGAGGTGACATCGGAAGTGTATGGAGCTCTATGGGTTTTTATGTGTTAAGTATTCATGTTCCATTAAGTTTTGGTGGTTTGTCCGCTGCTGCCAAGATATTGCATCAACCACTTCTCAATCCACAGACTCAAGTAAAACTTCTCTGTTTCTGTTTTGAAGATTGGTGAATTACTATTTTTGGTTTGGCTTCTAAATGTTGGCATCCTAAAATGGTGAAAAATACACGGCTTCTGAATTATCAAATACTAAACTGGTAAATAATAAGTTCAATTTATTTTGTTTATTGTCGTTTTTCTTTCTGTTGTTTTCAGTTTCCAATGGGTGATTGACTTCTCCAAACAAATTTATATGCTGGTGCTATTTAGTGATCGAGTATTGTTGTTCATTATATTCTGGTTAGAAGGGGTGTATTGGGGTCCTCCACTCAATTCATAGTTGCCATAATCATGGTATATTGGTATTCATGCATAATCTTTTTCTTTTTAGTTTAAAATTTGTAAAAAAGAAAATCTCATTTGTAACTAAAAGGTGCTGTTGTTTCCATCTCTGTACTTTCTGTTTGTCAATCCAACTCCTTACCAGTCACCAAGAAACTGTCTCAATTTGTTATTATGTCCTATTGATTCGATCATACTCATAGTGCACCTTTGTGTTATTCCCATAATCACCACTCTTAACAGCACAGGTTACTTTTATGTGGATTGGAACTAAAACAATTAATTAACTTGTTAATTTAGTGCAACGCTCTCCAGTGTTTGCATTGATGAGTGTGTATTAGGCTGGTAAGAATTTTTCTTTACTTCATTTGGACTTACAGATGTTGAGTGTAGACCTGTTTTTGTTGCTTCTAGCACAGGCGTTCGTATTACTTGGAATTCAAACCCTGGAGCTTAGCATTGTTTTGCAACTTTTAAAGTGTCCTGGAAAGCCTCAATATGATCTTCAATGTTTTTTTAGTAACAAATCTTCGAAAGGAAGGAGCTTATTGCTAGCAACAGTGCTTGGTTTTGGATTTCTTCTTTCGTTGGTTTTCATTACTTCATATTTTGCTGAAAGGTTGACGGGTTCTGAGGTATGCTTGCTTCTTCACCCTTTATTTTTTTTTTTTATGCACAAGTGCATTAAATAGTACTATACTATGAAATTAGGTAAGTTTAAATTTCAATCTAGACCCCTCTTGACTCGACGAGCCATAAGATTTGCAGAGCAGATATAATAGACTGATAAGTATTCTCAGCATCGGTCTGACTGTTATCACACTATCTGAATATCTTTGCCATATTTCTTTTGATCCGATTTATATAAGCTTGAATAAGAAGAAGGAAAAAAAGCTAGGTGTGGAAGATTGACACTGCTTTTTGTTTGCCAGCCCCACCCCATGTTTTATCCGGTGCGGATAGTGTTTACTGAACTGTTAAAATGCATATTGAATATATTTTTGATAGTCAAAAAACAAACAGCATTGAAAGACCTGGACCGTATGAGGCTAGGAATCAAGGTTCATTTGACCAGTAATACTTTTTTAGAGTTTAGATACGTACGTTTGAGAACATTTGTTAGTGAATCAAGAATTAATATATTGAAGAGAGAGAGAGACCATACTGTTCATGATTTGCTAAGTAATAGTAAGTAATTGTCACTGGTAGTTGACAGATTGCTAGTTGTATCTGTTTTAGGTTATTTCTACCTTGTTTAAGTTGAGCACAAACACATCATGATAGCGGCACAAAATAACACAAGAGAAAAGTACAGTAAGACATAATATATCAGTGCTGTTTGGTCAAATAATGTATGTTGACGCCACGATCTCAGTCCAACTTCCCCCAAGACACCGTAAGATGTGATGATCCAATCAAACATAATTAGGATAGGCTACCCAGTGAGGATTACCACTTCCTTCTCTAACAATCAATGTTTTTCTAACCAAGTTCCCTTCGTAACAAGATTTCCTCGTCTATGTTCCACCTAAACTCTCTTTGGTTGATGGCTCCTTCATAAAAGATCTGAAAAAAAAATGAAAAAATAAAAATAAAAATAAAAAATCTAACATCCGCATTGAATTTGATTTGATTTGACGCTCAACTTCTTGTTCATGATGAGATGATTAAAGTGGGTGTTTGGATAAGCGATCATGAAACTGAGTATCTGATTATTGCGTTTTCAAAATGCAAATAATCAGGTTTGCAGTACCATTTTTTAGCGATTAAACTGATTATTTGTGTTTTAAAGACGCAATAATCAGATAATCACTTTTATTGCAGCTTATCCAAACAACCTCTAAAAATTTCTCCTCATCTACATTATTGAATCTTACTTTCAAACCCCTGGAGTTTGCTTATGATGCATTCTATTCAACAGCAATCAAATTCTCAGAGTGTAACATGCTAGTCAGCATGGGGAAACACTCTTTTCAGTTGTCATTATAACCCCCCTAATCCATGTTTACTAGGCTCGTAGTTTGTCTAAATGTTGGACATGAGATTGAGGCTCCTTCATGATTCTTCATCATTGATTTCTAGAAGCTTGCTCACTTTGCAACCAAAGTTTGTCCAAGTATTTTTCCAATCTGTTATCACTTGTTGGAATATCCATGGTAGTTTGTAGCAGTGCTTCCTCAATCTGAGACTAGCTTCCTATGTTGCTTCTGTTTTTACTATAATTCCACAGGTAAGTCTGGTCTTCCATTTTCTATTTTGAAATAGAGCCAATATGTTCATCTCTATAATCAATCTTCTTTTTTATTGAAAAGTTTGATGTGAATTATATTCTTAATATTTCCCTCCATTTAATAACAACTCCTTCCAGGCTTATTACTGTACTCTGGCAGCTATATACTTTTTTTATATATATTTATGTGGTTGATATTTGCAGGATCTGAACAATAATTCCTCTATTAAGGAAATTCTTTCTAGTGGCTCAAGCTCCATTATGTGTTGCTTTCTTGTCTATTGCATTGTGACACCGGTATTGGAAGAAGTTGTTTACCGAGGGTTTTTTCTAACATCTCTAGCCTCCAAAATGAAGTGGCAGGAAGCAGTAGCGATAAGTTCTCTGGTTTTCAGTGCAGCTCACTTCTCTAGTGAGAATTTCTTACAACTTGTGATTGTTGGAATTGTACTTGGATGCTCTTATTGTTGGACCGGAAACCTTGTTTCACCTTTACTCATACATTCATTGTATAATTCCCTCATCCTGATTTCGGCGTTACTGTCATGAAATTTGTTTCCAGACTTGAGACATCTCAATACCTCATCAATTTGTACATGCCAAGGTGCTTGGCTCCTTAATTATGGGATTTATCCATTTTATGACTTTGTGTCTTATCACAGTTTCATTTAAACTTCTTATGTGCTGGACCTGTACGCAGTGCACTATCTTCCTGACAAGAGTTTGAAATTTGAAAGGGCTTATGATGATGCACACAGCTGATTTTAGTGTTAAAAAGTGGAAAATAATTATAACCAAATAATTATATATATTTTCTAGTAATCCTCAATTCTTCAGTATAGATGGCAACCAAGTACTGTATATTTGAATTAGGTGCTACAAAAATCTTTTTTTTTTTTTTTGGAGGAGCAAGGAAAACATTTTGATTTCAAATAATACAAAGTGAAGTAGGCTAGCACCCATTCCCTATCAAGCTTTTGTTGAATATGACAGTTTTGTTAAGTTATTACTTCACTTAGGCCCGTTTGGATTGACTTTTGAAAAAAGCAGAAGCCAAAAGTAGAAGCAGAAGCAGAAGTCAAAAGCAAAAGCATGTAATTTTTGTATTTGGATTGAATGTTTGAAAAGCGGCTTTTTCTAAAAAATATGTTTGGATGAATAAAAATGAAAAGTGCTTTTAGAGTGTGGTAATTACCAAAAAGGACATGCTACTTAATATGATAATAAGATATATTTATAGTGTAATTTATATTAAGTAGTGGGGTATTTAAGTCCTTGCACATTTTACGAGGTGCTTTTGGCTTCTGCTTTTGGGAGAAGCACCCTGGGCTGCTTCTCCCAAAAACACTTTTTTCGCTTTTCGGGGTGCTTTTGCTTTTTCTTAAAAGCCAAAACAAGCACCTAATTTCTACTGGAAGTGCTTTTGGCAGAAGCAAAAGCCAAAAGCACCTCCCTAAAAGCCAATCCAAACGGGCTCTTATTAGGAGTAAATATGATGCAAAATGATACTCCCTCCGTTCCTTTTTAGTTGTCTCTTTCAGCTCAATTTCAATAACCAATGTTTGCATTAATTAACTCATGCATTTACATTTTTATCCTTCAACTAAACTCATTCTTAATAAATGTCAACAAATAGCATTTATGTAAAGTGAAGGGCAATATAGTAAAAATACAGCATAACTACCTATAACTACCTAAAAATGACAACTATTTTGGAACACTTTTTACTCTCTAAAAAGACAACTAAAGAGGAACGGAGGGAGTATTGGTTAGAACTTAGAAAATTCATTTCGTTGTAGCAATTTGAAAAATCCAAAGAAACACTTGAAAAACGTATACTTATATAGTTTTCATGTAGGTGCAACATTTACATATTAATAACTCAAATTAATAACTCAAATTATATAAGTAAAATTATAACTATTAATAACTCAAATTTTTAATTATTAATAACTCAAATTATATAAGTAAAATTATAAAAAGTTGAAAGTAGGGATGGCAATGGGTCGGAGGTGGATCGGAGAAGGGTAAATCCACCTCCGTCCATGAGTGTTATTTCATCATCCAATCCACCCATCATCCGTTTAAAACTCAGCCCAAATCCAATCCACCCATCAACCACGGGTGAAACGGGTGGATCGGGTGACTAATGGATTTGAAAATATACATAAACTTGCAATCATTTATATTCAAAGTTAATTCATGTTTGAACATCATAAAGTTTAGGAAACCATACCTTATTTGCTATATATGGAAGCGAAGTGTAAACGAAATAATAATATCCAAAAGTGGAGGAATCGAACACTAGGAATGAAAGGGTCAAACGAGAAAATTATAAAACATGAGTCCTGACATCAGGAAGATTAGTCGATAAGGCATTCCTTAGCAATGAATGATGTAATTACGGGGGAATTGTGAAAGATTGGAACGCCCGAAGGGACCGTGAAAGAAAAAAATGGAGGAAAAACCATGTTAATATTTTTTTACTAAAATATATTGAGTATACATATTTAATAAAATATAACGGGTGATGGATGGTTTGGGTGGTGGGTTGGATGATGGATCGGATGGTGGGTTGGATGAGCCTAGATCCATCTCCGACCCAATCCGTCACCCGATCCACCCATCACCCTATAAGAATCCACCTTTTGTCGGATTTTCATCCATTTCGACGGATCGGGTGGGTCGGATTTTGGGCGGGTGCGGGTGAAATTGCCATCCCTAGTTGAAAGCGAGGAAGTATTTGCGTTCAAAAGGATAATTACTTCAATTTACACATCTTCAACTCGGGGCCCATACCTACAAGTGGATCCGGGTCGGGGGTCCAGACATGTTGCCACTTGCCAATTGCTATCCCCAATGGCTAATGGCCACTCCTGACCTAGGGTTCAAGTTTCAACTGAGATTGAAGTGCACAAGTTCCACCCGTCATTCCTCTACTGCTCGTCTCTATCCATCGTCGTCGGCCATCACCGCTCACTACAGCTTGCCATTTATGCCATCGTCTTCTATGTGCTGTTCTACCAACAACCATTCGCTGTTGTAGGTAGTAGCTTAGAGAAATTGAGAACGTAAGAATTATTCCCACCCCGTTTTCTTCTTGTTTTTGTCTTGCAATTTTGTCCCAATTTTGGTGAAAGTCTGTAGTCAATCAACCTATCTTGCGGCTTGCGCTATAATTGGGGGGATTTTTTGTTCTAAACGTTCCCATCTCCTCTCTCTTTATATAATGAAAATCACCACTTGAATTTAAGTGAATGGGGCATTTTTTGAAGTTTAGGGCAATTGAAAGTTTAGGCTTAATCACTAGTTGTCTTCTCTGAATTTGCACTGTAATGTGTAACTTATTTGCTTAATAATTCGTTACTTAAAAAAAGTGTTCTAGGCTTACTCTTACTGTTTTGTTGCAGAAGTCTTGTGATTTTTTATGTATGTGGTTTGATTAATGTAGTGTGAATTGGTGAAGCGATCTCTGACCTTGAGTATAACTATGGCGTTCTTTTGTCTAGTTTGAAAATTTGGAAAACCTTAAAAATATGGCAGAGGCAGCATCCCATTCCCAATCTATTGGGGTTGCCTCCCCCGTCACAAGAGCTGATGGATTTGGCGGATTCTTCAAAGTGGGTTGGCCAAAGCTTCGAGTGACATCAGAATACGACAGCGAGGGCTCAGTTTTCCTCCACAAGGTGTCGTGCAAATTATTGGACGATTTAGCCAAGCTCAAGTTGACGTTTCACAATGACAACAAAGGTGAAGTGTCTGAGCCCCAAGTATCTTTCACCTCTAAATTTTTCTCATTGCACTACGATATTGAAGAGAATGATGCTCTGCTCAAGACATCCCTTGAAATCGTGCCTGGATTCCAAGTCAAAGGTGCGCATCAGGTCAAGGCTCGTCAAGGAGAGGTATCATTGGTTGCTGATCTTGCTGGTCCAGCATATGCATTTGAGTTGTCATCTTCTGTTCCATCCATTGGCTTACCCCGAGCAACTTTTAAGTTCCCTTTTGGTGAAGTTTCGTTACAAGAGAAAGATGATGAAGTGGAGGAGGAACAGAAGAGGACTTTATCCGTGAGTGGCATCCTTAAAGGCCACATTTTGAATGGAGTGTGCACTGCTCAATACAGCGAGGAAAATTTGAATCTAAGATATTCATATAAGGACGAGCAGATGACCTTAATTCCGAGCCTTTCTTTGCCTTCAAATGTGTTTTCCTGTGCCTTTAAGCGGAGATTCAGTCCTTCAGACAAATTGACCTATTTATATGACTTTGATTCAAACAATTGGAGTATTGTGTACAAACACTGTGTTGGGAAGGACTACAAGTTTAAAGTTGGTTATGATACAGAAGTTCGAGCTAGTTGGGCATCCATCTGGATTGGAGATGAAGAAGGCAAGGCGAAAACAGCTCCCATGAAGATGAAGGCGCAGGTGATGCTACAAGTTCCCCAAGATAACTTCAGATCCTCATCCGCTTTGATGTTCCGTGTGAAGAAGAGGTGGGACATATGACTATGAGTGAGCATTTCTGATTCCAATTCCCTTGTCCGAACCAAAAGATATCTCTGTGTCTGTATGCTATGCTATGCCTATGTTATACGGATATTGCTAGAATGCTGTTTTGTGATGCTTATGAAGTTCCACCTGGCTAAATAAGTTGTTACCTATTTAATCTTAATTTTATTTGTGTATCTAATTAACCTAACTTAAGCTTGGTAGGGCAATGTTGAATTTTTACATTGATATTTCTAGTGACAGTGTTTTTCTGGTTTACTTTAGAGTTCATTTCCCAAAGAACTTTTAAGTTGATTTTTGCTCTTACCAATACCACCCCCCCCCCCCCCCCCCCCCCCCCCCCCCCCCCCCTCCATATTTATCTTAGGGAAACATGCATACATCATTTTATGAATATTGACCTATTTGCTCCAAGAACATTATCAAGTATTATTATAGAGTCAGTTACATGAATTTGATCAAGAACATGAAATTGAGGAAACTGTTGTTGATGGTCATGTGTAGAGAAGCATTCTCTATATTCGGATGTCCTCCACTCCGATCCACCCTTGGCTTTGTTTTCATGCCCTTTGGCGCGCATGTAATTATTGTATCAATGATATTTTACTTATGATCAACAATTCTTCCAATTTAAGTGTGTGTTGCATTAGTTATGAACATGAGGACGGGCTCAGGTCCTGCAAGAAGGTAGCTAGGTGGCTCTGTTTTGTCTGGAACGCAATGAAAAGTCGTTGGTGTCAGCCTCAAGAATATGAAAACAGATACATATATCTAAAGAGGAATTGTGATATGGTAGAGCTCTTGGCCATCCTAAGTCGTCTTAATTAATGCCCTTTTGTTTTCTCTTACGAAATTTAGGCTTGGAAGATGTCATTGAATTGAAGGTGTAGAGGGCGAGCAAGTTTATGTTGCGAGATATGTTGATGGGAATTGAGAGTTTGATACTATTGGTGATGTGTGGACAATTTTATAAGATCAAAACTGATTTTTTAACTAATGAATGAGAGTTACAAGGAAAATTTATTTAGCAAATTTAGAGCGAACACATTAGTAGAAGTTACTTCACCAAAAAAAGATTAGCAGAAGTTACTTTTTGAAAACTGTAATACGACTATACGAGTAACAATTTCCAAAATAGAAATTTTATCTCCAAGAATAGTTATACACACGGATCTCGTGTTAGGAAATTCGAATCTTCCCATTTATCCTCAAAATCATCTACATCTCATCCCACCGTAACAATTCCATGCCCACCAAACACTAAGGGATCGCCACCCTTCATTTCTTCCAATTCCCCAATCTGACGGACAAAACCTCCTCTTACATTACTCCTTTCTTATCCCGCGAAACACGCTACCCCTAGCCAACCCGAACCGATGCAATATCCGTTGAAACAGAAAAAATAAACAGAAGATAACGCAAGAGCCTTACCGTTTCGATTCCTCCTCATTTCTTCCTTTCCGACTTCCGTCGACGTCCCCAATTCCTGCAAACCCGTGTATACAAAATTCCTGACTGTATGCATCTCTAGCCTCGATCTCCCTGCTAGTTTTGTCTTTCTGCTTCTTTACCCTGCCGTTTTTCTCCTCTTTGTTACGAGTAATGAAAATGATCGCTGTGGAGGATTCAAGCTTTTGGATGGTTTACTGCTATGCGATTGCTGGGGGAATGGTCGCCGGAAAACGAATAGCTCGACGGTTTGTTAAAACTTTTATAATACCTACGGTGCCGCGATGTTGCAAATTTAGGGTTTGCTGAATTTGAAAGGGGTTTCGCTGTGTTTATCGTTTAATTTTCTGTTTTGGTGCTGTTTGAGTTGGAAATTGAATAATTGATCTCCCTGGGGGTTTGATTTGATTAAATCCTTGAGGTTCCCGGGTAATTGTGTAGTTGTTGCCGTTGCTCCTTTTTGGTTCGAAATTCAAGCGGAATTTGGGGTTCCTGTGGTCTGTAGTTGAGGTTTGATTTGGGGGAAATCCTGATCTTTTCCGATTGTGTGGAAATTTGTGAGTTAATGATACGTGAAGCTCGAGTTTCAAACTTCCACAGGGCATTGCGCGAACGGGTTATGATTGGATGGTAAGGTGATCCCTGATTAGAGTTGAATTTTGTTATTGAAAGGATAATCATCCGTTCAGTTGATTACAGCTTTTGGAGTTCACGTGTCTGGAATTTCTGACTTTGGATTGTCCTATTGCCTGTGGATATTAGGATTTGGTTTTGTTTGACAAGGTTGAGCGTAATACATATTGCAAATTTGAGATGGCCGATAAAAGGGAACTAGGGTTTCCAAAACCGAGTGCTGGCAATTTGAAAGAGCAGTTGGTGAGGACAACCCTTAGGAATGTGAGATCACAAGGGCACCCATATGTTGAGATTAGGGAAGATGGGAAGAAGTTGATATTTTTCTGTTCTTTGTGTCTAGCTCCTTGTTATAGTGATTCAGTTCTGTTTAATCACTTGAAAGGAAATTTACACACTGAAAGGCTAGCTGCTGCACAGATGACACTGCTGAAACCAAATCCATGGCCTTTTAGTGATGGCATGCTTTTCTTTCATGATGATTCCGAGGAGAAAAGTAAAAAGTTACTTGTTTCTAATTCTGAGCATATCATGCTCCCAGACAACCATCATGCTGATGCTGACAACCTTGCGATAGTTGAGTATGGTGAAAACATGGGACCAAATTCTAGTTCTCGTGTATTGCTAGATACCAATCATGTTGCTGGTTTTGATGAAACTCGTGATAATCTGAACCTGGATGGTGACGGAAGCAGTCATGACCTAGTTATTCCTGCTGTTCTGCAAAAGGATGAGGTATCTGATTTGGCAGTGAGTCATGTGGGTATTGGACTAATTGGGGCTAGGGTCGGTGAGAAGGATGGAATTTCCAATAAAATTTTTAGAATATGGTGTGAATGGCTTGGAAAGAAGGGATGCATGAGGGAGGATATTGATGAGGTTCCAGAGCATGACTTTGCTGTGGTTAGTTTTTCCTATAACTATCAATTAGGTCGGAAAGGATTACTTGATGGTTTCACATATATGCTTCCTTCTAGTTCTCACTCAGAAGCCGAGGATAGTGGCAATTGTAGAGGGAAGAAAAGGAAGTCATTTTCGGATCCAGAGGATATTAGTGAAACATTAAGTAATCGAGATGACTCTTCTGGTGAAGAGTCTCAATCCTCAAATAATTCAATTGCAAAATTGTTGTCTGGAAATGATGATCTGCTGGTGCATTCTCGTATTCTTTCAAGTAAAACCATGAGGAAACAATTGAGAAAGCAACAACGTGTTGCTTCTGAAAGGTCTTGTGATATATGCCAACAGAAGATGCTCCCAAATAAAGATGTTGCTGCACTCTTAAACAGGAGAACTGGAAAGCTTGTTTGCAGTAGTCGAAATCAGACTGGGGTAGGTAACTATATATTATTGTTTTTCTACCTTGATTAGTTACATTGCAGATTTTTTTATTTTGTTTCAGAGATTTATCTGGGGCCGGCCAACATTTACCAAATTTAAATGATTACATTTTTATCCAGGCATTCCATCTGTTTCACACTTCATGCCTCATTCATTGGATTCTACTCTGTGAAGTTGAAATATATGAAAAGCAGCCAACAGGGCCCAAAGCGAGACGAAGATCACGTAGAAAGATCAAAAGCAAGTGTGGGAAAAATAGGGCAAAGCATGATGTACTAGAGAAGCAAATTTTCTCGGCATTCTGCCCTGAATGCCAGGGCACTGGTGTGGAAATTGTTGGGGAGGAGCTGGAGAAACCTACTGTTCCACTTTCTGAGGTTTCTGTTTTCGTTTTTGTTTTTGTTTCGTTTTGTTTTATTTTTATTTTTATTTTTTCCCTTTCTCCTCCTTTGGTTCAGCTATTTATCCTAACCGTTGAAGTTAGAATTGTTGTTAATGTTGTCTTCTTACGCATTTACTTTTATCTTCCATTCCTTTATCTACTCGAAAAATGTGATGGTGAAGTGGCTTGTGTTTGTGCATTTATGCCCAGATAATTGTGAAGGAATTTGCAGCATTTAGCCTGAATGTTCTGCTTCGTGTTCATTTTAGATATTCAAGTGCAAAATAAAAATATGCGATGCTCGTAAGGCATGGATGAAAAGTCCGGAAGTGTTGCAAAACTGCTCGATAGGGTTTAATTTCCTCCCTGCTTCTGATGGGATATCTCAGGTATAAGTTTTTCTGCTTTTATATGTTAAAAATCAGGTGCCTAAGATACACATAATGAGGATGCATTGTAGTGCATTAGCCACACTGACAAATCTCATAACATTGTTTTATTTGCAAGGAAAATGTGACATCCCTGAAACTATTACACTTCTATCGTGCTGGCAATTTGATTGGAGGCTAGTTTAATCACTGGTATGTGTGGTTGTGGAATGGGACTCAACTCTAACATCTTTATTTGGTTGTAAATGTGATGATTCTGAAGAGAAATCCATGACCTGTTCTGTGGAAGACAGCTGTTAGATTTGTGGATATTCTAGTGGATTGCCTAAATTTGTATCTTTGTGAACAATTGAATCTTTTCATTTCAATGAGTTTTGTAATCACTGTGTGTTAAAATGATATTTTTTTTTTCTTGAAACTACTTATCGAGTCATCATATCGCATGCTAATTTACTTTTATGGAAATTGCTCTGGTTGCTAGAAGATTTCAAATTTGTTCACTGCCTTTGGCAACCCCATTACCCTAGTTCAATCTGGACGTTAGACAGTGAAATATAGGAGTACTAAACAATGTTATTATGGTATGACTTATGAAATACAGTAATACTTATTTGACTATTACTGTAATGCAAGTCCTTTTACTTCTATATTTTCTGTTTGTCTTTGTTTTTTCGTGCAGTCGTGCTGTCTGTCTATCCTTGTATACAAAGCTTGTAAATGGATAATGTTCTTGATTATGAAGCTTTGACCAAGCCAAATATGTTGACATCATATACCATCATGATCATGTTATCGATATATATAACCTTCTTGCAATGCACATTACTCGTATACTATTTGTTTTCCACAAAGTTGAATGAGTTCAGGACCGAAAAGGCAGTGATTCTAACTGTGTGAAAACCTACTTAAGTCTAGAAGCGGAACAATTGTGAGCCTTGTACACCTTATGGGCGTATGTTCTGTGATGTCAAATCGTGGGTTACTCATATAGATCTTCCCCTGGAATCCATTTAGGAAATGGTACATTTTCATTCATGGATTGTGTTAGTTGGCTGGACCCATGGCCCCTCAGTTCTCTCTCTCCGCTTCCTTCTTGTTTCAGTTGGTATATTAGGGCTTATTGGCATGACCACATGTTTTTATCCATAGTTTTTTTATTCATGAAAGACTGCACATCTTCTATCCAATTTGACCCTCTGGTCACATCAATGTTCCCTTTTATCGTTTTATAAGTATTGTGTATATCATGAATGAATAAACGAAGAATAGATATTATACTAGTACAAGATAACAGCAGTGATCATCAGTTCTGGAAGCATGATTAAGTGTTTGAAGAAAACAGTAGGTATACTGACTTTATGGAAACGTTCATGAATATCGCTCCACATGATTGGTTTTCAAGTCTTGTGAATTGATTTGGAGGAGCCCTCTGCCCTCTGTTATCCAGCAAAGAACCTAATCTTTTGAGGTAATCAAGATTCGCGAGGCCCCATTAATGGCCTCAGCAGAAAGATGCTTGTTTCTTTTCTGGTGGCACTTCTTCAATCAGCAGTCAATCACAAACATTGGAAACTTGCCAGCCAGCCATTTCATCAATTACTGTCGTTCAAAAGGCTTTAAAGCTTCCTCAGAAATGGACAAAACTACCTAATAATTTTGCAAAAATCATATATAGAGCCAGCCACTCGACAATTGGGATCTACTATTTTGCAGGATTTAATGTCGATAATGGTCTCCTTCTCCTTTCTCTATTATGCAAGTTTATTAGTGTTAATTTCCTTACTGGATTTGAGTAAATCAATCAGTCGACATCGTATTCCATTCTATTTAATTTACTGTATTCTATAATCTATTTGCATTCTATAATCTATTTGCATAAGAGGTTAGTAAAGTATCGATCGGAGAGTAGCCTTGATAAATAAGTACATATTGCCATATGGGCATATTACCAACAAATTTTAAATCATCTTCTAAATGGCAATCTAATTGAAAAATGATTGAATATGGTGACTAGTACTGCAGCTTTTGTTTTTTCCTTGTAGTGCATAAGTCATTGTCCATTTATAACGCTTTTACTAGCTCAGTAATAGTAAAAAATAGTAGCAATAGTAATGTCCCACTATAAACGTACCATCATAAGTAGTCTATTTACATAACTCATTAATCATTTTAAAATTTTTGGCCCTTCATCACATCCATCATTCATGCTACAATGACATATTATTTCACATTTTGCTAGGGTATAGGATGAGTTAAGTGGTGGTGCCAAACTAGATTCCATTTGTCTCATAGAAATGACCCTCCCATCCCTTTCGTTGTGTAAATGGGTAATTATTTTGATTTTGTTTTAAGCTCATCAGTTATAAGAAATTTATTGCCGGTAATCAAGTAGTAGCTAGTATTGAAGACAATAATTTTATTAACTGTTTAATAGCTTGTTGAGTGGGTATAAGGGAGTGGTTTTTCATATGTATGTGGCATAGAATAAAACTAGCGTTCACAAGGAGAGAGCCCAATGAATGAGTTATTTGAATGTTGGTGCTGTTGGGTTATGTGTTTTGACAGAAGCTCAAAACCGATGATCGAACCTACTCGATGGAACCACCTCTGCTGCAGTGTGCTCAAAATTTGAAATATGGAGAGTTCTGCAGAGATCCAGCTGGCAATGTTCTCAATGACTCTTTTCTGATAAGGGAAGATATAGACTAACTTTTTCTTGCAGGGAATTCCTATCAAATTAGAAATATAGCTGTTACACTCAACCAAGAAAATCCCCAACAACTCTTTTTCAAATTTGTCTCTTTTTGAAATCTGTCTGTTTGGATATTTGTTTAAAAGAGTTTTTCAGAAAAGTTGAAGACAGAGATTTTTTTTTCAACTATCTAACATATAGAAAAACTCTCTCAAGCTCCAAGTGTTCATCTTGTGTTGAAAGATCTTCGATTGGCAGCCCCTTGTTCAAAGATATCGATTTGTTGCTGCTAAATCGAAGTGCCTTGGACACGTCTCAGTAAGGATTGTGTTCAGAACCCTTTAAGTGTTGGATAAGTCCAAGGCTTTACCAGAAGACCACTCTTCAAATATCATATCTTCTCAAATTGGAAGGAGTGCTTCACACAGGTTTCTTCAATGGGAACTCAAAGCAGGGAAGCTTTGGGAGTTGAAGTAGAAGGGAATTTTCTACACCAAAGGCTGGAGGTTTTTGGTCATTACAACTGTCCACTTGGAGTTCGGAGTGAAGGCATCTTTCATATTTTGCTCATGTGTGTGGTTGTAAACCATAGTTGAAACACATAGTAAAATATCCTCCTGGATTGGTATCCCCAGACGTAGGTCGAAGGCCGAACTGGGTTAACAACTCCTTGTGTCTCATTTATTCTTTATGCTTGTTGCATGTGTATATGTTTTATTCCGCCGTGCATGCTAAATTGGTTTACACTGGTTTAGTTTCTGTGTGTTCAATGTGATAGATTGAACTTGTTACACAGAACCACTGCATAAAGAATACATCTTGCTAGATCCGTGGACCCAACAAGTGCGAAAAGACTCTCGAGTTACATACAATATGGTACTCCCTCCGTCCCACGAATTGTGACTCGTATTCCTCTTTGGGCTGTCCCACGAATTCTGGCCACTTTCCGTTTTTAGATAAATTTAATTAATATAAATATGATTAGAATCTTAATGGTTTCTAAATCCCATTAAAAGTAATACTAACTTTTACTATTCTGCACAACTCCCAATACACTTTTATTTTTCTACACAAAGTCCCTTACATTTCTTTAATTCTTCATATTTTGAAATTGGTACATATAAAAATTATATAAAATATATATTCTAAATCTAGACGTGTAGACGATTCTAACAAGACCACACTTGAATATTTTTTTCTAATTAAATCATTACAATAATATTTTGTCAAAGTTAAACAATAAAGAAAGTCAAAATTCATTAAAAATTTAAACACAAATACTCACATCACTTTAACCACTAAACCTCACCACACCCGACCACATAAATTACCGTGCCCAAAAGAAACGAGCCACAATTCGCGGGACGGATGGAGTAATTAATAGTAGGAGCGACCTAGACCTCTCTTTCACAATGATGCATGGAATAATTAAGATGTAGTAATAGTATTGCTGAAATGCCATTTGGGCTATTTATGGAACAAGAAAAGTACTACTAGTACTCGGTCAGTATTTTGTGAATTGAAGCATGGTTGGCTATTCAGGGTTAAATAATAAATGTTGCAACTGTTTAATTGGTCATTACAACACATTTACATTACATCCCAAATTCTCGATCATCATCAGTCCGTTCAAGCATCTAGTAGTATATAATATCTGATCAAATTAAACTTTAAGCTGTGTGTATCGAAAGGGGAAAACCGACAAGTATTATGGAGTTGAATTTATGCACTGAATCCTCCTATTAATTTCCATCGATATCACTTCAACATATATATAATTGTTGGATTTTGAATCTGAATGACACGACACCCATTCGAATCGAGAAAACTGACTATATATTAGTATTGCTGCTTTCCCCTAGCTAGTTCTGCAAATTGTTATAACTTATAATGGATAACACCTGCATTACAAGTTCACAACACCAATAGTCTTATTTAGAGAGACAACAAATATTATCATTTCCATTTTCTGTATAAGAAGTTACGTACGTACAGGACAAATCTAGTTGTGGATATATAGTAACAATTGTAATAAGAATGAAAAAATTGAAAACGCAGAAAAGTATAATTAATATTGATTGAGAAAATTCTGTCATTGATTACGTTCGTGGTTGGACATTAAATAATCTTACATCAATAAAATATATATATATATATATATTATCAAGCTTTGCCCTTCTTAATCTTCTAATTTTGTTGAATTCTTAATTATTTGTCTTTACAGATTATATAATCAAATTACAAACAAATCAGAAGTGGATCAGCAACAGTCAAAAAAATATATAATTACAAACTCCTTGATCAACTTGGTTTACAGCACCCTTATTTGCATATGCTTTTCTTGTTGCCTTTATGTTCCTTCCAAGTCTTTTCAGAATATTATTACTAGTCAAAAAAATAAAATTAGCCTACGTATATAATTTTGGGATTGGTTGAATCAAATCGTGCATGATCGATTATTTACACCTTTTCAATAATTGTCACTGCATAAGGCTTTTAGCCGTTCATACCTGATTGATGATGAGTAGATGTACTATTAAATACTCTATGTGATTGGTTCTTCTAATAGTATATTTTTCGCTTAATCAATGGTGTTTTAACTTCTTACCATTTTTTTGCTATGTCGTCCACTTTTGTATGCTGCACAAAACTAGAGCAAAAGTTTCAAACTCCGTTCTGAGTACATACACGGATCCGAGAATTGTATATTACTCCTATACTATACAATGTTTTTCTGTGTCATTTCGGTATCCATCAACCAACTATTATATTGCTATATGCAGGTTGGGAGTTGGGAATTAATTGGGATTGCAACTCCTCCCACCTGCAGCCAAACACCACAAAATGAAAGAATAACTGATAATCAAAGTGTATCTAATAGGGCCTTGGGGAAGTAAAAACTGATAAAATTACTTACTAGGGGGGCAAATTAATAATCATGAGTAGTAGATTAGTATAAAATATCGATCGAGCTTCCAGCCGACCGTAGCTAGTTGCTAGTGGTTGATAGAGATTGTAAACAAATTAATTAAAGCGTAAAAGGCCAAAAAGACAAAACTGATGTATGGATGGTTCCTTATATTAAAAATAAAAATAAAAAATGACAGATAAAATGGAATATGAAAAATGATCACAGAACACACTGCCGCTAGGGCCCCATTGCAATTTGCATGTCATTTCATCACTAATAGCTCGCCCCTTTCTTTCTTTCTTTGATCGACATTTCTTCTTCTTCTTCACCTTATATTCATTCCACTGCTACTACTACTACTACTACCAACATATATTCAAAGTATAAAACACTTCACTACTTCACTGCACTGCACATTCATTCATTCATTAATTGCTTAATTATATCAAACCTCGGTCCTTCCTCATGGACAGTACTAGTAGTGATCATCATCCCTCATCACCCGCTGTGCCCAGCCGCTATGAATCCCAGAAGCGCCGCGACTGGAACACCTTCGGCCAGTTCCTGAGGCACCAACACCCTCCGGTGGGATTTCCCCACTGCACCAGCAACCATGTTCTGGATTTCCTCAGGTACCTGGATCAGTTCGGCAAGACTAAAGTCCATCTCCAGGGTTGCATCTTCTTCGGGCAGCCAGATCCACCTGCGCCGTGCACCTGCCCGCTGCGCCAGGCGTGGGGCAGCCTCGATGCCCTAGTTGGGCGGCTGCGTGCTGCCTATGAGGAGAATGGGGGCCCGCCGGAGAGAAACCCTTTCGCCAGTGGATCCATAAGGATTTACTTGAGGGAAGTGAAGGAGTGCCAGGCCAAGGCCAGAGGGATTCCCTACAAGAAGAAGAAGAAACTTGTCGCCGGGAGTGGCAGCAGGCCTCGCCGTGACGATGGATCTAATTCTTCTTCCGTACCCTTTTCTTGAATTCGATTCCAGTACTGGATCAGTTACAGGTAACAACTTTCTCATTCCAACTCAAGCTAAGTATTTTTTTAAGGATCGGTCAGTCAGCATGTTAATTCTTGGATCGGACCGCTGTATGTGTATCTTGCTAGCTTCTTTGGATGATTTACTCTTTTCTTTGTTTTGTTGATCACGATCGTTGCATTTCTCTGTTGAATCAATAAGGAGCTAAGCTATAATAATACAGAAATACAATTATGTAATGAATGAGAGATCTCATCAAACTGGAAACCCTAGCTAGTAGCTACACACAATCCATTATTTCCAGCAAAAGTTCTGAGGTAAAACCAATAAAAATAAAATAAATATTCTTCAATGAGAAATACTCCATGTATTGTATGTAATGAGTCGAGTTTTTCCAGATTTTACTCCTCAGCTTTATTTGGTTACAAATCATTTTTTTTCCTTCATCTCTTAAAGTCTTCAACTAAAACTGTGTACAGTATATGTGTAGAAAGTCTTGATATATCCAGAGCTTTATGTTCCAATTAAAACTGAAACTGGATCAAGTACCACTATATGCTGCTACATATAGTATATAAGCTCTCTTTCCTAATATAATCCATTTCGGTATGATTTGGTGCAAAAATTTTGGTTTATCTTTTCAATTTTATCCGTAAACGAAGTATATTATAGAAGTATTTGTTACATAAAAGTGGATGGAAAGTGAGTCATCAGTTAATAGGATCATATTACCTATAAGCTCATAGAAACTCTTTTTTTAAAAAATGGTTCAAATTATAAACCGATTTATATTTTGGGATACAGAAATGGACAATGAATTCTATACAAGGATTTTCCATCGTTCAAAGTTATGGTGCTGAAACTGCATCGTGCGTGTCATCATTCATTCATTACCATTTGGTTTCATTGTATCTTTCGTTGCTGCATATATTAAATAATGTATTTTAAACAACTTCTGTTTACATTCTGATAAATTCTTGGATTGATAAAACATCTATTGAATCTAGACTGATTAGCAATTAACACACATCAGCACTCTACTTGTATCAACTTTACTACTCCCTACGTTCCTTTTTAGTTGTCTCTTTCAGCCCAATTTCAATAACCAATGCTTGTACTAATTAACCCATAAATTTACATTTTTACCTTTCAACTAAACTCATTCTTAATAAATGTAAAAAAATAACATTTATGTAAAGTGAAGTGCAATATAGTAAAAACATAGCATAACTATGTATAATTACCTAAAAATGACAACTATTTTGGAACACTTTTTACTCAAAGACAACTGAAAAAGAACGGAAGGAATACATTAGGTTCTTATTTTCTTATAAAACTATGCATATACAGTATAATATTAACTCCAAGGAGATACATGCATACTGCAAATCTGAGACCATTGGATAGAGTGGGAATGGCATTACATATACTGATATAGAACATATGTAGTATCAGGTGGAATCCAATTCTATCTTTGTCAAACTATTTTCTTCCCATCACTGCAGCAAAACCAACAATTTATATTCTCAAGTATGAAAATTCCCATCAGTACATCTCTACTGCATGTAAGGCTGCCACTTTGTTGGGGCATCTTTGGGGATTTTTGCAGATCCTATACTATGCCCCCACACCCCCACAAATTGTCATTTTTGTTTAAACTGGTGTGGGGAACTCTTTTGCATATTTATGTATATAATCGACAAAATTATTCAATTATTTTTGTTTCGCTCCTTTTCATGTAATACCAATTAAACTCATCATTCTTTGCACTCCTTCCCCCAGTCTAATTTATTTCGCCCTTCTCGTTTAGTTGTTTTTGCAATCATGACCTTTGAAATTCTTCCTCAAATATAATTTTCTCATAAATCAGCTCCTGCTTTATTGTAACCAAATTTATTGCTGTGTGAAAGCTTGTTTTTTCAAATGCCAATTCTGTTCAAAATATATCCTTATACAAGGTGTACATACACATTAGGTCAAAATTAAAGACCAAATGGATTGGGGTACTGTACTGGGAGGTTTTTTCTTTTTATTTTTCTTCTTTTTTTTTACTACTACTATTCTATATTATTTTTTTTCCCAATACACTAATTGTTTTCAGGTATGAAATTGTGTTTTTTTAAATATAAAACAAATATATAAAGAACAAATAATTTCTTCTTATTATAGGCCATATTACTAATTTAATTTGATATTCATCAATTCTGCCAAAGAAAAGGTTCCTTGCCAAGTTTAAAAATTATATTTATTTTGAATTTATTTTTTGGATGAAGGTCGTAATGATCATATATAAGAATTCATTGTAATCTGGAATCTGTCAGCCTATAATAGTATATATACTTGTCCTCGATATCTTTACTAGATTTATATTGGCTTTTGGTGTTCAGACTTTGTGGGTCATGAAAAAATTATTCTCTTTTGTCACAACTCCTCAATGATGCATAATTTGGATACATATAGCTAGGGCTGCAGCGCATTATATTCCTTATATATATATATATAGTATTTTTTAAAATACATATGGCCTATATCAAGAGATACTTATCATTAATCCACAAACTACCCTAGCTATTGGTCGTTTTTAAAATTGAAATCATATTCTGCTACGTACTAGCTTGTATCTGTTAGAATAGTACTTTCGTTGGTATACAAACTTGTGCCTCAACAGAAGACTGTCTTCTAAACAAATTGAATAATTAAAAGTGTGTTATGCATGTAAACAAGACATGTGAATGTCTAGTGTTCAACATCCATGTTCATGCCTTGATCATAAGGTTAGACATGTGAAAATCTTGAAATGTATATGCCTTGATTATGAGGTTAGTAAATAGTGAGAGGATAAAAAAGTTTATAAATAGCCTATGTAATGTATTGAGAAGAGTAAGTTAGAAAAATTTTATGCAAGCTTAATACTTGTTTCATCTCATAGCCATAAGTATTACACTTTATCCATTTTATTATCCCACCTTTAAACTTCCTTTCTTTCACCATTTAATCCCAATTTCCATTACAATACTTCCACTATAAACACAAGCTAATAAGCCATATACCATTTTATTGTACACATACATAAATAAAGATAGTTATTTCTATAACAAAGTGGTATATATATCCTCATGATAATTCTTTATATCACTTAATCAACTAGGAATACACACAGACACCTACCCAACAGAAGGTTCTTACATTTACAGCTTATTTTATAGCGCTAAAACATAGACTGATTTGACAACTGGGCTAATAATGTTTACTCCATATGATCTTGTGCATTGAGAAATTTTGGGTAAAAACAAATCACTAACACAAACCAATATAATACAACCATTTCTCACTTGTTTATAATATATATGCCCTTATTAGGAAGGCATCTATGATCTTTCAAAAAAAATTTATTGTTTAAAAATTTATTTAATTTATTGTTGCAGAAAGTTTATTACTCTTATGTTATTGAAGATGCAAAGTTTCAGCAATAGTGGTCATCATTTTAAACAAGTTGGGTCCCTGCTGAATTTGGCAAGGCCAGCAGTGTATGTTGGGATATATAGAGATTGTAAATGAATATATATCTTTGTCTGCATATTTCCATGTAACATGCATGGGCAGCTTGAATTCAGTACAAGCTTTCATAACTTGATATAAGTATATTTTAGGATACGAGGTAGGCAGCAAGCTGCTGGCTGAAAAATTCTGTATGGTGGTTATTAACTGCAGCAGGAATATATAACATACAAAATACATTCTGTGGATTGGTGTGGGAGAAAGATTCTTGTATGTTACACCAAAACAGGTACGGCGTATGTTGAAGTTGCGGACGTGCTCTAAATCAAGGTGCACCATGTTAATGTTGTTGGATCGGCCGCGTGCACAATTGTATGTCATCGAGTATACATACATAAATATATATGTGTATTATGTATATATTTGCCCATTCATATATGGATATGATGGCGGGAAATGATAGGAGGACTCTTCGGGGCTCATCACCAATTAATCTCATATATGTGATTTTCTTCTTCTTGTTTATTTATAGATATTTCATAGCTTGCTTTTTGGACTTTCCACTGTATCCGGTTTTGGATTTTATATATATATTTGAGTTGCGATGTTTATGCTGTCTGAGTAGGAGTTGTTTAGTAGTACTGTCTGTGGAATGTATTTTGAACGGAGGCCGTCTTCGCTGATCGTTATTTCCTTCGCCTTGGCTCCTCATTATAACCCTTTCAAACGTTTCCATACTTTGTTCTTTTACCTTCAATTTTTGATTTGGGAAAGGAGGAAAAGGTGCACCATAAAATACACGCAAGACATTATTTGCTTTTTTTTTTTTTTTTTAGTCGAATATGCCAATGTTAGGCTAACAACAGGCATTTCTTTCACAAGACCATAATTGGATACTCCATCCGTCCCACTAATTTTGTCTCACTTTTCTTTTTGATACCCATTACAAATGTCACATTTCCTTTTTAGGAAATAATTAAATACTTAATTACCAAATCTAACCCCAACACATCAAATCAATAAATAAATATATTAAAATTTCAATATACTATCACTAATAAATTTAACTCACAACCATCACATCACACATAAATAAATCAATAAAAAATTTCAATTTCATTACAATCACATCACATAAATTACTAATTTACCCTTATTTTAAACACTAATATACTTCTACATTAAATACAACCAACTTTGCATAAAAAACCATGTCCAAAAGAAACAAAACAATATAAACCGGACGGAGGGAGTATATGTTTTGAGATATTGTCGCAAAGCATGTTGCGGTTTTCGGCAGGCTGAAGATGAAATATTTAATCTGTCTGATGATATTAGGTTTTTATACATAGGAGGATTTTGATTGTTTAATTTGCCAGAATTAGGCCATCTCCAGCAATAAACACTATTTCACAGTCAACTCTACTTTATTTTCTAGTCCAGTTTACAGTTTTTCACTTTTCATCTCCAACGATCAACTCTAAATTTTCCTCTATTTAAGAATATTTCATTTTGATTCTTTTTGTACTATCAATTTAATTTTCATCTATCAGAATAATAAATTCTACTATATATTTAAATATGTGAAGTGTAATATATTTAAATTTTATAACTAAAATTTTATTAAAACATATTTTTTTCTTTTTTTTAAATTTTTAATTGTTTTGAGTTATTAATATAAAAAAATATAATCTAATCAATATTCAACACATTATTAATGCACAGGCCAGGGGATGAAGACTTAATTAGCCCAAGTGTTTAAGTCCTTTGACTTCCAACAGAAGATTGGAGATTCAATTCCCCAACAGCCCTCTATCGCTCCTTTTTATTCCATTTGTAATTTGTATTGCATTGGCTCCCACCACCCTTTTCCTAGCATGTATAACCTGTTCATGAAAAAAAAATACATTATTAATGCAATGTATTTCAATCCTAAAAAAACATCTATATTTTAAATTTTTTTACAATTTTAAACCTACTTTGAAGAACACTAATAAAAAAATTTTGAATTTAAAAAATTACTTAATAATTGAAAATACACAATTATATTTTTACTTGAAGTTTATTTGAAATAAAGTATACATATAAAAGTGTAGAATAAAATTACAAAAAAAATAAAAATAAAAAAATACAGACGGTCTACAGTGCCCGCTACAAATGCGGGGCACTATTCACTACACAAGAAAATGGCGTCCCGTCTTGCGTTTGCCGACACCCACTGGAGTTGACTTGGACGGTGAAGTGGCGTTTCCCACTAATTTCCCGACGCCGCTGGAGTTGGTCTCAAAACTCTATTTTACAGTTGCACAACCTCTATTTTACAATTAAATTTATAGTTTTCTCATATTTCTCTCCAACCCACAACTCTATATTTCCCTCTCTACAAAAGAATATTCCATTTTGATTCAGATACTATTCATATTATATTTCATTTATCAATTAATTTTAGTACATATATTTTTATATATATAATTTTTGATTCATATTTTTTAAATTATTTAATTTAAAAATTTAAATCTGATATTAAATAAAACCAAAAATAATAAAAATAAAATAAAATATAATTACAAGAAAAAATAAAAATGTTAAGAATTGAAAATAAATCAAAAATAAAAATAAAAATAAGAAATGTAAATAAAAATGTATAATAAAAAAATTTTAAAAAGAAAGGGAAAAAAAAAGATATACTGGTGTGAACAGTGCATCGTAATTTTATTGCGGTGCACTGTTGAGGAACGCCACATTTGGCTATTGCGGATGGCAATTTGCCGTTACGGTTGGAGCTGCTTCTCCTCTAAATGTTGCGTCTCACGCAATTTTACAGTCTCCATTGGAGACGCTCTTAATGCTGGTAGTTCAGTTACAAGACATTATACTACCTCTGTTTTCATATATTTGCTCCACTTTGGCTTTACCACTATTCATTATATGGCTTTGACTAAGCTTTCTATCATATTTAATTATTTATATAAAATAATATAATCAAGTGAGATATTGTTAGATCATTTAATCCCGTAGATTTAGAATATAAAATTTTTATAATTTTTACTTATATAGGAGTATAATTTAAGTTATTGATTTTTGAAAACATGCCTTGGAGTGTGTGCCTGGTGAAAGGAAGTACTATCATTGTGATGATGTTATTTAGGAGCCACACTGCTTGATGGATTAATATGATAACTGATCGATGAATGTGATGATAGATAAATAAATACTAATATGATAGATGTATATAATTTGATGATAGATTATGAAAGGGTCCTTGATAGCTATATACTAGTATTATTTTTGTGTGTAATTTTTTGCTTGTATTTTTGTCTATTTATTTTTCTTGTTTGGAGTTTTGGGTTGAACAAGCTGATGAAACTCATTACCCATGTATCTAATATGCTTCTACATAAAAGAATTGTATAATGTTATTTAATCAACAATAGCAAGTTAGCTAGGGCTGGGGAAAAATACCGAATATACCGCATACCGTACATATTGTACCGAAAAAATACCGAGAATACCGAAATTTTCGGTATACCGTAATTTTCGGTACGGTATGATACCGTACCGAAATCTTACGGTACGGTAACGGTATAAATTTTTTGATACCGCGGTATACCGTTACCGTACCGAACTTCGGTATATACCGCGGTATCGGTATATCGGTATGTACCGATTCTTCGGTATGTCGGTATATACCGCGATACCGATATATACCGCAATACCGATATGCTGGTATATAGAGAATGTTCGGTATGTCGGTATATACCGCAGTACCGGTATGTCGATATGTAACGAATGTTCGGTATGTCGGTATATACCGTGATACCGGTATGTCGGTATGTACCGAAGGTTCGGTATACCGGTATATACCGAACATACCGAAATGTCGGTATGGCAACGGTATGGAAATTTTTCATACCGAAAATTTCGGTATACCGAAGATCGGTATACCGAAAGGTGCGGTACGGCAACGGTATGAAAATTTTCATACCGTAAAGTTCGGTACGGTATACGGTACGGCGAAATTTTTTCGGTATACCGTACCGAACCACCCCTAAATTTAGCAACTACATAAAAATTGAAAATAATAAAGAATTTTGGAGGCCAGGTAGTATAAAACAGGCCTTAGCAACCGGTCTTTTGTGACTGTCACCATTTACATTAGGCCCAGTTAACTATTACCCCTCGAATATAAATGAGCGACGCTTTTTCTAAAAATATACTCCCCTCACGTCTATTTTTGTTGCAACTTAAGATATTTTGCTAATGTTCACAATTATTTTGACTTAAAGTTTTACCTGAGTTATACAAGTTAAAATATAAACAAGAATATCAAACTTTTAAATTTTTTACTTGTACAGAACTTGAATTATTAATAGTTTAAAATATACTACCCGTTCTTTTTTAAGTGCTCCATTTGAATCACTGTTTTCAACTAACTGACTTTGAATGGTTTTATATGATTCGTTACAAAGTTAAATAAAAAATGATAAAGTAATAGTGAAAGTAGAGAGTATAAACTACAAAACTCATGTTAGGCTTACCTTAAAAACCATTCTCTAACCTAACCAAATAAAGCTCCAAAGTCAGCTAGTTGAAAACAGTAAGTCAAATGGAACACTTAAAAAAGAATGTAGGAAGTACATTGAACTGCAAGTATCGTATTATGGGTTGATATCAAGTTTTAAAAAATGCAAGAGTATATATTATAGGGACTAAAAGGGTGAAAACAGGGGAATAGGCGAATAGCTATAGATGGTGATAGCTTAGCTATAGTTAGGTCGGAAGAACAATGTAGCGATTAGGGGTGAAAATGAGACTGATAGGCTCGTAAAATATTCGGACTCGACTCGATCAAAACTCGACAAAAGCTTGACTAGGAATAGTATAATCTATTTATTACTCCTATAAATTTTCTTATCTTTTTTTTTTTACGGTTAGATGTCGGAACTAGGAATAGTTTAATATATTAAATCTACTAAACTTCAATCTTTTAAATTTTTAAGCTCATTATTTAATAATTTGACAACCATTCCTAATTTTAATTGGACTTGTTCCAATGGTCATGGTTCCTTTACCCCATTTGTAATTTGTGTGATTTAGACTCCTACACATATTTGTCAATACATGAGTATCAATGTTTTTAAAAAAATAGAAAAATATTTCGAGCTTTTTTCAAGCCTCGAGCTGAGCTCAAATTCAATTCTTTTATGTCGAGCTCGAGCCGAACTCAATTTTTTAAAGCTCATCGAACTTCGAGCTCGAGCCGAGCTGATTTTTTACTTAATCGAGCCGAGCAATACCAGGCTCGAGCTCGGCTCGGCTCGTTTTCACGGGCTAATAAAACTCACACATTGTCGTCCCTTTCGGTACACTAGATCATAAAATTAATTGATTGAAATGGAGTAAAGAACAAATAATGAGGCTAGCTAGGTAGTCAGCTAGAGTCCAGACTTGTCCTCATCTTGGGCCTTAGCAACGTAGTACTACTACTAAAATAGTAGTAGGAGTCCATTTAATTTTATTTTATTTATAGTATGCCTCCAAACTCGAAAACGGAGGTTCCGTTTACGTTTTGTGTTGCTGCTACGCTGTTACCCAAGCCGCAACTATGTCTGCCATAGGCGGCGGCTTAGACCTAGTCGTCCACCAATTTTGGCAGTGAGCAGTGAACTGACCACCGATGGTGGAGTCTGGAGTGGTTTAATTCGACTTTGCAGACAGACAAATGGAGAAATCCAGAAAAAGATGTGGACACCGGATAACAACAATACAGCATTCCTTAATCAAAACACACACACACACACATGACACAAATGACACAAATTACAACAACAATAATTCCACGCTAGGTGTCCGATCCCTGCTGAGCTGTTCAACGTTATATTCATCACCAACTTGGTCTTTACTTGCTCCCATTGGCCATTACCATTTAGCCCTCACCTCTTATCATATGCCATTTTCACATTTTTCTAATGTCCAATGATAGTGACAGGGATTGAGATTGGGACCCCAATGGAATGACACAAAAAAGTATGGGCTGCCCCACTCTCCCCTATTTATAGTTGCTAAATTTGACTTTTAATACTCCTGCCTGCACAATTATGTGAAATTTAGTAAGTACACAGGTGAAATACTAATTGAAAGATGTTATGTGAATATTTACATAATGTTTAGCAATCATTTTTTAAAGTTAAAATACTAAGTACACAGGTGAAATACTAATATGGTGTATTAATTAATTCGTTAAATTGAATATAATAAATATAAATAAATGGAGCTAGATTAAACGTAGAAAAGAAATGAAGGTAGAGAGTGGGGCTAGTGATGATGCATGCATATGATTTAGACCCTTAGCCCTCCTGACTATGATTGAATGAATGACTACAAATCTCAAGTCTTCCACTTATTGCTAGTAGGAGGAGTATATGATTATGATCCAACAAACAGTGAGTCTCCAGCCTAAAAACTCCATCATTCACTCCAAAATCATCCAAATTAACTACTACACTAGTAGGAGTACTGCTTTCTAGTTCCTACTGTTAATAACTAACTTGCCACTACATACTGGTTTTTACTCATTTCCATTCTTATAACAGCGTTTCATTCTCCCTCGACGGCCGACGCTCCTCAACTTCTCCCCCTCTGGGCTGTGGGCGGTTTCCGTCCCCGAAATGGCTTCCCGACTATAAGCTACATCGGATATATGCTGGATAACCACACACCGCTTTCATTTTACACCCAATTTTTGGTACTTTCTTTCTCCCAAGGTCGATTTTCTTTTTTTTTTTTTCTTTTTTTTTTTGGTTTCTTATCTAGATTAGGATGTACAGTAATTTTTATATTGTTGCTTAGTTGGGAAGGATTTAAGAATTATGGTTATGATTGCGGGGCGAAATTTGTGTGTGATCGGTAGGTGTGTTATATTTATCTGATTGGGCTTGATCAATATTGATCATGAATTTTCTGCAAGTTCGTGTGCGAGATGTAGATGCTGATTGATTGTTCCTCTTGTCTTTTTCCTTCGGGTAATGAGAGCTTAAGCTTGAATTTGGAGAGAGGATTGGACTCTAGGTTTAGGGTGTGCATTGACTATCGCTCAGCTGTCTAGGAAAGATGATGACTTCAGTAATTAAATTGCTCAGTCTCGCTGTAGTTGGATTTTGTTCGTTGCATTCAGTGATTGAGTTAATCAGAAGAAAAGATCAGGAGTTTTTGTGGATTCACCCATCTTGGTAGGTTGAAAAGGTCAGGAGTTAGTGTATGATGCCTGTTATTCATTTTTAGAAATGTTTCTGTCGGTGCTTGAATTTCCTCTGTGATTTCATCAAAATTCTATTTTGAAATCACTAAAACTTCAAATTTTCCCTCAACGTCAACAGCAATACTATGGCATTTTTTATTATGCTTGTGGAATTTGTTTATTCTCAGAAGTTGGTCAAGAAGTCCCTGTTTTTTTCTTAACAACTCACTATCTTACAGTGGAGAATTCTTGTTACTTTACTTCCATTATAGTTGCTCATAACTAAAGGAACTTGAACATTTCAGGTATTCAACGCAATAAACTAAATTTGCCTCCATCCTTAACGTTAGGCCAGAACCAGATACTCTGGTAAGTTGATGCTAAGGGTTTCTGATGGAGGACAGACAACTGAACTTTAATCAACCCTTTCTATCAGTGAGAAGATCTGGACCAACACCGATTTCACAAGAAAAGGATGCAAGGAAAACAAACCATTCTCGCCCTGCTGTACCTCAGCTTCCTTTTTATAAGGCTGAACTGAAATCAGGTCCTATTACAAATCCTGGATCTGTGCCATTTCTTTGGGAACGAAGCCCTGGACGTCCAAAGCAGGAACTCGAGTCACAGGATCGAAGCATTGATGTAGTACCAATTGGTCCGAAGCTTCCTCCGGGGAGATATCAAAAGGCCAACCACCAGCAAGGGCGTGATAAAGTTTATCCAGCTATTAGTGGGAGTAGGAACCAAGTTGTTAATACACTTTCATCCAGTGACCGTAAGGGGAAAGTAAATTATGTGCCTCCCAATGATAATGTCAAAACTGTTGTGGATAGTAGAGAAGCAACAGATAAGGAGGAGAGTTGTGATTCAGTGGATGATGATGGAGCTTATATGGATGCACTTGACTCATTCTCGAGGACTGAATCATTTTCCTTGAACTGTAGCTTGAGTGAAATGGATGACTTAGATGTGCAACCATATAGAAACTTTGAAACGGATCCACAAAATCGAGAGTTCATGATGGATAGGTTTCTTCCTGCTGCAAAGGCAATGGCTTCAGAGACACCTCACCATGCGCCGCCCAGAAGGCAACCTCCGGTTGAAGGAAAACCACTACAGCTAAAGCAGATAATAAACCAAAATAAGCCATGCCTCCGGTATGGACCTAGTTATGCAAGGCAATATTCTCACTATGATGACAATGAGGGAGTGGAAGATGAAGAAGAGAGTGATGATGAATGTGGTCAACACAGTAACTTGCCTGGAGCATGTGGTTTACTCCAACAGTTTTGCTTTAAGGGTTCGCTTGGCCGTCTAAATCCCGTTTCCTCAACCAGTGTGAGGACCCGTGCCCCAATGTTTTCATCTCCAAAGGGAAAACCTTCTTCTTCATTGTCTGGTTCTTTCAGTTCGATTAAGAAAGAGGTAAAACTAAAACTAAACTCTCTCTTCTGCCTATTAAGCTTATGGATCTTATTGAGGAATATGTAACTGAATGCTTATTTTTGGTTGAGCAGTCTGATAAAACAGAGGTAAAGCCAACTGGAATCATCCAAACAGCTGAACTTGAAGAAGGAAAGACGGAATCAAGAGACGATCATACGGACCAATTTGAAAGCCACAGCACTTCAGCGCACTGTACTGTGCCTTCGTCCATTTCTGAAGATAGGGGAGTCCCTGGCATTCCTGTAGAGGCCAAGGTTAAGGGACTTAGATTGCATGGAAAGGGCTCGAAAACCTTTCAGGAATTATTGGCTGAGCAAGACAATTCTGAGGAGTCTGATCCAGGAGGCTCCGTCGTCGAGAAAACTCTATACATAGATACAATGCAGAGGGTTGATTCTCCAAATTTGAGGTCAGTTTCTCCCAATAAGCCGAACAGGAACGGAATGAAGGATACTTCAAGCGAAGAAGGCCTCGAGATTGTTGATGAGAGTATGAATCAAACACATAAAATAAATTCTTTGGCTGAAGATATCAAGGAGTTGGATGACGGAGGTGGGAAGGAGAAGCTGCTGCTTAGTGTTCAGACATTTGCCGACTTGATAGCCTTTCCTTCCTCAGATACATGCAGGATGGAGAAGCCATATTTGTCTGGAAATCAAGATTCTAGTCTTGATCCATCTGATGATACAAGAATTATTGAACAGCCTATGAATAAGGAGACCAAGGGTTTTGATAAACAACTACCAAGAGCGACTACACTCGTGCAATCCCACCAGAATCACTCTCAAAATCCCGACTCACCACCATTACCAAAATCTCCATCTGATTCTTGGCTTTTCCGTACATTGCCTCCCAAGTCGAGAAAGAATCCAACCCTACGCTCATACCTTGGGGCAACAAAAAATCATCAAAACCAAGGTTCCAGGGCACCGGCAACTGATGATACCAAGTGGGAAACTCTCGTAAAAGCTACTAAGGTGGAGCATCGGCAGCTGCCTCACTCAGAGGTGTAAGCCTGTTTCTTAAATCAACGTCGAGTTTTCCTAGTTGCACTACTCCACACACACGAATATATTGCATGTGGTGCTTACATTGTAAGAAATTAATTGTAGCAGGGATTGTTGAAAGGTATACCTGAAACTTGAGAAGTATGCTGCTTGAAGTTCTGTGGCTTGTACAGGGAGATGTTATATTGTTATGGCAACCCCAACCGTTTGCAGCTTGATGGATTTCCAGGCCGTAAGATGGTAAGGTAAGGGTAACAGCTGGACGGTTGATCCTTTTTTTTCCTCAATCCTCGTACAGAATAAAATCATTTCAGACACAGCTGGATATAAGCTGGTACCTTAATCTTTGTACAAAGAAACAATAAGCACCAAATAAAATAGTATATGGACAAATTAAATCTTCATTGTTCTATATACTAGTATAATATTAGTATGTTTACGTGGTGTTTTGTAGTAATTTTTAACGGTCCCTAGTTATCAGTAGTATTAATTGTACTTAAAATTGACATTCAATTAGGCAGCCGGCAGCACTGTAGCCTGTAGGCTATAGCAAAACCAAACAAAAGAACCGGCCCGCCACTTTGAAAAATGAACTGATACAAGTACAAGGAATTATATTATGGTTGTCGTGAAAACTGAAAATATATGTATCGTTTTGCTCTTTGCAAGATCGGAATCGTAGGATTGAATTGGGATCCTAAGATCTTATGAAATTGCAATAATGGATAAATTCAATTATGCATACTAACAAGTAAAAGTATTAATTCGTATGATTATGAATCTTGCAAGTTAATTAATACAATACAAAAAATCACAATTAAACATAAAATATTTCTGCATATATGCATATTATGTTTTTTTTTTACAAATCATACATAAAAGAAGTACAAGTTCTTAAGTTTAAAATTAAAGAAAATAAGTTACTTTGATTCCAAATCATAAAATCCTACAAAAATTTTATGCGTTTAAGAGAGTACGATCGTAAGATCGCAGAAGCGTTTAAGGGAATATGACCATAAGATCGTAATATTCCGCAAAATCGTTTTAGAGAGGTATAATCCTAAAATCATAAGATTCTAAGATTAAGATAACAACTATGTAGATGAGCGAGCTACCGATGGATGCGGGTTTGTGAAGCTAAGGCGAATCGTGATATGGAAGATGACAAGGAAACCCCCGGCCACATACACGAAACTGCTGCTTGCATGGAATCAAAATTCAACTACCCATCAACCACCAAAATAAAAGTACAAAAGGCGTCAAATGTTTGGACTTTGGACTAGCGGTGTTAATTTGGACACGAACCCGAAAACACGAACCCGACCGACACGAACCCGATGCAGTTTTGCGTTTTTTGGGTTTAGTCGTATTTGGTTTCTCTAATCCGAAATTCGACCTAAAAATTTTCAGGTCTTATTCGGCTTTGGTATTTCAAGTTCATTTCGGGTTTCGGGTCGTGTTCGAGATTACAGATTTTGTGTTATATCCTTATTAACATCCGACACGAACACGACCCGAACCTGTGAAACCTGAAACACGACCCGACCAACCTGACCGAAACACGACACGAACACGACCCGAAACCTGAAATTGACACCCTACTTTGTACGGTGTTTAATTGCTTTTTACTCTATATATATAATTAATTACATTTCATGTGAAATATTTATTGTATATTATTGTTTATTTACATCCAAATGCGGTCGAATTATGTACTACTACTATGAAATCAACATAAATTACGTACCAATAGCTGTGCTCGCTGCAACATACGCCGCCGGACAATGGGATGGGAACGAAGTTGAATTCTTTTATAAAAATAAATGATTTTACTATATTGTTCATTAATCAATATTAATATTAATATAGTATTTTAATATCTTTAGCTAATGAATGATTATTTTGAACAAGTATTAATTTTACCTTCAGATGAATAAAAACACAATCCACTTGTATTAAAATTTTAAACTGCATGCTAGATATTTTAAAAAATAATTTAACGCAGTCAACTTTTATTATTCGAGAGTTGTAGGTTAATTTTAATAGTTTAATTTATACTAAAATAAATACTAGTAATACTTTAATAATTCTTACAACTAATAACGAATCATTTATCTTCCCCCAAGGTTAACATTTTATAATTTCGTTTAACTTTTGTCCTTTTAATAAAGGGAATAATAATAATAATAATAATAATTGTTTCATTTTTAATTTGATTTAATTTAGGAGTAAGTATATTTTAAAATAGATGTAAGTAATAATAATTGCACAATAAGATGAGTGAGTAGTAGTAGCAGCATATAATGTGAGAAAGCGAAAGGGAAAGTCACATGGGCTGGTTGCGGGTGGGGACCTCAGCAGTCAGCATAGCTGCATAGGCATCATAATCCACCACCACCCGACAAACCCACTTTCACCATCATCCTCCTCCTCCTCCTCCTCAATCCTCATCATCACAACCACCTCCGCAATGTCCTTGACCAAGCCCCCCTCGCCGTGACCCACTCTCCCTCCCACCGCCGCCACCCGTAATATGGACACTCACAAGGTATTGCACCGCCGCTTTTCTTCTCCTTGCATTTCTTTCCTATTACCCTACCTTTCCCTGCTCGCTCTCTTTTCAACTCGATCTACCACAGGTCCTTCATTACTTTCTCGATCTTTGCTCTTTTATGGACCCCATCAATTATGTTCGTCGCGATCTGAAACTCTCTTCTTTCACTGGGTTTTTATTGCTCCACGACTTATAGCTTCAGCTGGCGATTAGTTGTTCTTTTTTTTTTTAAAAAAAAAAAATTTATTATAAATTTTCCAGTTAATTGTGTCTACTTGAGAAAATAAATGCTACTAATTAATTTTATTAGTTTCTTCGTTTATGGTTTGTAGAGTTGATTTTTCTCTTTCTGTTACCGATTCATTGAAGTCCGCATATTGTCACGGAATGCATCTTTGAATGATTGATATTGGTTTCAACTATAGATCTTTGAAGACCCCTTTACTCTTGGTATAAAACCTTTTGGAATTGAAGTTGCTATTCTTTTCTCCGAAAAAAATTGTTAGTTTCTTTTGGTAAGCTAAAGAGGTTTCTGTTTAAGTTTAGTTGAAGGTTTCGATTTCTTTAATTTGGGGTTGCCTCTTGGAGGTGTCCGACGATTTATTCCCCTTAAAAAATATACTCCAAGTTTTCTGTTATGTGATACTTTCTTCAAAACTGTAAGTTGTAGCAGACAATGCCTTTTCCTGGTTATAAGCATGGAATATCTCCATGGATCCCTGTCACTTTTGTATTTCTAACTAACTTTTCCTGGGACCTTGTATAACTGTCTATGATATTTTGCTGATCCTTTGGTAATGACATGAAGTCATACATTGCGCCATTGCTTACTGCAACCTTTTTGGTAAAGCATTGACGTCTTGGCTTGGTTTTGTTTGGCAGGAGATGGCAGGGTCTATGGTAGAAGGAAATGACCCACTCGCTGGTCACATTATATCCACCACTATTGGAGGAAAGAATGGTGAACCTAAGAGGGTGGGTGTTAGAATTCATTTTCGGAGTTCTGTTGAACATCGGTTATTAAATGCCAAGAAAGATTTTGAATAGTTTTAGAAGTTAGAACCCATTGCACTGCTAGGAATAATTTGTGGGAATAAATGAGGGTCATTTAGACGGTTGATATTTATGAGTACTCTTTGAATTCATAGTAGCTGGCTAATAAATTTCTCATGGTGCTTTATGCAGACAATTAGTTACATGGCAGAGCGTGTTGTGGGTACAGGATCATTTGGAATAGTTTTTCAGGTATGGTACTGAAATGATCAATATGCAATAGTTTCTGCCTTGTTTCTTTAGCTAAATCATTTTGGCCATCTTTCTACAGGCTAAATGTTTAGAAACTGGAGAGACGGTGGCCATAAAGAAGGTTTTGCAGGATAAGCGGTATAAAAATCGCGAGCTGCAGCTAATGCGATTGATGGATAATCCGAATGTGATATCTTTAAAGCACTGTTTCTTTTCTACAACAACCAGAGATGAACTTTTTCTTAATTTGGTTATGGATTATGTCCCCGAGACTATGTACAAGGTCCTAAAGCATTATACAAATTCAAACCAAAGAATGCCACTTATCTATGTCAAGCTATATACTTATCAGGTTTGATTTGTCTTGTTTGTCATTTACCTGGGAACTGATTATGTTTGATTCAATTGTTTCTTATATGACCAGCTTTGTACCCTTATCTCAGTTGTTTAGGGGACTCGCCTATATGCATGCAGTAGCTGGGGTATGCCACAGGGATATAAAACCACAAAATATCTTGGTAGGTGATAATATAATCTTCCCTTACTATGTGGTGATAATCCTCCTAGATTACTTGAACCGCAGTCTGCAAGTTGATCCTCAAAATATCTTGGGTTCTCTGCAGGTCGATCCTCTTACTCACCAGGTCAAGATTTGTGATTTTGGAAGCGCTAAGGTTCTTGTAAGTAAATTCCACTGTTGCTAGGGCCTTATCTATACTCTTTTCAGAAACTCTGTAAGTTGCATTGGGTTGGCATTTTTAGTATTCCTCCTAATGTTGTTCTTTCTTATGACCCTCTTTGGACTTGGAATAACTCTCTATCCTGCTGAGGAAGGTTGAGTTTGATTTGGGATTACAAGTGGCCTATTTAGTAGTTAGAAAGAAAAGATATGGTTCATTCTCCTGGGAGGGAAGCCGAAGGCTTTTTATTTTTAGATGATGGAACTTTGTATTGTATGCTTTGAGTGGCACTATTTCTTAAATAGAGCAACAGAATGTTAGTTACACATGTTTTTGTTCTTATTTCTCAGTATTCCCAGTCTTAATTTATTGTATATATTTATGACTTTCAGGTGAAGGGTGAAGCTAATATATCCTACATTTGCTCTCGTTACTATCGTGCCCCAGAACTTATATTTGGTGCAACTGAATATACAACATCGATTGATATTTGGTCTGCTGGTTGTGTTCTTGCTGAGCTGCTATTGGGCCAGGTTTTCACCTTTATTGCTCTGACATATGAAATCATATAATACTTATTTTAACTTTTAACTATTAAGCTTAATCATTCAATTCATATTCTGTTATGCTGCAGCCCCTTTTCCCAGGAGAAAATGCAGTTGATCAACTAGTAGAGATTATAAAGGTACACTTTCTCTGCTCTTCAGCCCCCACTCTTTTAATGACTGGAACTGAAAATAATTCTCTAGCAATATTATTGGATGGACACAGGTCCTTGGCACTCCAACTCGAGAAGAAATTCGATGCATGAATCCAAATTACACAGATTTCAGGTTTCCTCAGATCAAAGCTCATCCATGGCACAAGGTACCATGAGAAGTGTTCATTTACAGTTTCCCTCCCCTCATGCACCCCACATACACTAACTTGATTTGTACTTGGATTAATAATTGTTTTGGTATTAGGTTTTTCATAAGAGGATGCCTCCAGAGGCAATTGACTTAGCTTCAAGGCTACTTCAGTACTCACCAAGCCTCCGTTGCACAGCAGTATGTTAATTCATATTCATCTTACTACATACTTTTATCATACTTGATACATAAAACCAGACTAGAATTGTATGACGTTGAATTAATAATTGTTATTATTTATTCTTTGCAGCTAGAGGCATGTGCCCATCCTTTCTTTGATGAACTTCGAGAGCCCAATGCCCGACTTCCAAATGGTCGCCCATTTCCTCCTCTTTTTAATTTTAAGCAGGAGGTACGATTTCTGATTTCTTTCCTTTTATCTGTCTTCTGAGTTCTCTTTTCACAAGTGCCTTTTTTTGGTGGTTAAATTTTTTCTCATGTTGCCAGCTGTTAAGTTGGACAGAGGGTAGGGTTGGTGGATTGAGTGGATGCCTTTTTATTTTTATGACTTAATCAGATATTTTGGTCATTTATGCATTCTTATGTTTATCATTAACTTTTTTTAGTGCACTGCTTCCCTCACAAGTGCTTTTCTTAGAACTATTTAGTCTTTTGAATGATCCTCAGTTTTCAATTTTCCTTTACATATTTAGCTAGGATTGGCAGATAGTGTGAGTCAGTACATCTTAAATCTTTGTAGTCATTGGTTGTTTCCTGACTTATCATTAGTTGTATGTTGTGCATTCGTCTTTAATTTGTCATGGTGGTGTTGCGGCTTAATACGTTTTTAGAAATCTCTATCCTTTGATGTGCCACTTTGTGTTGGTGTCAATGGAATCTTCAATTCAAATATGTTTGAAGTTAATTGCTTTTCTCATTTGATCCACTGCGAATAGATTTGAAATCAGTGGTGTTGGAGTTTGGGATTGGGTTTAAAGGAGGCATAGACAGAAATTGTCTGCCTTTTGGGGAAATTTTATGCTCATTCATTTGTTTACCTATAGTTTCATGCTTGTATAACATCAAATTTTATGTGACAACAGTTGTCTGGAGTTTCATGTGAATTGATAAGTAAACTGATACCCGAGCACATCAGGCGGCAAACTGGTCAGAATTTCCCTCTTCCCCATCCTCCTGGAACATGATGATGATGATGATGATGATGATCTGATGCAGATGTAGAGCTAAATGAGAAAGGGTTTGTTTCTTGCTAGTCTCAGGCATTTCAACACTAATCTGTGGTTTTTGATGCCTAGCTGCTTGTGAGTGTATGTGCACATAGTGTATGTACATTAAGTTGGTGTGTCTAGTGTTTGCTCTAGGTTGCGTCACATCTGTATATGTGTATTGGTTAAAAAAACCGAAGAGATTCCATTTTAGCCCAACCAGATTTATGTTAAAAACAACATAGTGGCAGAATTCCAGTGTATTATTATCATATCACATGCTTTGTTTCATCCTTTTACCCTTTAATACTTCCAACATTGTTGAATTTGAAGGTACTGTTTGTCTTCCTACTTTAATTTTATCTTATATGAATGCCAGAACAAAGTGAGCACAACTAGTTACTCATAATTTTCCGCCATCTAGCAAAAATATGTACTACATAGTAGTAGTATATAGTAACACACGTAGGATTAGGGGAGTTAGGGTGCGGAGGAATATTTGGGAGTCTGTACTGAGTTTAATCTAGACTGTTGATTTTATTTTATAATGGATGGATATGATTAATCAAGTGGACAAATTAGAAATTTTTTTTAACATAATTATGCAAGATTAGAGGAGGTGTTAGGGTGTGGATGAAGTTTTGGGAGTATCGAGTATGTATTGAGTTGAATCTAGATTGTTTATTTGATTTTATAATGGATGAATTTAACAGTTGTGCCATTCGAGAGCAAATTAACTCTTGATTTATCTGTACAATTTATCTAGCTGTTAAATGGAAAGGGGATGAGGACAGTCTAAGTGGTTAAGTCCCATGACTTCCAACCCACATGAAGGTTGGAGGTTCAATTTCTCACTAAAAAAAGAAAAGAAAAACTGTTAAATGGTACTCCCTCCCTCCTATTTAAGATGTCTTATTTGATTTCTGTACATAATTTAATGCACTTTTTAAATTCATCATATCTCAAAATATATATAAGTAAAAATTATGTGAAATATATATTTTAAAACTACACGACTAGACGAATCTAACAAGACCGAACTCGACTATTTTTTTTCAAATATTTATTTGCAATAATATTGAGTCAAAGTTAAACAATGAACAGTGCCAAAAAGTCAAACAAGACGTCTGAAGTGGGACGGAGGGAGTAATATACTAAGTTTATGTAGCTTGATTAATTTATCTATTTTTGCAGCGGATAGTAGTAGTAGTACTTTATTTTATTTTAGCTATTAGTCATATATAATTAATCTACTATGTATAATTGATATAACGGGTTCTTTTTTTTTCCTAATAAACATTGACAACTATGTGTCGGTAAAGGTGTGTGAGAACCAAGCTACACAAATTACAAAGCGGATAAAGAGGAGAAATGAAAACCCCAACATATGGTTGAAAGGTAGGGTAGATGACCACGGGATCAAGTCTCATTCCCATACCCATCTAGTATTAGTTATATACTCCCTCCATTTTTTTTACTTGCAACGGACCAATGTTTCACGCAGTCCAATGCACATTTTAAATTATTAATAACTCAAGTTTGGTATAAGTAAAAATTCAAAAAGTTCAATATATAAAAACTACACGATGAGACGAGTCTAACAAAATCTTACTTGACTATATTTTAACTTGTATAATTATGATAAAATTTTAAATCAAAGTCTCTGTGTAAATATTACCACAATTTTAAATGTGAATAGATCCCAATCCCATGTATAACAATCAATATATACTGCTTTTATATACATACATTTGACAACAATTCCTAATTACTACTAGTATTATGCTTTCAATGTGCTCGTTGTTTAGGTATTTGGACTATTACTAAAATGCTTTGGCGTAGATCGTGTATTGTAAGAACTAAATGCTCATTATGATTTAAGAAAAGAATAATAGTATTCAAATTTGTAATTTCGTGTTACTTTCAGCATCTCTATATAGAGAACTTGGAGGAGGTTAGGTACCTTAATTTATTTTTTATTTTTACCTATACTAGGTATTCGAAAGCTATATATAATATCCTAATATTATTCCACCTGATGTATTATCATTAATTACATTATTGGATGTTAGCGGTATACAAAAATGTGCATTCATCATGAAACTGACGGTCCGGATCCAGACATTCACGTAGATTAATAGTATTACGACCTGTTCCAGATATTTCCTTTATAGAATAATAAGATATCAATAAAGAAACATTTGTTCCAAGATGGACATCAAGGGTTTCTTGTCAAACTGCCATGTTTTATTCCAATCAATGTGTTCTGACTTAGATTTATTATTATTATTATTATTATTATAATAGGTCGGTTTCTTTCTTGCACTCGTAAGGACTACCCTGGATTTTTTATTTATTTTTTATTTTTTTAGTAGCCATTATAGACATGAGAAAGGGTGGTGGAAAGTCATGCTATACAAATTACAAAGGTTAACAAAGATGAGGGATAGATGGTCGGGTGAGGATTCGAACCCCAACCCATAAGTTGAGAGTCGGGGGACTTGACCACTAGGGTAAGTCCCCAACCCCACCTGGATATTATTTATATATGAAATGATGGGCATATATACTATATAGCATAATAAACTATTTTCTCTCAATTTTATCTATCTATTGTTTATAACGTCCTATTTTACTTTAAAATTTTGTGTTATAACGGTGTTTCAACTTTGAACTAATTACCAAGCGGAAAAAAAAAACTTTGAACTAATCAACGTGTTCTCAGTTTACTGTATCTAAGCAAACACAAATGCAAAACCAAAAACAATATCGATAGAATGTCCCATATTAAATATCTTTCTCCAAATTTAAGTTCCTTGCTTCCACGCAATTAATTCCCCATTTTCTTCAAATGATGTGCCGAACAGGGTGAGGACTGAGTGTAGTTACCTGCACATGCATACTCTATTTATATAATGAGAGATGTGTTTTATGTGATAGAAGAAATAACTACTTGTGTGATTGGAGAAATATTATATTTGGTGGAAGAACTTTCTTGTTCTTTGTGATGTGGGAGGTGTTATATGTGTTTGTATGTACATACTTTTTGAGGGATTGTATCGTAACCTTGTTGTGCCTAACACCGTAACATATGTCATTATTGGCTAACCAAAATTTCAAATTCAATTAAATCCCTAATTACGTTGAATAACTTTCTCACGTGAATAAAATTTAATTAAATTAAATATTATCCAACTGCATACTAGGGAGGGCTTCTAATTTAATTTGCAAGTCAACTAAAACAATTATTTTCTCAAACTGCATATTAATTTCACATTTTCATATAAAAACAAACTAGTATATTCTCGTCATCATCCAATCCTCAACAAGTTCTTCAGTTTCCTCAAACTACAGAGGATTCAATTTTACATATTTACTCTTTCTTTATTCCTATGCTGAAAAGAAACTGATTTGTTGATGAGTATATGACAAGTTGAGATCGATTGAGTTTATTGTTCATTGAATGGAAATTTTTTCTCAATGGATAGCAAAACAGCAAGTGATAAAGAAATTTCCAGAAATTCCTCTGAAGACGCCGTGGAAGAAGCGAAAGTCGAAGATATAAGTGATTCAAGAGGCATAGGAGGAGAAGAAGAAGAAAGAGCGGTGAAAGACAAAAGTAGAACATCAAGACAAGGTGACCCTGCAGTTGATATAAAGGCAGAAAAGGTGTGCAGAATTTGCCATTTTGGGGTGGAGCCATCCAAGGAGCTAATGCCTATTGGCTGTGATTGCAGAGGTGATCTTGCCATTTCGCATCGCTCCTGTGCTGAGGCTTGGTTCCTGCACAGAAGGAACAGGTAATATTTTTGTTTCATCAAAATCCTTCTTACAAATTGACACAGTTTTCTAGCTAGTTTGTGTCCTAATTAGGTTGGACTTTAATTGATAGTTGGTGTGACTTCATACAGCAAGCCAAACCCTAATAATAATTTGAACCGAGACTTGTTGATATCCTAGAGCCCGGGGTCTTATTATTATTACACTATCGTTGGTTTACTAATAAGAACTCCATTATAACAACTAATTACTACACATTTATACAGCTAAGGGTTTGTCTGAGTCTGACACTGCTAATTATTACAAGAACATGCCATTATTATTTGTGTGGGCAGATTGTGTGAAATTTGTGGGAAGGCTGCAAACAACATCAACAAGAACATTAATAATATAGAGGATGGTGGCAACCAGATGTTTGTGATAGATTTCAACGAGATGAGGATGGTGGCAGAGACAGTAGACGACGCCTCGCGAGAAGAATCTCCTTGTTGCAAGCGACATGCGTGCAACTTTATCCTTGGCTTCCTCATTCTAGCTTTCACCTTGCCTTGGTTTGTTAGAGGCAAAGACTTCTTTTAGTGTGTTCACTATTTTTTTTTTCTGAGTTTATTGTATAAGCTGAGGAATCAAGAAACATGTAAGGCCGGGTCCGAGATTGGATCCTACTTACTTGAATTCACACGCACTTGTGATCGTTCAATAATATAATGTCCCTAGTTATAAATTGAGAGTTTACAATTTTACCAATTCATTAATGCACGCACACATTTAAACTAATTTTTGTGGTTTTTGTCAACTAGCCTATGTTTGATCTATTATGATGTCTCCGTCCCAATTCATAGCTAGCAAAACGCCAAAAACCCACCTCTATTATGAGTTATATGACCATTTGTTCAATGGATTTATCTCTCTGTTTGCAATTTATGCTCGAGAAATAATATACTTCATTTGTTTGTTTTTTCTTTCATGTGTTGGATGAGCTTATCTGATGAACACTTTATTATAGTTGCACTTAAGCTTCTGTACTCTACTTCTGTGTAAGTAATTCAAGTAGAGACAATTGTTTACTTGGTTTTCCAAAATACTAGTATAAGATTGTTTCCAAACACAACACAAAGCTGAATGGCTTAAATCTTGCTGCTTTGATGAAATTATTTCTACAGTTTTGTAAGCTCAAAATTCTCTTATGTTTAATTTATACTTTTATGAAAAATATGCGAAAGTGAGAGACTAATTCTATAAATAATTATTTGGTTTGTAGAGTGCTTAAAAACAGTAAATAAATTACTGAAGTACAAAATAGGATAAAGTTTCTCATCACTTTCAAAGACATGAACCATTTAGTCGATCGGACAATGGGAATGTTATTTATTACAGTACTTACAATTCAACAGAATTTGAGACATTGAAACAAGTGGGTGATGTTAACCCAACCCAAACTAGAGTCCCACACGACAACATCTAGCCATCCACAGCCAAAGCGTGAACCGAACTCAGAAAAGCGTGCAAAGAAGAAATAACCCACGTAACGGCACGTGCCGTCTCCCAGACTTTTGTCAAGATTCATTTTTTTTCAAGTAGATTCTTTGGAAATAAATACATATGGCTCTCCTCTTGCCATCTCACCATTTCTCCCCACTCGGGTTCGTCTCTTTATACAAAATCTTCAGCATAGTAGTTTATGTGTTCTTTCACCGATCTAATTATTTCTTCCCTCAATTGCGGCGGTTAGGAAACTTGATTTCTTTTGTGCTTGCTGATTGATGGTCATGGCTCAATTGTTGCCGCCCGTTTGCACTGATACACTCAACTCCTGCAGACCCGTTAAGATTTTCTGCTCGAGAAATAGATTTCCTTTGATGGGAAAGAGCAGGGTTAATTGGATCAGAGAAAGGAGGAAAGATTTTGGGAGAATGAGGGCCGCCTCCCAGGATTCTGCACCGTTTACGGACATTGCAGATGATTATTATGCTGTGCTGGGGCTGGTAATATTGGAATGAAATTGTGCTGAATTTGTTTATTGTCCTTGTTAGAAGCTTTTTAGACCTGAGTTTAATTATAAGACCTTGTTTTTATAGTGCAGTAAGTGTGTAGTCATGTAGGAGTAATTGATAGTTCTCCTAGTATGAGAAAATTACAGTAGATAAAAAGGAATTAATATCCTAAACGTTTTATGAATCTATAATGCAATCCATGCGGGGGAATGATAAGTGTTTAGGTTTAGGTGTTGCATATTTGCTAAAGCATTACCATAAGGAAATGAGCTCTTTCTGAATGATATTAGTTGTTATCTTAGCTATCTTTCAACTTGATGACTAGATGGTCAATCCTGATGGGCGTTACCTGTTGTATTGGGAAGATTCTTTTGGTTGTGTTATTGTGTACACTATAGAAATTAGTAGAATACTTTTGTGTCAATGCATTTGCCTCCTGTTCACTCAGTTGTGACAATGGCTGTGAAAGATTTGAATGTAGTGAATCCTGCCCAACTTTTGGTCATATGAAGCAAAATGCATAAATGTAACTCGTGAATGGAATCATTTAGAGAAGTATTTTGGGTATCTTATTATTGCTTAATAGTGCTCTATAATTATTCTACAATCTATACTAGTGACAAAATGCATATTTCTGTATGGTGCTACAACAGCCTGTTGCTTTTTTTCCAACACTACTTGAGGTGGAATATAGATGTTCTTAATCATGTCCAAGATGTTTTGCCCATGATTATGTTAGGCTGGTGCCAGGGTTCAAATCTCTCATTTGATATTTAACTATTGTGTGGCTTTTTTCCACTTAGCAATCGGATGCCACAACAGAGGAGATCAAGAAGGCATACTATAGCTGCATGAAAGCTTGCCATCCAGATTTGAGTGGTGATGATCCAGAGACAACAAATTTCTGCATTTTCATCAATGAGGTTTATGAGGTGTGTAATGTTCTGATGTTTTATGTTCGTTGAAATTAGTGAGAACTATGTGATTTCTGTGTGGGTATCTTCATTAAAGAGCTTGTTCTTTTTAGGTTCTCTCTGATCCTGTGCAGCGAAAAGTTTATGACGAAATTCATGGATATGCTGTGACTGGTATCAATCCTTTTTTTGATGATTCCACCCCAAAAGATCACGTGTTTGTTGATGAGTTTACCTGCATAGGTATGTCTAGAGTTTTCAGCTCTAGTTACAGTCATGTTCCATTGTTATCTCGGTGGCTCCATTTTATGATGTTATAATATACTAAATGATGAGTACTAATGTAGCATGGACATATAGGTATAAATAACTACTACAACTAGTGGAACTGACTGGAAGTAGCAATTATTCACTCTATGAGCATATCCACGCATCATATGTTATATATGGTGGCACTCGCTAGTCGCTATGCTCTTGTCACATGGTATAATGAAGTGTCCATGGATTTCATTCTTACTTGTGCTGCAATATTGGTTTTGGTTTTTTTTTTTAAAATATTTTATTTTTAACCACAAATAGTGAGTGACAACACATGAAAATTAAAAAATCACAATTATTCTACTTTTTAGCATTCATTTCAAATGTAAAATATGAATTGCATAAACGAGGAAGGAAATAAATATGGGAGAACACAATAGAATAGTAATTGTGTGACTACTTGAATAAAATGTCTACTGACGTTCTGATTCTGAAGATAATTCAGAAATGATTGGGGAAATCTGTGAAAGAGTGGGATGATTGTTACAATATTCATTAAATCACAAGGTAGGGGAATAATTTGAGAGTGTTTACCTCTGCTCACGTAGATTTAGATGCCATGCTCCAATATTTAGGTTTATTGGTTTAGATATGATTTCCCATTGTTGAAGTTAGCTAATAGAAAGATATAATCCTCAACTTCATTATGTGTCTCTTATTTGTTTTGTATGATTTCTTTGATTAGGTTGCATTTGATTTGACAGCATATATTTTTATTTTCTTTCATTGCGTAGGATGCAAGAATTGTGCCAATGTATGCCCCGACGTATTTGCCATTGAGGAAGATTTTGGAAGAGCTAGAGCTTACTGCCAGATTGGGAAACAAGATTCAGTTGAACAGGCAGTTGAGAGCTGGTAAGTTATTCTTCAGAGAGAGAACTTAGATTCAGTTGATAAGCTATATGTTTTCATCATTATCTCCCTTGGTGCAAGTGGTTTCCTGAAAATAATCAATTCTTTTTTTCCTTCCCGGATTTTAATTTTCTAGAATTCATTAATAATGTTGTAGTGATATTTTTTTTACCAGACTTACTCTCCGATATAACTTCCAGAGTTCCAGTTATTACCTTTCTCTGGTAGATTTTTGAAATATTTTCTTGAAAGTCTCTGTCGGTTTATCTTTTTTTTTTTAATACATGGCAAATATAAACAACCTGACCAACTTTAGTCTTCAAGTTTTTTGTCTAGAGACACTGAAAAGTTAAAACTTTGCCTTTAATTGCTGCCGTAGAATATGAATTTCTTCTGAAGTGTTCAGTAGCATAAGTTACATGGAAATATCCAATGGGACAGTAATTTCAGTTAGTCCAGAACATTGTGACTCGGCTTACTCAGCAATGGGCTGTTTAAAGAACAGATCAGACGAGTTCTTTTAGCGATCATTCTCTTTCCTGAGATTCTAATTCCGATGTTAATCAGGTTGCAGTTGCAAGATTTTATTCATAAGGATTCAGCTGTAGTGCAGTTTTGAGGAATCATTCTTTGGATATTGATTTTTATATCCAAATTAGATAGATTCAAACTATACCCCATGTCTATTGAGATTTAATTCAGGCAAGAGTTTACTTCCTGTTAGATAATTGGTTGTCTCCATTTCAGCCCTGTTAGTTGTATTCACTGGACTTCTGCTGCTCAGTTATCATTGCTTGAGGATGAAATGCGAAGAGTGGAAAGGGTGAATGTAAGTATACCTCTAATATTATTACTCACTTTTAACTTGCAATTTTATGGTCATGAATCTCTTATTGTTTGACGATTGCCACCATATGCCAACTCGTAATAGTAGTGATATATGTATTTACTTGTATGTGCACATAAATTTACCAATATATTTGCACACACCTCACACCTGTCAATATGTTTAAATAACTTCTATGTTTTGTTTTTGGGTTTTTTTTTTCTTTACGAATGATTGATTTTCAGACTTTTACATAATGTTATGTATATGTATAATATTTCATAATGATTACTTCTACTGAAGAAAAATGTCTAAATATAGGTGAGACCATGAGAGTATTTGGCTTTGTCCTTTATCTTAAATTTTGATAGATGCAATTCATTGGGTTTATACAGAATATGTGGTTCACTCATAATTTCTAGCCAATTGTTTGGATATAAGGCTTATCATGTGGATCCCCCCTTCATTGCCTTTTTTTATATTTGTAATGCAATCATTACTGCTGCTGCTCCACTTGACTGGAAAATTTTTACCCACGTTATATTTTCACATATATATAACTTATATGTCATGACTCATCACTGTGCAAAAGTATTTAGCACACCACACACATGCACATGTATGTGCCCTGTATTCTGATTTACGATTTTGGTACTGCTCTTCAGGTGGCCTTGATGCTTTCAGGAATGGGCTCGGGTCCTGTGGATGTCTTCCGCATGGTAAGTCATTGCCTTGATCTACTCATGTTAATGAGGTTGCTTGTTTACACAACGCAAATCTTTTCCAAATATGAACAATTTTCGCTGCTTCATAACTTAGTACTGTTGCCAAGACAAGGTCATACTGCCCTAGGAATTGCATTTGGTCCTGAGATAATGTGGATCCACCATTATTAGACTCATCTTCCAGTCTTAAGCAAGATCTTTACCAAATTTGGTTGGAATTATTAGACTCATCTTCCACACACACACACACATTAATTCAATTTAATGTAATAACCTGTACTGTTCCTGGTTAAGTCTTCAACCTTGCAAGTCTGAAATGCCAGAGCAGGACTATAATTACAGGTCTTTCACTCTGTATCATAATAGCCTCTGACTTATCTCTCACCGGGGAAATAAGAAGGCAAGTGCATTTATACGCAAAGAGCTTTGCTGTCCACCCTTAACCTAGTCCTTTTCCTGCTGTGGGCACCAAGTCGTGAACCCTTGCAAATGTTGCCCCAACATTACTAACATACTAAATTCAATGCGATTATACTAATTTTAGAAAAAATTATACATAATTAATATATATAATATTAATTAATTTCATAAAATAAATTTGGTATGGCTGTATATCGAGGCCTGCCCTAGGTCCAGGTGAGGCGGACTGGATCTTGGGTCCTTAAACGTTTGAATGGCATAGAGACACCCCACTTCCATCTTTATACTGTCCTAGAATCATGGGCACTACATTTATTAAATATGGAATGCTATGTCCTAATTTCCCTGGGTTGAAGAAGCCTTCAATGAACATTTTATTTAAAGGAAGGTTTTTCCAAAAACTAATGAACGCATAGGAGAAACTGGTGCATGAATTTTTATTTTATTTTATTTATTCTGCTTCAAGTTCCATGGCCACTGCTATGAGCTATCAAAATATGCCAATGTTTTATGTTTTCTGTTTTAATGTGTTGCAATCATCGACTTTGTGAATATGCCAAATTATTGGACACTGATGCTAGTATATGAATTGATGTAGGCAAGGTCCAGATGGGAAAAGAGGCAAGCCAAAGTCTTGGTGAGAATTTTGATCTAAATAGAATATTTTTACCCCCTATCTTGCACATTTGTTGTCATGATTTTCTCAATTTCTCAATTTTATTTAATCTGGAAATGTAGAATACTTGTTCTAAATTCTAATATGAATGTAGCCAAGCGCTTAGCTATGTGAATGAAAAGCCACTCTATTTTGTCACAGCAACAAGCTAAAATGAGGATGATGAAGACCCAAAGGGAATCCAATAGACCTCAATCGTATTGGAGTAACCTCTGGGGCAACACTAAGGACTATGAAAGTACCGGTAAGTGAGAAATGTGAAATTCCATATTTTTTTATCGTCTTGGGCATTTATTTACTGCTAGTACTTGGTTGCATATTTTTCCCACAAAAATTGCTGCATGTGGAAAGTTTGATTCCTTCTCAGTTTAACATTTAAAATTACTAGCACATGATGAGGAAGAATGTCTTTAAGAGATGGTTTACAAATTTTTATGACAAGTTTAGATGGGCTTTTGCTTTCAATTGTTTCATCCAGTTCGAACAGGGGTAGTTCTATGTTCTAACTCACCATAGCATTCATTGTCTTTGACACTTTGTCACAACTCCTAAGGACTCATTTAATACAATTTCTGAAGACATTGGCTTAGAGAAAAAACAGTCTCTCTTAGCCAACCATGTTCTGAGATTTTCTGAAAGGTTCCGCACATGCAAATTTTCTGGTCTAGGATCGTAATTTGTGGGAATTACATTTTGCAGAAGAAGAAACGGAGGAGAGGGCATCACGAGCAGCTGCAGCAGCCCGAAGGTGGAGAGAGTACTCTAGAAAAGGTGTGGACAAACGCCCCCCTTTCAAACTACCAGAAGCTGTTTCCAACAAGGATTAGCCTCTTGACATTTAGTTATACATGACATTTAGTTATACACATCTTTCTTCATTTCTCCAATTTATAGATGTATGTATATGTATTGAAAATCGACGTGCTGGATTGTGGCTGCTGGCTCGTTCATTCATGATGACAATATGGTTGGTCGTAGGTTTGTAGAACATTTATATGAATCTTTAAAACCAAGGGTATATAGTTGCCATTCATTTTCTGTATAATGACCAATCGATTAAAAATATGGCACGTGGACTTATCCTTACATGTCATGGGAGAGTTCAGGGTAAGTTTGGGGCGCTGCTATAAAATTAACTCTTAACCTGCACTTGTTTCATTGAGATGGAAATACAGTTTCCTTATTTGGTCTAGTTTCTCCTATGTACATTACCCCTTCAATGATAGACTGTATTATCAGGCTTGGTCAGATACGCAGAGGATTTGTGCCACGCCTGGAAGTAGCTACAGAGCCGCTGCTCCTCTGACGAGGCACATTTTTTTCAGCTATCACAAACCTGCAGACGGGGCAATTTCCATTGCTCTTCACCCACGGCACGATGCAATCCTCATGGAACATGTGGTTGCATGGTGTAACCGTCACAAACTGTTTACTCTCGAAATCCTCCAGGCAAACCGCGCATCTCTTCCCATCTTCATCCTGCAGCGAGACTCCAGATTCACTGCTGAGGGATTTGCTGCTGCCAAGTCTCCTGATGATATTGCTTATATGCGGGTTGTACAGTTGCTTCCTCAGCTTGTTAACAGCCTGCTTTTGGTCGTCTTGACTCGGCCTGCTTCCGTTCTCCCTCGACCAGTCATACTGCGTTGGAGGCGTTGGGGTTCGACCTCCAGGATATGCATCTATGTGGAGGAATTGGACTGATGGACGAGATGGCAGTGCTGCTGGTTGGACACTGAAGAATAAAAGCATTATTCTGCATTAGCAATAACAACCACAGTCGCAGGATGCTCTCCATCTTAATTGGTAAATTCATTACCATACCAAAGATCATAAGAGCAAAGTCCAAATTATCCCAGAAAATACAAACCTCTAAAAAACAAGAAAAGAGCATGTATCAAAAGAAAAGATCACCTGGCCAAGCCATAATTAGCTCCTCCCATCCATCCATCATCAGACAAACTTGCTCTTCCTCTTGGATACTGGGATATTGAAGAGATAAAGAGAAAAAAAGACAAAAGCAAATCATGAACATGCAAGAATATTAAGGATGGGGGAGCACACCGGAGTCGGCGTTCCTGAGAAAACTTCAGTCAGATAAATCCAGTAGTCCAGTTGAGACTGCCAATTTTCAGGGTCAACCTGATTACTGCGGAAGCTTCGTGCACTCATGAAGGAGGTGATGGAAACCTGGAAGATGAGAGAAAATTATGACAGACTTTTAATTTTGCATTAGAAACAGAATATGTTTCATTCATCCGCACTTTTTCTGGTAGTGCTACTGAGGAAATTTCCAGACTTTGTAGTTTATGTAATCAATATTTTGAAGGTAGAGGGTTGTGGAATTCGGGCAGCATCATTATTATTGAGATACCATCCTTGTTAGATAAAGTGATTTCTGAGTAGATAGATGTGATGTGATGAAGCAAGGAATATGATTCGATCGGGGAAAAGGGTATAGAGTTCTTTACTTTTTCAAGGCTGTTCACTCAATTGATATTCAGATTTGGGAAAATATGTCCGACATATATGTGGTGTGGTAACATAACTGTATTACACTGCCTAGGAAGAACAACTGAAAAAACTACTACGAGTGAAATTACTGACAGAATAACTACCAATCAAAAGCGAGAGTTTGGAGCTGGAGGTAAATACGAGTAAACTGTGAAGGGAATAAATTTATTAGGTTGCTGAAATATTAATGACACGACCAACATTACTTCATTGGCAAAGATGACATTTTCAGGGAGTTACAGAGTGATGAGATTCGTTTTCATTTCTTCAGTTGGAAAAGAATATGCACTCAGAAATGGAAGTATTCGTTTTCCTACCATTTTTTCTATTGCCACCTCTTTGTTAATCTTTACCAGCATTCAGGTAGCCTGGGGAGAAATGGAAATCTATTGTTGAAGAAAGCCCTACTTGGATTTCCCATTGAAAAAAGATTAAATTTGATAATTGACATCGACTTTCGCTCATCTCCTTGGGTGGATGCTCAACAGTCAACTCCTCTCCCACTTCAAAAAAGAATTCTTTTTGGAGTTCATTCCATTGCGGCTGCTAATTGTGAATCATTTCCATCGGGTTCACATCGTGTAAGAAAAGAGAGTGCAACCGTGTAGGGAGGCAGAAAAACTATTGTAGCTCTTCGCAGTGCAAAGGTTTAAAAACACATATACTTATTGTGAGAAATATACAACTTATACTATTAAGAACTCATTTCCGATCCGACCAAACAAAGAAGTCACCACAAGTCAATATTGTTGCAAGGACAGTTGTAAATATCCCGACATTTCTTTCATTCTTTCTTTTTTACATGGTCGGGGTGTGTGTGTGAATTGGTGGGATAGATACTCTTATACCAACTTCCCAAAATTGATACATATCTGCAGATCAGTAGCCACAGTTACACAAGGCTATTCCTCAACCTGAACAAAAGAAACCGAAAATTATATCAATACATAATTCGTCCACAAGAATTAGAATCAAAATTTGATATCATTTGCAAATTTTGAACTCTCATTTTTGGAGGGTCTTATTTTAAACTAAAATCATTCATATCTTGGGATGGACAGAACATTGAAAATAGTCATGGGAACCATTTCAAGTTTTCAACTCATGATTCTGAGGATCTTTATTTTTGGCCGTTGTTAAGGAGGAAATATATCAAATCAAGTGTTGTTACGTACCTAAGTCGCTCTATAACTTCCCAGGTTTGTCGCCAGAAACTACTGTATATGGTGGGGGTTTCCAAAGTGATGGTCTTCGTAGCCTTATCCATTGCAGGCCCAATTTCTTGCACAAGCTTAACAGATTCTGACAGTCGGTTAAGCAGGTTCATCAAAGCGATCACTTCATTTCTTTGCAATTCAAGCTTCAGAGTAAAAACAGACAGATTTTATCATGTGCAGCCACAGATTTTCAGTTAAGAAAAGAAAAATCATGAAAAAAATATAATAAAGAAAAAGCATTTTCAGCATAGCAACATGAGATGGAAACACTTACACGTTGATTTATATGGGGTTTACCATCAACTGAGAAAAGAATCTTCAGTGCAGTTCCAAGACCAAGAACCTGAAGCTTCCCCCAAAGACGGCATTTTTCACATCCAATACAATCCATAAGAGCACTGCAATTCGCAAGCCAGTGTATAAAAATGAGCCCTTTTAATCATAAAAATACATTTCATATATAATGCCACCAGCTTCTTTGAAGTAGTCAAACAAAACCTGATGTTTCTAAAGTTCTTTTGAATCTCCAGCATTAGTTCAGGGCCGCTTTGTCCTTGCCACAATTTGGCTTCATCAAAGGGGAGTGGGCATGCAGCCTGTAGCTTGGGATTGTAAACAAGTTGGCGCATCAAGGACTGGGCTTTAAGGTCTTCCTCGACAGCACCAGTGTCATATTCAGCATGTTCCAAGTAATTTGCAGCCTGCTCACCATATGACGGCAAATTAGTAAAGAGATGTGACTGGAACCAATACATTTGTTACTACATCAATTGAGAAAGCACAAAAACTTACTTTTGTCACAGCTCGGAGAACAAACATGAAAGTGAAGTACAAGTTTTTCACACGGTCAGGATACCTCAAGACACGATCGTAAATCAACTCTGTATTTCTGCCCCACTGGAATCATAGCAATCAATTGGTGTCACATTTATAGGTTTCAATAAGATTGCAAGCAAATTATATAGAACCCCAGGTAATAAAGTTCAAACTATTCTATGATTCACTAAAAAAGATCCTTTCAGAATATAACAAAAAAAAGAAACGGGAAAAGAGAAACCAATGAAATCAACAATGTGAGAAGACAAACTGCAGACCACATTTTTAGCTTCATCCAGCAGGTACTCAGCACCTATGTGAATGGAAATTGAGGAGTGAAGGCCTGAAATTAACTTGTATAAAACCCTCCTCTCAGGACAAATTTCTCCTGACGTATCTGAAAAACAAAGCAAAATAAAATAGTTTATTCAAAGTATTTCACTTTCATGTTATCAACAACTGCTACAGAACTCAATAACATTGGGGTTAAATACACACAACACAAAAATTTACAAGACTAACATAATCAAATGTGATTCATTTCATAAAGAACTAGAGCATCATGGCAATATAGCACAAAATAAAGGATAAGAAACTGACATTTTGGGCAATTTTCAGAATATACAGCATCCCATATTCTTCTGGCTGACGGTCCAGTGTAACCAGTATATCTTTCAGGATTCAATTGCAGATTGACATAGGTCATCTCACCTGCAAATGACAAAATACTCATTAAAGTCAGCATAAAACACCAAAATATAGAGAAATTAGATATCAGCATAAGGGGTTAATGATTACTTATTTTAAGTGTTTAAAAGCATGCAAGTTAGCATAGCTAAACAACCATACCATGATTCAAGTGAAGTGAGGAAATGGACCCAACTAAATGCAAAGGCAAATAAACTGGGAGAAAGTTTGGTAAAATAAATTAATGATGGATCAAGGGCAATATGCAACTCGAAGTCAAAGATGATTATGATTACTGTTATCAGTCTCGTCATCATTAGTCCATGGATTATCCACTACCATCCATCCTTCTCTGATAGCCTTTGAATCTAGTGTTCGGTCAACGGCAGCCTGTGGTTTTCCCTCTTGGCATTTTAAATCATCAGATGGAAGACCGGGCCGCACCAACTTCTTAAATGGCTCGGGAAACTCACTTTCTGGACATTCACATACACTACAGTCGCGCAACTTGCACATCCCATCATCGGGCCAAAAAGGGCAGTCACACCACAATTTAACCTGCCATATTTGATTATGTATGTAAGATTACTCAAACAGCATTCATCAAAAAAATCCCCAAAAAGAGATTACAACCCCTTAAAAATTTAAATATTCTAACTGCTGGGTTTCAATCTCATTATGCTATAACACTGAATATATGTATAAAATATGAAGAATAGCTCGCACGACCATCTCTCTTTTCCATTTTCTCTACTGTATAGCTGTAATTTCATATCTTTAAATTTTTCCTCAGGCGTCCGCACAATAATAATTTATTATGCAAGACCTTCAAGCATTACGCACAAATGAGGTTTATCACTTGTTTTCACTTCATGTGTCTCAGAAGTGTAACACTAAGAATCAGCTGATGTAGAATCCATAGATTGACCTAAATAAGATAAACGTCAAAAGATCTTAACAGATAAACATTAAACAGTCATTGTCTTAAGGAAAAATTTCTCATAGATTTAATCGACTGAAATTTCCAGATCTATAAGCATGAAGCCCTCCTGATGGATTTGGTTGATCTACAGCAATTGTAAGCCAGTGTATCTCTCCACCTTTGGCAAATTACTTCAGCCAGATGGAATTAGATAAACATCACATAATCAAACATTAAGAGAAAATAAATATGCCCTTATGGTGAGAACTATGGCACGCAGTTCTGTGGAAACAGTGTGAATACCAGGGGATATTCTCCTTAGAAAACTAACATGATAATATTGAACCAACAAATAGTTAAATTATTAACACCGACTAGATGAAATCACAGAAACAGTGATTAGTTGACTGTATTTAATATTTGCAAAAGCCTAAAAATTAGTAGCATTGAGCATCACTGCTGTAATTTAACTTTGAGACAAGTGCATTGTCATATTATAAATACCAAAGAATGTTTGCAACTGACCTTAAAGTATCGGAAAAATGGAGTTTTAACAAGCTCTTGAAGTAAAGGGTGTAGTACTGCCCCATTAATGCTGTCAACTGTCTCATAGTCACAACAACAATCCTCCACGATGCCTGTGTATTTCTGAGAGTCCTGCATAAACAAGTAGAAGAATGAGGATTATAAGTCATCTGCTAACGATTGAAGAAAATGGTTTTGGTCTAGTTAATACAATATGCAAGCAAACAGAAAGAATAAGAAAACATGTAAAACTGGCTGTATGCCTCCAAGGATTATTTACATTTCTTAGGCATAAAGATGTTTGTCATTTATGAAGGAATTAGGAATCAAACAATCTGGAGATGGTTCTATGTTTAAAATTTGATACACAAAAATACTTCTTTTGAAGGCAAGAGCCTGATGCCAGCAACCAATGTGATCAAGAAGGCTACAGCGCTAATCACAAAGGCAAATAAATAAACATAAAAAGCATCTAGATTCCAACTATGGAACTGAAAAACACATTATTCACTGTTGGGGAGCCTAAGCCTACCATTATTATCCACCGTTAGGAAACCTAAAACATTTATTCCCATTTCTACATTTATCTGGAGTTTTTACCAAGCAGGAAACTAAATTGACATTTAATATTTCTAGAACAGCAAGGGGCGGCAAAGAAATACCAAGACGACCCTCAAGTTTGATAACTAAATCTACAAACTTCTCTTTCTAAAATTCAAACATTAATCAGAAACTTATTTTACTCAGGAAAACCACAATAGCACACGGCTATAGTTTGCTAATCAATAATTATATGCACAACTTTGTTCCCATTCAACCATAAATCAATCAATTCAAGAATTCCAAAAACGGGTATTGCCCTAAAAAGACAAACATGTGTAGGCATTTCCTTATTCAAGTGCCTCAAATCAAAGGGAGCATTGACAAGAAATATTATATCACGGTCAAAAAAAGTGGGGGAAATAGAACCTTAGAACATTGGCAAGCCTTGTGATTATCGACAGCATTTTTAGATGCTATCGCCACTGCGACGATAAAAAACACAGCAGCCCCAATCGCCGACCACTTCATTTTCCCTCTGTTTGCCCCTGATTTCCCCCCATGTTTCTTCGCATCTACCGCAGCCTTCGCATCCACCATTACTGCTCAAAGTTACTCCTGTAATCAATATGTATGAATTTTAAAGAATCCACAAAGAAAATTATGGCAAAAATACAAAATCGGAGCCTAGGTTTGAGGGTGGGATTTGGACTCTGTATGTGTGTATATAACGTCTATAAAAGTCTACAGTAGTAAAGGAAAAGCGGTTTATTTAACGCAAAAGGGTTTTGACGCGGGTATCTAGTTGAGGAACGATGTCTACAGTCGGCGCGGTGGCGCGTGGGAGGAAAATGCTCTGACTTGAGGAACGAGGGTGCCGACGTGAGACGGCGCGTTGACGACACGATAGGAATGATCCGGATTCCAGAGAAGAAAACCGACGACAGCCCGACGACAGAAGTGGGATTACGAGGGTTTGAAAAAGTCAAGTTTAGGACAAGTGACGCTACCGCGGCCAATAGGAATATAAAGAACTGCCACGTGGGATGGATTTCGGCTCATTGGTTTTTTTTGTTTTTTCTTTTTTTTTTTTTCGGGGGGAACTCATTGGTTTTTTTGATATACCAGGTGCGTGTAAAATTTTATCTAATCTTCCTTCCGTCCTTCAGATTTTTGAACTTGCTAAATAGTAAATTTTAATTTAAAAGTATTTAAATACAGTAATTATTACTTAACCTTAAAATATTGTACTTCCTCCGTTCCTTATTAATTGGCACAGATTGACTTTCGTCACTGTTCATTGAGTAACTTTGACTTGACTTTTTAATACAATTATAGAAGACAAATATAGTCAAGTGGGATCTTGTTGGATTCGTCTAATCGTATAGATTTAAAATATCAAATTTTCATAATTTTTACTTATATGGAATTTGAGTTATTACGAATTAAAAACGTGTATTGAATTACGTGAAATGTGGGTCCGTGTCAATTAAAAAGGAACAGAGGAAGTATATTCGAAATCTAGAAAAATGCACTAAATTAAAATTTAATACTAAATAATATAGAGGATTGATTTGAAATTATTCTTCACATATTTTAAATATATAGAGTTTTTTTTTTTTTTTTTGCGTAACCATATACTACTATATATAGTATTTAATTATAGTATGTAAAAAGGAAAATATACTGTTAAATTAATAAAATATAGTATTAAATTGAATATGTATAATTTTCAAAACAACTTATCATTTTGAAATTAAAAAATAATAATAAAATGATGCCAACAGATTTCCCAATTTCAAATTTGATCACAGTGTGTAACCAAAAAAATTTGATCACAGTGGATTTATTATTAAAATTTGAGTGTTACAATAATTCAGAATTTGATCCTTCCACTTTACAAAAATTTGTTTATGTTACCCAGTTTTTGGGAGTTTTTGGTAGTTTTATCTTTTATTTCAAAACTAAAGCTCCGTTCTGTATACTAGCTTTCGGGAGTTTTTGGAAGCTTCTATTTAGAAGCTACTTATTGTAGCGTTAAAAATAAGCTTCCCTATAGCTAGCTCCAGCTTCTTACAGCTCACAGCTAGGAATGGCAATGGGCCGGTTTTGGGGCAGGGAGTAGCATCCCCATCCCCAAAACCGTTAGTATTTTTAGTCCCCAAAACCGGCTCGTTCCCCGCCGGGGATCCCCATCGGGTATCATAATTTCTCCGATCCCCATCGGGGATCTTATCGGGGATTTATTTATAAGCTAATTTTCTATTTTTTCGATAATTGAGAGGACCAAATTCATATTATTTAAGCCAACTTTCAATTTCATAAATTATAATATTAAAACACACAAATTTATTGTTTAATAATAAATCATAATCCACATCAAAATTTAATATGTGTTTCTAATATATAATCAACACATCAAATAAATGAGTTTTAGTAATTATTTTTTATTTTGCAAGCCAAAAGGCCAAATAAATGGGTGGTGAAAATCTGTGCTATACAAATTAAAGAGGGTAAGGGAAATGATAGGGGGCCGAGACGCCGAGTGGGGAATCCAACCCTCAATCATAAGAGTAAGAGTTAGTGACACAACGACTATGTCAAGTTCTCATCCATTTTGTAATTATATTGGATTGGATGAGTAAACTTTATAAAATATAATGTATAAAACATTAACTATAATATATAAAATATATAATAAATAATATATTAAATATATCGGGGATGGGCCGGGGCGGGGACTACTTCCCCCATCCCCATCCCGTCCCCAAAAGAATCCCCGAAAAAATCCTCGATCCCCGCCCCATCCCCGATAATCCTCCCCCAAAACCGTACCGAAAATTCGGTTTTCGGTTTTTACCATTGGGTATGGGCTTTTTTGCCATCCCTACTCACAGCTACAGCTCTGTGTGCAGAACACACCCTAAATTCAATGGTGATTGGTGAGCAGATCGTTTGACCGTGTAAATGTTTCGTTAATATCTTAATATAAGTATTAATTTATAATTATAATATAATTATAATAATCAAGATTATTTAAAAATTAGTATATATTTTATGGATTTAACCTATCAATAGAAGCTAGCGGATCACCAAAGGTATTGGCCTGACTTGTATGGGGTTCTGTTAGCTTAAAAAATGTTCGGGGTTCGAACCTTTGTATGTGCAGAATTCTTTGAAAAATGCAATCATTCAATGTCCAACGAATCATCGAGGAATTAGTGTTGGACTTAATGTGACATATCTAGGAATAACGCATAACTATAATTATACTAGCACAACATTTGAACTCCGAACAAACAAATTTTTTATTTTTATTTTTATTTTTTTATAAAGGACGCGCAAGCAATCGAACAAACAATTGAATGTTAAACAGTGGCTTACTTGCTTCCTGCAGTGTATTTTGGTTTCGTGAAAGTAAAGACTCCAATATTTACAAAAGAATTGGGGTGTGGGCACGTGGAGGGGTGACCCAAATGGAAGAGACCTGCGGTGCGGTGTTGCAATTTGGACAGCACAGCTGGTAGTATAGTACTCCATTGTTTGACAATACTAGCCCTAGCCTAGATTTAAATGGGCTCGTTTTTAATTTTGGGCTTCCGTGTAGGCCTCTTCTAATTATTTTGGTTTTTCAATTAGTATTATTTTTAATACTAATAAATACTACTATATCCAAGTAATTTTTGGCAAATTAATACCAATTAGATTAAATATAGTATAATTTTCTGACGTCGTCATTAATTGGATGGCAATAGAAAGGATCGTCGTCATTAATTGGTGGTGGTAAGGATGGTGATGATAATTAACTGAATTTTTAATCTTCAAAAAGATTTTTTTTTTTAATTTTTTGCTTAAACCAAAAGAAAATTAAATTCACTGAATCTGTAGAGTTGTACAGTTGAATTGGTTTCATAATGGATTGAAAATATGTTGGTCCATGCATATAGTTCCAATTATCCTGGGAGTTGAGATTAATTGTTCCACTATTTTATTACACAGTGCAGTGAGTGGATGAAACGGCACAAACTTCCACAAATATGTGTCAATGTATAAAGCATCAGTAATCAGTTGGGTATGTATGGATGGGTCCACGAGTTTAATACAATAAATTTCATGATTTTGTTTTCTAGCTACGTTACCTAAAAACAAAATGAAGATTTATCGTATGACCAAATTAAACTCCTCAGACAACTTGTCATATACTATCCATCCTTTCTTATCATCTTTTTTTTAGCGTGCATCGGATATCTTCAAGTAATATTGGGTCCAAAATTATATAGTTTGTACCAGAGAGACAATCCTTTAATGTCCATCACTATTTTCTAATCTATATAGGTGGTTTAAAAAAAGAAAAAAAAAAGATTGCAAGAAGATAAAAGGTATCAATATTTTAAAACACAATAAACTTGCTACTACTAGTATTTTAAAAATTGGAATCATTATTTTAAAATAATAGTAGTACTAATAAATAGACTAACGTACAGTTGAAAAGAGCAAACCAAAATTGTCCCTTTGTGGACAAAACAACCTCTTGTGTTGGTTGCATTTGTTTCATGCGAGTGTCATTATCGCAAAATTGTACTGATCACCCATCATCTTCAATTTCATCCACCCCTTCTTCTGCACTTTTCTGCTTTATATTACACGTCATTCGTTGACCGTTGTCTTCTTCCTAAACGCGCCCCCTTTTTGTGATAAAAATAGGGTTTCATGGGAACAAAGGAATTCCCCTAACATTCAAGGAACTTAAAATAAAATTGTAGCTTGCGTATTTTATTTTTTATAGTATGTAGAATTGTAGATCCTATATCAAGTAACTAATTCAGATTCGAACCAGTGGTTCGACTTATTTATGTTCAGTTTACTATTTAATTATTCCATACGTACTGAAAAAAATGGATTGTTATGTTCATCAATTAACCCTTGTGGAAGCAAATAATAATAATAATAATAATAATAATAATAATAATAATAATAATAATAATTAATATGATTAATTTTTACGTAATTTATATTAGATATATACACACTAAAATCAAAATCTTATGACTTATAGCTTATATATATATATGTTTAAATTAATTAAATATATCCAAAGCATATACAAGCAAAGCCTAAAAGTAAATTAATTTGATAAAAGTTTAAATGAAAGTATTTTTTGTTTTCAAGGGTGTATAATAATTTTTTTTTTTTTCGCTAGACAGCCAGGCTAGAGAAAGAAGAGTCAAGGGTGTATAATAATTGTGTATAATTTTATCATATATTATGGGGGTTAATGTGGTACATTTAAAATTAAAATATTTACCATAAAAAAGGATAGGAATTACACTTGTTGAACGAAAAGAAATTCAAATCCAAGCCTAATTATGATTTCTCATCAATATATCATGAGCACGGGTGTATATATAGAGATGATACTTCCTCCGTCTCACAAATATTGTTACGTTTGACTTCTTGACACTATTCACTGTTTAACTTTGATTCAAATTTTTATCATAGTTATGTAAGAAAAAATATAGTCAAATGAGATCTTGTTAGATTCGTCTAATCTTGTAGTTTTAGACAATTAACTTTTTATAATTTTTCATTGTACAAAATTTAAGTTATTAACCGTTAAAAATGTGCATCGGCATGCGTATCGGAAGGGTGCGTAACAATTATACTGAGACGGAGGTAGTAATAAATAGTATACTACTTCGGTATTTGTATGTTGTTTACATTTGAATAGGTAGTACTATTCATATACAGACTTTCACTTAAAGTTTTATTATAGTTATGCAAGTTAAAATATAGTCAAGTGAGATCTTGTTAGATTTGTATCGTCGTGTAGTTTTGTATTGAACTTGAGTTATTAATGATTAAAAAATATGTATTAGTTTACGTAAAAAGTGAATATGTAATAAACATTTCAATACGTATATAGTAGTATAATTCAAGATGAACTATTTTTATTCCAAAAAATGTAAAGAAAAGTAGAAGACGAATTGGAAAAAGTTAGATAAGGGGTTAGCTAGCTGGGGTCCATAGAGATTAAGATTTGTGACTTTATTCCAACATCATCAACTGTTTCGCTTGACAAATGATCAATTACTACAACCAATTAAGTCCTGATTATTCTACATCATGGCCTGTCTTTATATTGGCAAATTGATATAAACAATAATATGTATACCTGTGGGTCATCAGACAAACTGATGAACCCCCCACAGCCAACTGTATTAATGTGCTTCAATACATACATATAGCATATATACAATACAGATATGGTGTGTATTTATATGTATACTATATATATATATATTAAATAAAAAGATAAAATAGAAGGGGCATCTTTTCTTGTTGGGGCTGTTTATTAACTCGACACACTCTTCTGATTCTACAACTACCACATTCTCTTCCTTATTATTGTCGTCTTTAATTCAATTAATTAATAATTATATATAAGAGTACAATTATAATGCAATATTATATATATTGAGGTTGTGGGATCTGAAAAAATGATTAGGGGGTTGATGATGAGCATGAGCCTGACAAAATAATACAAGTCGCAAATTGGGGGTTGATCACGCATGTGAGGGGTGTGGAGAAGTGAAGGGACAGTTTGGGGAATTATTTATAATTAGTACATTTAATTATTTCAGATAATTTGATTAATCAGTGTTATAATTTGATTTATTAGAACTACTATTAGTTAATGATTTTAAAGGTATACTATTATATAAGTAAAAGTTAACTAATAGTACAAAATAGGAGTATAGTGATTAAGTCAATCCCCATTCCGCAAATTTGGTGGGATACAATGCACCTACTGAAAGAGATATACAGGGAGTTTGAAATGAAATTAAAGGTGTTGATTGATTATAATTGCCTTCAACAGCGCAGCTTCCCACCTAGCTAGCCATCTTATCATTAATTTTCAGTGTTCAAGTCATGCATGCATTTGATTTGAGTCATGGGCTGATTGCCCCCCAATTATAATTCTAGTTAAACTAATTAAAGATTAGTTTATTGTCAAAATATTTGATTAAAAATATAATGGGTTCCAAACAGTGGGGGCGGAGTTTACCAAAAAAAAACAAACAAACAAAACAAAACAGTGGGGGCGGAAATCATGAGGAAACCACATGCATCAGGATGATTCATGCATGGGAGTGCGAATTGACAAGAATGACCACTATGTAGAGGTAGTTTTGGAAACATGGATCGGCTGATTCTCAAATAACGGGAAAAAAATGATTATTTAGTCTTTTTTCTTTTTAAAATATCCAAATCGGTCCGTTAGTAATTTTTTGCCCCATATAGACCCATACGTTTGCTAATTTTTTTCAATTTGGTCCTAATTACGTAATTAGCCCAAGGTCGCTGACATGGCCGAAATAAATCTCATTTTACATCTACGGTGGCCAATCTGGAGTCTCCACACATAACACACCAAATTAATAAATGTTTGAAATAAATATTTGAAGGCAGCCATAACATATATCACTACTCTAATAAATACCTCTATAGGCTCTAGTGGGTCAATTGAACCCTTATTTACTGGGATGATGGACATAGTTTCTACATGATTCTCATTGAGCCCTCATTGGGGTTACCCAACCATAAAGAAACAACAACCATTCACAACAATAACATAGGAGTTTTGGTCAACAGCTACCGCAGTGCATTTTTTTTTCAGTCTCGGTGGTTTTTGGTGTTTCTCAAGAAAATGGAGACCAATTGTGATATATAATGCGTGCAAATGAATTGTTGGTATTTTTTTATGGGTTGGGTAACCTCAATAAGGAATGGCTCAATGCGAACCAAGTAGAAACTATGTCCATCATCCCAGTGAAAAATGGTTCAATTGACCCGCTAAAGTCATTTTTTAGAGTAGTGATATGTTATGATAACCTTCAAACATTTACTAAAATAGTGTGTTATGTGTGGGGACTCCAAATTTGTCACGGTGTATGAAAAATGTGATATGCTTCGATCATATCAGCAACCTCAGGCTAGTTACATAATTAGGACCGAATTGAAAAAAATTAGCAAACGTAGAGGACTATATGGGGCAAAAAATTAGTAACGGACTGATTTGGGTATTTTGAAAAAAAAAAAGACTAAAATATCATTTTTCCCTCAAATAACGGTACCCCAGGGCATACGCTGACCACTATATATTTATGGAAGTGAGAATAAAGAATATTGGAATCATCCTTCAATTTTGGGGGTGTGGCTTGTGTGTTGTCAACAACCCATACTGGAAAAAATGGAATGATGGATACACATAGAAAAATGATGTCAGAGCAATGAAAAATGATGACTGTGTGAAATGACGGTATGGTTCCTATCCTAGAAGTAAAAATTCCAGTATATACTGCTTTTGATCTGGACCATTCAATCATATTTTATGTTAAATCAATGGTTATAATACAATAAGGGTATAAATATAATTTCATAAATTGCCGTATTGTTTATTTTTATTTTTATTTTATTGTAATTATGATTTTGCAGGTAATGATTATATCTTTTGCAGGTAATGATGCTCCATAATTTGAGAAGATATTGCATATTGTCTACCTACGGAAAATATGCATAGTGTTTCCAGACAGAATGTTATATAACTTGAAACATAATGCCATATAACATAAAACAGAATGTCATATACCTTAAAACAGAATGTTATCCCTCCTCTATTTTTTAAAGATTGCTATGGACCCACCCAACACGCAGTCCAATGCACAATTTAAACCATTAATAACTAAAATTTGGTACAAGTAAAAATTCTAAAAATTTGATATTTAAAAACTAAAAGACGAGACGAATCTAACAAGATCTCACTTAACTATATTTTAACTTGTATAACCCTGATAAAATTTTAAGTCAAAGTATATGAGTGAACAGTAGCATTTTGTCAAATGTAGCTAACAAAATTGTTATATAACGTAAAATAGAATGTCAAACTTTAAGACAGAATGTTATATAACTTGAAACATAATGTCATATAACATAAAACAGAATGTCATATAACTTAAAACAGAATTTTATATAACATAAAACAAAATATCATATACCTTGAGATAGAATGTTATATACTTTAAAACAGAATGTTATATACCTAAGACAGAATGCTATATAACTTAAAATAGAATGTAATATAACTTAAAACAGAATGTCATGAACAGAATGTTATATAATTTAAACAGAATGTTATATACTTTAAGACAGAATGTTATATAACTTAAAACAGAATGTCATATACCTTAAAAAATGTCATACGTCATGAGTCTTAAAATATTTTTTACGAATCCAATGCACAGTTAAACCAGTAATAACTCAAGTTCGGTACAAATAAAAATTTAGAAGTTTGATATTTAAAAATTACGTGAAGAGGCAAGAAAATCCTATGCTTTGCGAGCACACGATATTTAAAAGTTCGATAATTAGAGTGACACAGTAAAAGAAACGTGATATTTTTTAGGAGCCATTGAAAACTGAAAAATGGATAGTGGAAGCCCATGCCATACAATTACAAAGAAAAAAAGGGGAACAAGATTGAGATTTAGGGACACATGTAAATTAAAATGGAATAAAATGTAATCATTAATACATTTTATATTATTTAAATTTTAAAAGTATAATGACATTTTTAACCCTATCTTCAATATCAACCATTGATTTAAAGTAAAATCCAATGGTCATAAATGGCTCCAGCATATACTGTGCCAGTATATGAACCATTTTGGTGAAATGATGTGTGCACATGAAAAAATGATGAATATTATAAAATAAGCAACATCATTTTTTATAGAGCTAACATAATTTTTCATAGCATGGACATCATTTAACATGTACAGGCAAAATAATTGTCAGTACAGGAACTGGAATGCAATTTTGAATCATATAACTGTTGTACACTAGAATTTCGTTCAATTAAACATTCAGCATTGGTGTAGACTCATTATTGGGAACCCAATGTGAGAAATTTGTGGTCACATAGGCGGCTCCCGGCCCTTTGCCCTTCGCTTAAAATTGCCTGAAACCTCAAAAAAAGGCTATAATACTTTCAAAAATATCAAATCAATATTTGGTGTATGTTAAAATTGAAGATGAGACGAGGAAAGCGCACGCATGCATAAACATGGTTACTTTTAATTAAGTGATTATTATGAGGAAAGCCACAAATCAATAAGGTCATTATCATGAGTTATCATTTTAGTATTTTGACATCATCAATTTCTTAGCTCTATGTATCTAATTTTAAGTCATCACTGATTATAAAATTTAAGATTAAATTCCCGAATAATTAATAAATATTCAAAATTAATTCCTAAATTTTTATAATGTTTAGACTTTAAATACGATGGGCACCCACATAAATATTAAAGATTTAATTAATATATGTGGGATGTATAATATTCTAATATTTGATGAATGATGGCGGAGAGCCGGACATATATAATTCCTCCGGTTTTTTAAGATAGCTACGTTTAAATTTTCGCCACTGTTCACATATACACTTTGACTTAAAGTTTTATCATAGTTATACAAGTTAAAATATAATCAAGTGGGATCTTGTTAGATTCGTCTCGTCGTTTAATTTTTAAATATCGAACTTTTAAAATTTTTATTTGTACCGAACTTGAGTTATTAGTGGTTTAAAATATGTATTACACTGCGTGCTCGGTGGGTCCGTAGCAAACATTAAAAAACAGAGGAAGTATATGTTATGGATGAAATTGAAGATATGCATATATGGGATATACTTATTATATTTGGGCATTTTTTTTAGGGATGAGGACTTAGCCCAAGTGGTTAAGTCTCTTGACTTCCCACCTGATGAAGGTTGGAGGTTTGATTCCCCACCAGCCCCCTATCCATCATTTTTATTCCCTTTGTAATTGTGTGGTGTGGACTCCCACCACTCCTTTCATAACCCAGCAAAATAAATAAATAAATTTCACCTAGTTAAATGGGATTATAAACCCATGAATTTGGTTTTCTAATAAGGATATAATATAATTAAGAGCCCTAGTATATATCTCAAAATGAATGTGGTATACTACCTCCGTTCCTTTTTAAATGTAGCGTTTTGACTTTTGTCACTGTTCATTGAGTAACTTTGACTCGACTTTTTAATACAATTATATAAGATAAAATATAGTCAAGTGAGATCTTGTTCAATTCGTCTAATCGCGTAGATTTAGAATATCAAATTTTTATAATTGTTACTTGTATGGAATTTGAGTTATTACAGATTAAAAATGTGTATTGGATTGCGTGAAATGTGGGTCCGTAGCACTTATTTAGGAACGGAGGAAGTATGTAATTAGTCTAGATATTTTATCAAGGCTAATATATGAAGCTAAGTGAAAAAGGCATATGGGTGTAATATACATATTGGCGTACTGTGAAATGGGATCCATTAATTGGACACAGAAGATCACATGCAGTCATTTTCAATTGTATGTTATATGTTCAACGGCAGACATTGTGCTGTGTCGTCCTCCAGATCTGGATGCAGACGTATTTTGTGCCACATGCCTTCTTCACTTGCTCAATGCCCCCACCCTACAATAATACTACTCCTATTTCTTATCCATCATAGTACAATATATTTCTCTCAAAGACAAAATTAGCCTATGATAGCGAACTCACGAAATTATTTTTTGTTTCTTTCCCGAACTAACTCATTTGACAAATAAAACGACGACGTCTCGCAAGTTTATGAAACTTGAGGGAAATTGTGAAAAAAAAAAAAAATACCCAGTTACCATTCGAATATTCTCTTTCATTTGCTAATCGGCTCCATAGTAAAATACTCTCTGTGGACCCCATTCCATTCTGAAGAGTCGGGTAATACCCTGTCATAGTCAAATTTTCCAAATTGGATTTTTTTTTTATGAAAAAGTTTATTTTTTTAATTTTTTTATTTTTTGCGTAGCTCCAAATCGGATATTAGCTCCATAGTAAATTTTAGCTCTTCCAAAAAAAAAATCGGATATTTAAAAAACTATCGAGGCCAAAAAAGTTAATAAAACAGAAAAAAAATCAATTTTGTTCTTACCGTTTTCTGTTCTATTATTGGTTTATTATCATCAATAATATATCCTGTACGTAGTATTTACACAATATTCATCCATTGCAGCTTAATTTAGAGTTATATATATCATCAGACATCAATTCAATAATTTAATTTGACCTCGTCAATTTTCTTCGTAAATCAAATGCCAAGTATTAAAAAATGATGGAATAGTTGGTTTTTTTTTTTTAAATTTTTTTATTTATATTTAAATAAATTGAAAAACATTTATAGGTTCCAAGGGAAGAAGGTTCTGGGCAGCAAGTAGCGTTGACATCCTAAAAATCTAAGTAAATCTAGTAAGTGGGAAAAGTGAATAATACATACCCGGCCGGAAGCTGCAGGAGCATTGACATTATTCACCCGTGATCAGTGTGACCATGCATGGACCTTTGGTGCATGTCCATTCCCGGAAGCCTCCCTATTATATCCAGACCACAAATAAACAAATACTACTAATACTCCATCGTCTATAATGGACAAGATAATCAGGGATCGGAGCAAATCCCCAACCCTCTTGCTATACAATCAGTGCTACTATTTAATGACTATATTTGCTTTAGTTTAATGATTAAAAAAGAAATGCCACATGAATAAAGGTTTTTTTTTTCTAAAAAAAATATATTGTTTCAAAAACATAGTAGTATTAATTAACAAAATATTCAAAAGCAAACACCTTGTTTATATATGCAGTTCAGATACTATAATTAACTTGTACCAACAAAATAATATCTTTTTTAGTCTTCCCTTCTTTTGTACCCAAAAATGACATAAAACGCACATACATTAGTTGGCTTGAGTGGATGAGGCTCTAATCGCTCAAGCAAGGTCTCGGTTCGAGCCTTGTGTATGCAAAAAACTGCTTTGGGAGAGGCGCCCTTAATTGCCCCCGAAGATCCTCGAGGGATTCGTATTGGGTCCAATGTGGCCTGGGATACCCAGTTTCACTAAAAAATGACATAAAACGTAACTAATATCTCATCAATATAGAGCAAATAAGAGAGGAAATGTCAAATACAGGGCAAATAACCGAGGAATTGTAAAAAAAAAAATTTCTCAGTTTTGTTAAAAATGAATATTGCAATTATTTTGAGTTTTTGACTGTGGATAAACTTTGAAGGATTGACAAGCCGTGTGAGACTGTGAGTATTAGAAAATACAAACTCCAAGCTATTAATGAATTCACTAAAATTAAGAAAAATAAAATTTGATATATGATAAATAACAAAAAACATGAGCATTATTGTTAAAAATGAAACTTTGAATATTATTTATAGATAATACTCCCTTTGTACTTTAATGATATTAACATTCCATATTTTTATGTAATTTAATGTAAATATTTAACGATTAATATTTTAAATTGTATAAAAGTAAAAACTATAAAAGTTTAATATTCTAAAACTATGTGATTAGACGAATCTAACATCTCATTTAAGTACTACAGTATATTTTATCTTATGTAATCATGTTAAAATATCGAATTAAAGTTACTCAATGAATAATATTTACTATACAAATGTTAACATCATTAAATTATGAAAGGAGTATAAAACTACTACGTTTTCTTAAAAAAATATTTAGAATTTTTTTTGCTAAACAGCTTATACATGCTATGAAAGGGGTGGTAGAAGCTCATGCCGCACAAATTATAAATGGAAATAAAAAGAAGGGATAGGAGGTCGGTGAAGAATCGAACTGGCCTCCAACCTTCAGTTGAAAATGGAGTGACCTCATCTCTAAATACTTCTGTATCCCTAAATATGTAGAAAATTGAAATGGCATATTTCTGACCGAGGAAATTAAAAAAATTCAGAGTAGTAAAATACTTTACTATACTGAAACTTCTGGGACGTTTTAAAATAATAAATAAGAGACAAATCACGTTATCTCAATTAATTATATGTCGGCTTGTCCCCTAATTTGATTTCATCTCCATATATATATATAGTATACCTTCCAAACAGCACTCAAAGCTCCCATAACTCTTCCCACACCCAAAAATGGAGCGAGACGATTCTCTGTCTTCCTCAATTTCCCACTTCGCCGATTCCGATTTGGACCTCAGCTTCACCTCCCTCACCACCGATCGCTCTCTTTCCTTCTCCACCCGCTCCAGCCTCACCCTCAGTTTCAACGACAATTCCCGCCTTTCCACCGCCTCCTCCACCGCTCCTCCTTCGTCCGCTGCCCTCCCCAACATCCACCACCGCCCCCATCGCCGCCACCACAATCCTAATTGGTCCGCAATTCAGGCCGTCACCAATTTCTCCTCCGACGGCGCTCTCCATCTCCGTCATCTCAAGATCGTCCGCCTCGTCGGCGCCGGCAACCTAGGCCGTGTCTTCCTCTGCCGCCTCCGCGACTGCGATCACGCCAATTTCGCCCTCAAGGTCGTCGATCGGGACTCCCTGACTTCCAAGAAGCTGTCGCAAGTTCAGACGGAGGCGCAGATCCTTTCTTCCCTGGACCACCCTTTCCTCCCTACGCTGTACGCGCACTTGGAGGTTTCCCATTACACATGCCTGCTCATGGACTACTGCTCCAACGGGGACCTGCACTCCCTCCTCCGGAGGCAGCCGAGGAACCGATTCTCGGTCCAAGCGGTTAGGTTCTTCGCCACCGAGATTTTATTGGCGCTCGAGTATTTACACGCGCAGGGGATCGTGTACCGCGATTTGAAGCCGGAAAACATTTTGATCCGCGAAGACGGTCACATCATGCTGTCGGATTTCGATCTCTGTTTCCATTCAGACGTTTCTCCAAAACTAGAAAGCCGGGATCAAATCAGGGCGTCGTGTTCCAAGTACTCATGCTTCAGCCGCCGGCAGTTGGAGGAACGCGTCACGGAATTCGTAGCCGAGCCAACAAAGGCGTTCTCGAGGTCGTGCGTGGGAACGCATGAGTATTTAGCGCCGGAGTTGGTCGGCGGGAACGGACATGGCAATGGGGTGGACTGGTGGGCGTTCGGTGTCCTGATTTACGAACTGATGTACGGGACGACGCCGTTCAAGGGCGGGAGCAAGGAGGCCACTCTACGCAATATAGCATCGACAAAGGGGGTAAGATTCCCCTTGGTGGAGGAGGAGGAGCCGGGGATGGCGGAGGCTAGGGATTTGATCGGGAGGCTTCTGGTGAAGGATCCGCGGAGGAGGCTGGGGTGCGTGAGGGGTGCCACGGATATTAAAAGGCACCCATTTTTCAATGGGATAAAGTGGCCGTTGATTCGGACGTACCGGCCGCCGGAGGTGCGTGGGCTGCAGGCGGTGGTGAGGCGGAGTAAGAGCAAAGCAAAGAACGTGAGTCACGTGGGAGGATGTTCGTCTTCATCGATATCCCCAAGGAGGCGGCGCTGCTTCTGGAAGCGTCTGAGGAATTTGATGAGGATTAGAGGTTACTCTAAGTGCACATTGAATTCCAATGCCAATTACTATTCCTCCTTTACTTATAATAATGCCAGGAAATGTACTTGAAATTAAATATGCTTTCATTTTTGTCTAGTTTTTTTTTTCCTTTGTTTTTCCTCCTCCCATTTCATGATGTAAAATATCTGTAATTAAATCAGGGGATCATAAAGTGGTAGGAATACGTCAATTTTGAGAGGGAGAGATACATACACTTGTAAATTACACGAAAAGATTTGAAATTTACTTGATTATTCCAGTCCTTTTGTCTTTTGTCTTCCTTTTATAGTAAGATGGAAATATCAAATCAAATTGTTTAACATGTTTGGTTTCGCAAGGAATGCTAGCTTGTTGGAAAGAATTTTGAGCATGCTACCCCCATTATGTACATGCATGTAGGTGAAAATTAATGTAGAGCAGTTTGGAATGGGAAAGATGGCATCTTTTTGTGATTAAATTCGAAGTACTGAGGTTGTGCGTGATCATGTAAGGGAAATGTCATGTCAACTCATGTGGAGCAAACATGGATCCACATTTTGGGGACAAGGAAGGGTTTGACTTTCAATGTGATTGAATTATTTAAATTTACGTTCATCAGAGACCTGTACAATACATTCAATTAAGTTTTGAGCAGCAAGTGATGGAAGGCCATTGCTATTTCAGCCTACATAGCAGCAGGTCGAATTCAACTCCCCGAAAAATCTCAATTATTGTTGTGATGCGTTGGGTTGGACTTGGCGAGGCGGATTACCTACCAAATTTATTTACTCCAATATTATAATATCACTACATGTACAGCTCACTCAAAACCTAGCTAGCTCTACCCTAATTATTTACAAGATTCTATCTACCGTGTCTAATTAAGTGTGTTTTGTACATTAAATAAATTCTGTTTCTGTTGCGCCAACCCTTGCAAGGTAGTTGTACCTCAGCTCTTTCAATTTGATCAGCACAAAATGTTGTTTTAATAATATGGGTGAAATTTGAAGACGATTAAGAAAATACAATGAAGAAGACAATAATTCCCCATAATATATAGTATTGGTTCCAAGAGTTTTTATGCACCGGGCTTTTCAATCCACCACCCCTTTTCCCAAATGGATGAAATAGTACTCCGTAATAGTATTTAATTTCAAGACTAGACATCACAAAAGTAGGGTTTCGTAATAGGCGGATTTCATCAATCAAACTATGAAATGTTCACAATGTGCTGCACGCGTCAAAACAATTTCATAAATACGCAAGCTCCATCTCTTCTAGGTAAAAGGGGAAAAAAGTTCTGAAGCTTGAGATGCCAAAAACCCAAACATATATGAGAGCGGATAATTAATTGCTCAAGCATACATTGCTAGGGTCAACAACTAATGATGAACCACACCAAAACTAAAATTGAAGGGAAGTAAAGCCATGCAAGAACCCTAAACTTTTCAAACCAATTATTCATCAATTAGCTTCCTCAGTTGCCTCATAATAATGTTGTTAGCACAAATATTTCCCTTTTCAAGTTAAATTGTCTAATAATGTGATAGATCTTCAACCTTCAAACCTCAATGTTGGGTTCCAATTCCCACACGGTCATCACATGATTAATTACATGATGTATAATGAATTTGTATTTTGTGCATTCACACATGCTAAACCAATAATATATACGTACTAAAAAACCTAATATGCAGTGTTTTATTACTGCATGAACGCAGGCAGGGTAAGTTGTGCTAAAATAATTTATTCTAGAGGTGCATAATTATATTAAGGTTACAGTACTATTACTGATTTGCGTATTAAAAGTTAAATGAAACATGGCCTCATGTTATTTCCTTACTAATTTTCTTTGGAATCCCGGGACATTAGTTGAAATAGAATACTTTATTACTCATATAATTGTACTCATTGCAGAAACCGGTTACGAGCGTAATGAATAAGATATACTAATGATGATTAATTAGTCGCAAGGCCTTCCCTCTTCTCACGAAATACTACTAATAAAGACATTTCATTTAGAATCTCCTGAGTCCTTTAGCCTACCTGTGCTTGCATATTAATTCTGCGATGATACGACGAATTCATTCATTCATGTCACCCATTGTCTCCCCTGGTCCTGTATGCACATATATATAGATACTACATCCGTGTCTCATTATAATTGTTACAGACCCACCTGACACGTATGTCAATACATATTTTTAACGGTTAATAATTTAAATTGTGTACAATAAAAAATTATAAAAATTAGATATTCTTAATATACAAGATCCTGACACGTATGCCAATATTTTTAACGGTTAATAATTTAAATTGTGTACAATAAAAAATTATAAAAATTAGATATTCTTAATATACAAGATTAGACGAATCTAACAAGATCTCACTTGACAATACTTTTTCTTACATAACTATAATAAAAATTCAAATCAAACTTAAAATAGTGAATAGTGAAAAAAAAAAAATCAAACCCAACCATCTTAGTGAGAGGAGGAAGTATATAAAACTAGCTGCTTTATAGTGTGCTCATAGAGTGAGAAAGATTTGATCAATAATGGGTTTCCCTGCAGGTCTCTAGAAGCTTCAAGCAATTGTGGTGGCCACTTTCTTGCTGGCTTCATCCTTCACAATATCAGCTCGGATCCTCATCAACTCGGACAATAACCTTATTATGGCACGACCGAAGGTAGACCAACCGGGGACGCTGACTTCGTGCTGGGACGCGCTGTTCCAGCTCCAATCTTGCAGTGGAGAAATGGTGCTCTTCTTCATGAATGGGGCGACACATCTAGGCGCTGAATGCTGCAACGCCATCCGCGCACCATTGAGAACAACTTTTGTCGGCCCACCATCATCCTCGATCGGAACCCTAGGCATCACTCCCCAGGAGAGTGGCCTTCTTCTAGGCTATTGTGATGCAATCACGGACCAAGTTTCAGGTTCCCCTCCCCCGGCGTCCTCTTGCAATGCTCTTCCACGCTTTTTCACTAGAAATTAAATTTGGAACTGACGTATCATTGTATGTTTGGTATCTGTGTAATAACTTGGCTCGTATTATTATTGAATATTGAATGCACCGTTCATTCAAATTTGATTCATTTCTTTTCACTTTTCAGTTTCCTTTATTTGTATACACTCGTCTTTTTTCCTCTAAATTAGACGAGTTCCAAACTTTTAATTCAACCACACAGTACTTCAGAACTCTAACGTCCTCATACTCTTGGAGTTCTTAAGATAAACTTAATTGGAGTACAAATTTAATTTGAAATGCTGAGTGCTAAACCTGCATAAAAAATATACGTTTTCAGGAATCATATATTCCTGAGACTAAGGGTGTATTGAATAGAGAGTCTATGAGATTTTTTTTGAGTTTGAAATTCTAGGTGTATTCAATTTAGATTTTAAAAAGTCTTTAAAAATCTAGAGGTATTCAATACAGATTTTAAAAGGTCTTTAAAAATCTAGGTGTATTCAATACAGATTTTAAAAAGTCTTTAAAAATTTTAAGGTATTCAACCATATGTGGATTTTAATTCTTCATAGACTTTAATGTATACTTTTAAAAATTATAACTATGCAAATCTCTTCAAATTTCTACGAATTTTGTCAAGTCAGTCAAACTCTACATAGAGTCTGCACAAAATCAACCAATTCTATGTGGAGTCCATAGACTTTCTAAGGGGGGTGTATTCAATTCAGATTTATATGGATTTTAAAAAGTTGGTGGATTTAGAAAGTCCATAGACTCCACGTAGAGTTTTCAGAGTCGATTGATTTTGTATAGACTCCATGTAGAGTTTGGCTGACTTTTAGAAATCCATGGATTTTTAGAGAGATTTTGTTTAGTTATATTTTTTTAAGAGAATCCATTAAAATCTATAAAGATTTAAAATCCATGTAATGTTGAATACACCTAGATTTTTAAAGACTTTTTAAAATCTGTATTGAATACACCTAGATTTTTAAAGACTTTTAAAAATCTGTATGGAATACACCTAGATTTTTTTAAAGACTTTTTAAAATCTAAATTGAATACACCCCAACTTTAAAAGTCCAAAAAAATCCTACAGACTCTACATTGAATACACCCCCCTAAATCAACCGACTTTTTAAAATCCATAAAAATCTGAAACGAATACACCCATAAATTTCCATACTATATTAAAATCCAACCACTCCTCTGCCAGAATTGTTAACAAACTAAAACAAATCTAACACCATGATGGTTTTAAACTCAATTTTTGGATCAAACTTCAAAATTTCTACAAATACTAATCTCAATTTTTCTATCAAAGTTTATTCATGTACAATGACATTTTTGTACTATTACGTCCGATCCACAACCCATCTCCCAAGCTTTTGGGACCAGACGGTGGCAATGTCATATTGTCATGGGCTCTAACATTTTGCCCCATGGGAATATGAACAGAAGTAAAAGAAAGATATCTAACTAAAGTCACAATAGCCTGAATAAGAACATAATACTATGTTCATTCACAAACCTAACCCCAAACCCAAACCCATTGAAGCTCTTACTATAACCCCCTTAACAGCATTATGGCAGTCGCTATACGGCAGCAAAATAATTCAATTGAGGATTTTAGTCGAGCAAGAGTTGGCTGGCGACAATGAGTCAATGTCTTGATTGCTTCGTTTATAACAGTGATATTCAATTCTCTGCCTTTTGTTTGCTATGCGATTCTCTCTTTTTTTTTTTGGATGAGCTATTGAAGGCCTGGGAAAGGGTGGTGGGATGCCACACAATTACTATGCGATTCTCTCTTGGATGTCTCTCCAAATAAACGAAATTTGGTCTTTACTCAAAATAAAAATATTCTAATAACCGAAAGCCAAAATACAAAAAGCCAATTAGTGTATGGGAAATAATACCCCCATCATCACTTCAATTTTAAATTTTCTCCATAGATCTTTGAAGTCATATTCTATGTGGTCTGCACGGCCGCAGGAGAATCATGTGAGTGACCCTGCTAACAAAGTCGGATAAAACCAACCGTATTCGACATAGGCGAAGAAGAAGAAGACAGAAATTATAATATTGTGACACGTACTTCTAGATAGGCCGACGACTGATATAGTATTGATCAAGTGCATGAGTAGATACTTGTAACTGTAATAACAAGCCAAGGGATTATGAGACACAAATTAAAGAGCAATTCGGATCCATATCATATCACAAAGTAATTATTCACCGTTACCAATCAACTTTCCCTTTTCCATCATCCTTCATAGGACCCAAATTACTAGTAATTACATATATAACCGCCCACCCAACCACATGCACGGTGACAACTAATTAATTAACGACAAATAATAAACTTAGTGGCGAGACAAATCGTGGGAAGCCGACGGAGTAGCGTTGCAACGGGAATCCCCGGGCGCCGCCGGGGAAGGGGCAGCTGCACCACCGTCCGGTTCGGTTGCATCACAATAGCCTTGGAGGACGCCGCTCTCCTCAGGGGTAATGCCAAAGGTGCCGAGGATTGAGGGCCAGCAGTCGTGCTGAATGATGCGTATAGCATCGCAGCAGCCTTTGCTGAGACGACGCACCTCCCCGTTCATGAAGAACAGCACCACTTCTCCGCTGCAGGATTGGAGTTGGGACAGCGCCGCCCAGCACGACGACGACAGCTGCCCTGCAGGTCGGTCAACCTTCAACCGTGTCATCAACAGATCATCCACGCTGGAGTCGCCGTCGAGCGTCCGGGCAGATATCATCATGGCGGATGAAACCAGCAGGAAACTGGCCACCACGATCGCTTCAACCTTGTACAGACGACCTGCTGCAGCTGGGTAACCCATTTTATGCAATTGATGAGATTACACTATATGAATATTGATGTGGAGAAGCTAGATGGAGAGCATGTAAGGATCCAAGGCAAATATATATAGCATGAAATTAAAGAAGATGGCCGGGCATTCTAAAGGCCGACTAAACGAGAAAGTATATTAATACTAGTACATAATATTATTAATGAGAAGGAATAGGGAAGGCCAATCAACAAATCACACAGCTTAATTTATTACACTATAGACATGATAGTAACCGATATTTTATATATGAACAAAGGTAGAGTAATATGATTGGTTACGTTTGGCACTATTACTGTATTATTCAATACTTAACTCAATTGTTGGGGTTGGGGACTTACTTTTACACCCTAGTGGTCAAGTCCCCGTTTCTCAATTCCTATCCGATTCCCTATCCCTTCATTTTTATCTTTTTTTTTTAATTTGTGTGGTTTGAACTCCCACACATTTTTATCGACACATGAGTGTCACAGTTTTAAAACAAAATACTTAACTCAATTTTTGAATGTGTATAAATATCCAATTATATAGTGAGGTTTCGAAAGTTTTTCTTTGACTTTTTTTTTATAGATACTCCCTCCGTTCCTAAATACTTGTCTTTCTAGAAACAAAAAATTATTCCAAAATAGTTGTCATTTTACATATTTATATCATACTTTTTCAATATTACCCTTATCATTTCATAAATATTATTCATAGATTATTGTGCAATATCTCTCCACTTCAATTTTTTTTTTTTTTATAGAATAGGGATAAAAATGAAAAATTAACCAATAATAATGACATTCCTTGGTATGCGTGATTTTTACTAAAACGCCATCTATTAAGGAACGGAAGGAGTATTATTTTTTCTAAAAAAAAGACAAATATTTATACACAAAAATTTATTTAAAGTCCGTCCCATGTAACGTGTGCTGTTTGACTTTTTGATACTGTTCATTGTTCAGCTTTGACTCAATTTTATTATAAGTATATAAGTATTTGAAAAAAACAGTCGAGTTTTGTCTTTTTAGAATCGTATGATCACGTAGTTTAAAAATATATATTTTACATAATTTATTATACATGATATATTATAACAATTGCAAAATGACATTGAATTTTGTGAAGAAGTCAAACAAAACAAGTTAAATGAAGCAGGGGAGTATATGACATCTAGTATAATTATTTAATGCTTGATAATTTAAATCATATATAAATAAATATAATATATATATATTTTTTAAAATTATGTGGTTACATCAATTTTAATGCTTAATAATTTAAATCATACATAAATAAATATAAAAATATATATATTTTAAAATTATGTGGTTACATCAATCCATCTATATACTCACTCCGTCCCCTTATTTAATTATTTTCTTGTATAAATTTAAGAAATAATTAGATAAAAGGTACTCCTTCCGTATTTAAAAATTTTAACATTCCTTATTTTCACGCAATCCAATACATATTTTTAAAGAGTAATATATCAAACTTTATAAAGTAAAAAATTATAAAACTTTAATATTATAAAATAATGTGATTAGACGAATCTAACAAAATTTTACTTGACTATGTTTTTATCTTATGTAACTGTGTGAAAAAAATAGAATCAAAATCATGAATTAATAGTGTTTACTAAACCATATAAAATTTAAAATGGCTCACCGCTCACATGTTTAAAAACCGGAAACAACATCAACCGAGTAAAGTGCCCTAACCAGCGACAGCGAGGCAATTGTAATATTCTTGCTTTTGTATACTTTGCAGTTGGTAATAACGTTTATCAGTTTGATGAGGTTCTTCTTGTTCTTCGCCCACCCTTGCATTGCCACTGCCGCTGCAGCCTCTATTCCTTATGCGCGTTTTCACTCCGCAACTTCCGAAATCATTCAGCTTTCCAAACAAGGTTTAATCTCCCGCTCCATTTCCCTGCTTAATTCCTTAAACACCAAGCCTCAAAACGCACTTTCCAACCCAATCGTTTACGCCTCAATCGTAAATGCTTGCACAAAATCATTCCACTTCTCTCTCGGTCTCCAGCTCCACTGCCATCTCATTAAGTCTGCACTGGAAACGGACCGTTTCGTCGCCAACAGCGTCTTGGCCCTTTATTTCAAATTGGGTTCAAATTTTCACGAAACGCGAAAGCTCTTTGACGGGATGCTTTATAAGGACGTCGTGTCATGGAGTTCAATGATATCATTATACATTCGAGTGGGAAGACCTAGGAATGCGATCGAATTGTATCATGAGATGTTGGAGTTTGGTATGGAGCCTAATGCGTTTACTTTGTCTGCGGTGATCAAGGCGTGTTCGGAGGTTGGGGATTTGAAATTGGGAAAAAGCCTTCACGGGGTTGTGGTGTCATCTGGGTTTGAGTCCAATGAAGTTATTATCGCTGCCCTAATTGATATGTATGGGAAGAGTTCTTTACCGACTGAATGCCACCACCTGTTCGATGAAATGCCCGAACCAGATTCCGTTTGTTGTACCTCACTTATTTCTGCACTTACGAGGTGTGACTGGTATCAACAAGCTATTGCGGTCTTATATATCATGTCTAGGAAGTACAGGCTTAGACAGGATTGGTTTACTTTCGGGAGCGCTCTGACGAGTTTAGGAAATTTGGAAAGGTTGAAACAAGGTAAAGAAGTGCACGCTCAGATAATCACTGGGGGTTTTCATGGGAATGTGTTTGTTGATAGTAGTTTAGTGGATATGTATGCAAAGTGTGGGATGGTAGAAGAGTCAAGATGCATTTTTGATAGAATGGAGAAGAAGAATTCGGTTTCATGGTCTGCATTGCTTGGTGGTTATTGCAGGAAGGATAATTTTGAAATGGTTATTGAGTTGTTTAGAATTATGGAGAAGGATCTTTACGACTTTGGTACAGTTCTTCGTGCTTGTGCTGGGTTGGCCTCTGAGAAACTTGGAAAGGAAGTGCATTGCCAATACTTAAAGAGATGTGGCTGGAGAGATGTTGTGGTGGAATCAGCGTTGGTTGATTTATATGCCAAGAGTGGCTGTATTGATTTTGCTTACAGGATTTTCCTGAAGATGCCTGTCAAGAACTTGATTACATGGAATTCGATGATTGGTGGATTTGCTCAAAATGGAAGAGGAACAGAAGCTATTCGTATTTTTGATCAAATGATTCAGGAAGGAGTCACGCCCGACAACATTAGTTTTCTTGAAGTTCTATTCGCTTGCAGCCATTGTGGTTTTGTTGATCTGGGTCGCAATTATTTTGCTGCTATGTATAAGGACTATGGATTGAAAGCTGGTAGCGAACATTACAGTTGTATGATTGCCCTTTTAGGTCGAGCAGGCCAAATAGAAGAAGCTGAAGATTTGCTTAAGAATTCAGAATTCAAAAAAGATTCCTCTCTTTGGATGGCTCTTCTTGGTGCTTGTGCAACCTCAACAAATCCTATTGTTGCAGAACGAATTGCTAATAAAATGATAGAATTGAAACCTGATTATCACTTAAGCTATGTTCTTCTAGCAAATGTTTATAGGGCAGTTGGGCGGTGGAAAGATTCTCATGAGGTTTGGAATCAAATGCAAAGTAGAGGGGTTAAAAAGTTGCCTGGAAAGAGCTGGGTTGGCAATAACGTTTTGAATACCTCGCTTTGTTAAGTTTTCCAGATACACCTGTAGATATCTGTGAATGGTAAGTATCCAATCTAATAAATTTAGTTGTCTTATTAGCTTTATGGCGTTTCTTTCTTGTAAAGAGATCATTTTTTATAACTATGAGCGCGAAAGTCATGTGATGCGGTTTTAAACAGCTGCATTATGTTCTGAGATATATTTTTCCAGATACTTATTCAGTAGCATATTTAACCATTAACTACTGAACTTGTTTGCAACATTTAGATTACTTTTGCCAGGATCAATCATGATTGTAATCTCTATTTTTCTAAATAAATTTCAATGCCATTTCTTCTATGGGATCCGTTCGTAATAAGTTCAATTCCTCAGTAGGATAATGTTTTCTGCATGGAGTAGAAGAAAGAAGGCTAATTTGAAGTTCTGCTATTTTACTTTTAATGTTGCATCTAACTTTTAGTTTCTGTTTTCTAGTTTTGATTATCCATGTTCGTTTGTGGCCTCTGTTCTAGCAGATCCTAGCTGTATGTTCTACTTGTTGCTTTTAGTCTCTCTATCTTTTAGCCTTTTAATTTTTTATGTTTCTAATCTCCTGTTTTCCTCTTGGCCTATGAACCAGAAACATAAGTACTCTTCACCGCTAAAGCTTATGAAAAACAAGCTAAGATTGCCTGCAATCAATCACGTTCCTGAAAGCGAAGCCATTCACAACCTCAAATTGATTGATGTTATATGGAACAATCACAGCACTAGTTCAGACCAACATCCGGGTAAAACTGGCTGAATTATCAAATTGATCCAAGGATCTCAGGTCAGCTCTCTCCAGAGGGAAATCCGTACATTCACCTCACTACTACTCTAGAATTTCCAGTACAGTGAAGTAGGATGCTGTCACTGAAGATGCTGTTGGGTTGATCTTATCACCCATGTTGAGAGATCATGCAGCAAAACTCATGCTATAGGACTTTGCATCCGGCAGGTCGCTCGTTGGGAAGATATATTGCTTCAAAGTTTTTAACTGAATTCTTCCTATCATAGAAGATAATAAGTCTGGGTAGCAGAACATACAATACTACTGGGGAAGATAGATACGGCCGTGAAGTTGTTATCCAATTTCTTCCAGTCATTTAAGTTGATGCAAAGGGACGATATGGCTGTAAAGTTCTTAACTGAACCCTCTGGCCGTTGAATTTAATGCCCTTTTACAATGAATTTCGGGCACCCTCAGCTGTCCTGGATGCAAGTCATGCAACTGCAGGTAGTCTCCTTTGAGGATGCGCCTTAAACTTGTAGATGATTGATACAATGGCATCAAATGCTGTCCCATACTGATTGGAGAAGCAGTAGCGGATATTATTGTAGATTTGATTGACAAATCATAAGGTTGTTGAAGCTACTATGTCTGCAATGCAGCATAATTAATGTGCTCGTTTCCCACAAAAAGAGGATAAATATCACGATCTCTGTCACAAGCATATCACAGTCCAAATGGAGTATAAAGATAAGCTAAGCTATTAAATACTGTATACATTTGTTAATTGTTCTTACTGTTTAATTTTAGAATCAAATTACTGTTAATCAGCTAGAATTGCCAAATTTATTCGATTAAGCAGCTACTACAATGGTAACTGCATCAAACACCACAACATTGCAAATCCTATCAAATTAAAGACAACAATAATAAAAAAAAACCAAATTCCCCAGTTGCAGTGTGCAGTGAGCAGACAGACACACACACAATCCCTAATCAAGAAAGCCCAGAATCTTCCTCAGCCCCAAAACGAAGTCATGAACCTCATTAGGATGAGCCAAGGAGGCGGACACACTGTGTCTCTCCATGCACCTCTTGGCCCAATTGATCAATTTGGGGCAGTGGTCTTCGATGGTGAACCCACCATATCTCTCATTGACATCAAACCAGCAATAGTAAGAAATAACAGCCACATCCAAGAACCCGAAGCTTTCACCTCCAAAGAAGGGCTTGTCCCCCAAATTACCCTCCAACGCCTTGAGCGCCTCAATGAATTCTTTCGCCTTCTCCTTCAGTTCGTCCCCCGTTGTTACCCATAACCTTGTCCCAATCCAATAAACCTACACACAGCATACAGTAGTATACTACTACCATACAGATTAAATTTCTAAATATGACAGTTTAGTGGTGATTTATGCATGATGTGTACCTTTTTGTCGGTGAAATCAGCCCAGAACCTGGCTTGGGCTCTTTGGTAAGGATCAGAAGGGAGCAAGGGAGAGGTATCCTTCCAAACCTCGTCAATGTACTCCACAATGATCAATGACTCGCAAATGGGTTTCCCGTTGTGGATGAGAACGGGGATTTTCTTATGAACAGGGTTCATCTGGAGGAGAAAGGGGTGTTTGTTGCGCAAATCCTGCTCTTTGTACTGGTAGTCATTCACTCCCTTCTCGGCTAAAGCTATTCTGACCCTCGCTCCGAACATGCTGACGTGCGTGTCCAGAAGAATAAGATCAACCCCCATCTTCAATATTCTTGATTGTACTTATGCAGAAAAGCAATTCTAGCTGTAAACTTAAATAGCAGCAGATTTGGGATAAGGCAGGGCAGAGCTTGGGAAATTTGTGGAGGGTGATGGATCGGAGTCTCAGTCACAGCCTCACAGCGATTGCTCCTTATGTCTTCTTTAAGTAATACTCCTTCCGTTTTTCAATTGTTGTAACATTATTCATACACGCATTTTAATTTAAAATTTTATCATAGTTATACAAGTTAAAATATAGTCACTAACCTTATTATATTCGTCTCGTCGAGTAATTTTTAAATATCGAATTTTTAGAATTCCTTCTTGTACCAAAATTGAATTATTAATAATTTAAAATGTGGATTGGACTGCGTGCACTGTGGGTCCGTTTTAGTTTTAAAAAAAAAGGAGGAAGTACTTCTAATACCAATAATAATAATAATAATAATAATAATAATAATAATAATAATAATAATAATAATAATAATAATAATAATAAATACTACTATTGCAATTAGGGTGGAAATAGGCTAGACCGAGCTAGGGCTGGACAATTTCGCCGAAAACTCGGTATACCATTTATACCATACCGAAAAATATCGAAAATCGGTATACTGAAATTTTTGGTACGGTATATTGCCGTGCCGAATATTTTTGGTATGATATCGGTATAAAAATATAATATATTCAGTATACCGAAATACCAATATAGTATATTATAAAATATATAATTACATATTTTTAAAATAAAAAATATACTACATATTCATTACTAAACCCCTAAAAAAAATCATAGTTAAGTCCCAAATCCAATTTTAAATAATTTAAATTAAGTTTATATTTATTATATAAAGCAAACCCTAATTCTAAATTTCAATTTTATTCTAAATGATTACATTTATTTATTTAAGTTTGAAATTTAAATAGTATTTATTTATCCTAATTTAATCTAACATATATCTATAACTTTTATTTTTTGTAATAGTTGTATTTTCTGGTCAAGCTTACTATCTTTGATCTTCAACTCTAATATGACTTAGAACGTAATCATGAGCATATATATTAATAAATAAATATCATTGTGCTATAAGTGATTATGAATGACTTCTAAAGTTCATTTAAAACTCTATTGATATCATGTAATGTGAATTAAATTATTTTGAAAATTATTTTATTGCAATTAAGTTAAAACATTTATATGAAAATTTTCTTTCATTTTCATAAATATTGGTATACCAAATTTTTGGTATGGTAATGGCATTCATTTTTCATATACCGATATTTACGGTATGGTAACGGTATGAGTGAAGAAATTCGGTATGCCGTGCCGATCCAACCCTAGGCCGAGCTAGGCTTAGGTTCGAACGACCTATGCCTACATTGATTTTTTACGGCCCGAGCCTGGCCTATTACCTGTGATAGTCCTATCTTATAGGCTTAAGCCTAGACTATTTATTGCCTAGCCTATTTATTTAAATAAGCCTATTTTTAAGCCTTTTAAAAGTATGATAAAACCTATTTTAAAATTAAGTTAAAATTCTATTATATATGTCCGAATATAATCATAAGGTTGTAAGACCTAAATTTGTGCGTTTGAGCAAGTCGTTATCTACAACTATTTATATACAGAAAAAAGTATAAATATTTTAAAAATCTATATAAGATTAAATTAATAATTATTTCTACATAATATGATAATAATAGTACTATATATTCCTATGTATTAAACATAAACATACTAATAATAATATTCAATAGGCCGGTCTGGTAGGCCTCATAGGCTTTTTATAAAGCCTGGTCTTGGCCTCTTTAGCTAAATAGGCTTTCAAAATAGCTTGAGCCTGACATATTTGTCAAAAAAAAATCTGCCCGGGCCTGGCCTTCGGTACGCTAGGCCATAGGCCCCTGTCGGGTAGCAGGGTCTATTCCCACCCCTAATTGCAATGCACCTTTTTAATGTTTTGTTTCACTTTTGTACACAATAGAATATATATTTTCAATCGTTCATATATCAAAATATATAAGTAAAAATCATATAGATCAAATATATATTCTAAAAGTATACAATTAGACGAATCTAACGAGACTGGTTTCGATCATTTTTTCCAAATACTCCCTCCATTTTTGATAAATTATAACATTGAAATTTGTTACTATTTACTCATGCACTTTGAGTTAAAGTTTTATCATAGTTATACGAGTCAAAATAAAGCCAAGTGTGTTCTTGTTTGATTCGTCCCGTCGAGTAGTTTTTAAATATCGAACATTTATAATTTTTACTTGTACCGAATTTGAGTTTTAATGATTTAAAATGTGTATTGGACCGTGTGCACTATGGGTCCGTACAATTTTTAGAAAACGGATGGAGTACATACTTATAATAATATTGAGTTAAAGTTGAACAACGTGAAAATGTTAAATAAAATGTTTCTATTGGGAGGAGGAAGTAATATATTAATATTAATTTTAATTTTAATTTAATTTGTATAATTTTGGGCAGTATTGATCAATTTATGACCTGGATTTGATTTTTATATTTTTTTAAAAAAGATTATACTTACAATTTTTTTTAAATAATTGACTGATACTTATGTGGAGATAAAAGAGAGAGATGGGGAGTTGGGGAGCTCGAATATAAATGGAATCCCAATTTATGATTGGAAGTCAATTCCTATTTCTGATTATACTTACATTTTTTATTTTTTTTTTTAAGCCGCGGATAACTTATACCTACATTTATTAAGCAAGAAGTGATATGTGGTATAAAATATTTTATAATATTGATATAAGTACATAAATAATTATAATTATAATAATAATAATCAGAATTATAGGCTTATAGCAACAAGCCAGCAACCATCCGTCCGAGTTCTGTTTATTAATTTACATTAATTAAGTACATAAATAATGAAGACATACTTCCTCCATCCCTTTTTATTTGACATTGTAGTAGTTTTTAATACAGTTATATAGAACAAAAAATAGTCAAGTGTTTATTAGATTTGTCTAATCGCATATATTTAGAATATCAAAGTTTCATAATTTTTACTTGTATGCAATTTGAGTTATTAAAGATTGAAAATATGTATTGAATTGCGATAAAATATGAATCCGTATTGTGAAATATGGATATGTAGCAATTAAAGAGGGCAATCAAAAACAGGTATGATAGTCGAGTCTTAGGTATCATCGCCGATGGCCATGGCCCATTGCTATTTGTCCATTTGAGGCTTCACTTTCCTCACACTCGTACGCAGTACGTACATTTGTATCTCCGCCCCTCCCACCTGGATCTTCTCTTCTCTTCTCTTGCTCTCTTCTCCTTTTATATACTTATTCACTACCTTCTTGTGCACCCACCCACCTGCCCTTTCTTCTCCTCTTCCTGTTTCCGCCACCACGCGCATTGCGTCCGCAGGGACAAGCTTCAATGGCTGCCATGATGCATTCTATGGGAGTCGTATCTCCCACCTTCCCATGCCCAGATCTCTCCAACAAAGTCCCGCCCTTCTCTTCCTCTTGCTCTTTCCCAGGTTCGATTTTTCTCCTTCAATTTGAATTTAATTTCATGGGATTTGGTTGATTCGATCATCTTATGAACGCTACTTGTGTTTTTCTTTTCTTTGCGATTCGTTTGCCAGTCGTTAGATCTGGGAGGACCTCAATTCGGGATCCGATTAATGGAATTCCCAAGATGGGAAATGTCATTACTAAAGCAGTTGCGGTCAGTGTTTTGATTCTTCATTTCTATTCCCGCTTTTGTTTCTGGCATGTTTGATACTGATCTCATTCTGTTTTGTCTTTTTGTATCGTACTCAGGCACAGGCTGGAAGTTTTGCTTCTGCTGCTTCCAAACCGGGGTACAGCATTATGATGCTTAACTATGCGATTATTATTGTGTTTTATGCATGGACATTCAACTTTGCGCATTCTACTTCCAAACTTCCAATGCAATAATGGATTACTGCTATTCTCTGTACAGCTTGAATTGCCTTTTTATTTAAATGATGTAATGAGATTTGGCAACCATGAAATTGATGCTTGGGTGTGTGCACTGTTGTTGATTAAGCTTTTTCCTCAATTTCGGAAATTCCATCCCTCACCCACAGCCTGGTATGAGAGTTTGCTTGTACCTTAATCTGAACTAACAGTTAGAACTTAGAAGCTGACTATCTATGGAACAGGGTAAAGGATTCAGATTGCCCACTACAGCTACTGTTGTACTATATGGTTGAATTTTTTAATAGACTTATCTCTTCTGTATTTGTAATTGTGTACCAGGCTGAGTAATTTAGACCAAATGTCAGTTATTTCAATCTTACTAATCCTTTTTTTTCAATGATGTTCGAGAATGATTTCTTGACGTATATTTAAATGTGACTGAAATTCAAAGTACAATACACAGATGATGAAGTGAATTGTGTACCTTTGTTTTGTTCTCTATTTAAATGCAGAACCTTGCTTTCTGCACAATAAGGCAAACATGTTCTTCGTTGTGGTATTATTACAAGTTTTATATTTACGTGCATTTGATCGTTGATTAATAAGTTCAATAATCCCTATGGAGCTTGTAGTAGTAAATAATCCCTTGTTTGAAAGTTGTATTCTTGGGCATGATAAATAGTACTACTTGTTAGCTAAGGGATTGATGGTAAGATATGAAACACTACACTTTTGTCTTCTTTAGTAATCTGAGATATGATGAAGCGCATTTTGTATTCAATTGGATCCCAAATCAAGTGTATGAACCATGGAATTTAAACAAGAAACTTGATGCCAAACTCTCTTTTGTTTATGTTCTATTTAGAAGAGGGATTGGAGGAAGGGTGGGCATGAATTTCACCCTTCCTATATTGAGATGTGCAGACTGATGAACATTTCAGGTCATACAACACTGCTGCAGCCATTTCAAAAGAAATAAACTGAGCTTTGTAATACTGGGAAGCACACATATTATTAAAGTTTCATTTACCCTTTTTTTTCATTAATTCTCGTTATCACTGAAAGTTGTATTTGGGGATTGTCAATATGTGAATCATTACAAATAACTAATGATATTTTCAGGCATGAAGTTTTGCTGTTTGAGGCTCTAAAAGAAGGACTGGATGAAGAAATGGCTAGAGATCCTCGGGTATGTGTCATGGGTGAAGATGTGGGTCATTATGGAGGTTCGTACAAGGTCACCAAATCCCTGGCCCAGAAATATGGAGATTTGAGGGTTCTCGATACACCCATTGCAGAGAATTCTTTTACAGGCATGGCTATTGGGGCAGCCATGACTGGACTACGTCCAGTTGTTGAAGGCATGAACATGGGGTTTCTTCTGCTTGCATTCAATCAAATTTCTGATAATTGTGGCATGCTGCACTACACATCAGGTGGCCAGTTCACAATTCCCACTGTAATCCGAGGACCAGGAGGAGTTGGACGCCAGCTTGGAGCAGAGCATTCGCAGAGGCTTGAGTCCTATTTCCAGTCTATTCCTGGAATACAAATGGTTGCCTGTTCGACTCCATACAATGCTAAAGGCCTGATGAAAGCTGCCATTCGTAGCGAGAATCCAGTGGTTCTGTTCGAGCACGTGCTTCTGTACAACCTGAAGGAGAAAATTCCCGATGAAGAGTATGTGTTGTCCCTGGAAGAGGCAGAGATGGTGAGGCCCGGGGAGCACGTTACAATCTTAACATATTCTCGGATGAGATACCATGTGATGCAGGCCGCCAAGACCCTTGTCAACAAAGGCTATGACCCTGAGGTTATCGACATCCGATCCTTGAAACCCTTTGATCTTTACACAATTGGTAATTCTGTGAAGAAAACTCACCGGGTGCTCATCGTGGAGGAATGCATGCGAACAGGGGGCATAGGGGCCAGCCTTACGGCAGCTATAAACGAAAATTTCCATGACTATTTGGATGCACCAATTGTTTGCCTTTCCTCACAGGATGTGCCCACTCCTTACGCGGGGACATTGGAGGAAGTGACCGTAGTTCAACCCCCTCAGATTGTTAGCGCTGTTGAGCAGCTATGTCAGTAGTAGCTTTTTTTAAGCAGTGGTGGTGATATCCTCAACCAAGGGCTGGCCGAATCTTCACCAATAACCATCACATTCTGCCGTCGTGTCAATTGTTTTGTATTGCTGATTCCTCCAATTTGGCTGCACTTTTCTGAAATAGTAATTTTTATTTCAGCATGATGTTTTTTAATTGGAATTATTAGGAGTATTACTTTACATTATTCGGATGCTTCTTCACTGATCTGTTTTTGAAGATGGAGTCATGGGTCATCATTTGGTCTTTTATTCCAATTGTAGCAGCAACATGGATCATATGCGCGCTGCTAATTTATAATTTGATTTTGATATCTCAATCGAATATGCGGCGAACATAATGTGTGTCTGTTCTATGTACCGTGTTGTTTGACTGTGTGTGACACCAGAAAACTGGACAGCGAGGTCTCTTATGGGTAGGGGTGAAAACGGGACGGATACGGGCGGATAGTACTCATCCCGTATCCTATCCCATATTTTTTTGTCGAATATGGAATCGGATACGAATAGGCCGGATACACATACGAATTCGAATATTTTGGTAAACGGATATGAGACGGATTCAGATTTTCACTCGGATAATCTTATAATTACTAAAATTAAATTTTTATAATTTTTTAAGTGAAATCGGAATATACTACTATGTAAGCTAAACTAAAATTTTAAATTTTCTAAGATCATTAGTTATTTCGTTCAAAACATCTAAATAACATCACTACAAGATGTTACATACTATAGTTTTGATACAAAGAACCTAATGATGTAGTTGAGTTGATTGATATTATATGATTTAATAAATTACATATGGTTTTCAAGCTTTTGATTATATTTATACATATAGTATTACTTATTTATTTTATAGTTAATATAATATATTATATTATACATATAAAAATATATATAAATTTCGGATATTCGGATAGAAAATACGGATAATATCCGCATTATATTCGGATTTTTCGGATACGGGCGGATATTTACAATCCCATATCCTGTCCCCTATCCGCCAGATATAAAAATTTGAATTCGGATTCGAATATAATCGAATACGGCGTCGGATCGGGCGGATATTATCCGCCCCACTTTCACCCATACTTATGGGATGGATGTATGGGTGGCTATGCCTGTTGGGCCGTTGGCAAAGCTGTTGGGTGTTTGGAAATAGGATTGAATCAACTTCAGTCGGACTTGGGCCCAATCCAAGAATTTAGAAGTACTATATGTGTAATACAGCCCACCCATCGTTAGTGGTTGTGGATATTTTACATACATCCAAGAATTTTATAACTATCCAAGAATTCCAATCCAAGTACTTCCTCCGTTATTTTTAATTGTAACAATTTAGAGATATTTTATAATAAATATTACATTACAGTATGTAAAATGCTTTTAAAAGTATAAAATTTCCACTAAAATACCTTTTTTTCATTGCATTAAATTTCTTGTAATTTCTATATAATTGATTTATTTTGAAATGGAGGGAGTAAGGGAGTTCGAAATTCCTTGTGACACATGCAATGATGTCAACTATCATTATATGATGAACTCGACGTAGACATCTGTCCACCACTGTTTGTGGGACGCGTATGATCCTTTCCAAATATATACATACATTCTTTCCCTATGAACACCCAACGATAATATTTAAATACATTAATCATTATCCTTTTCACTATAATATATATATATATATATATATATATTTATCAAAATTACTTTATTAATTTTGATAAGGCAACATAACATTACTTTATTAATATCTCAACTTCTTTTTTACTATATTACAAAAATTAAATTCACTTTATTGGAACCACTTGCTCAAAAACTTACAAGAAGCTAGGAACAAAAAGATAATTTATTTTAAAGAAATGTTAAAAGAGTTATTATTGTGTTCCTGCAAGGTATAATAAATTAAATAACATTCAGCATTATTAACAACTACTCGGTAATATTCAGCAAAAATAAAAAATTAAAAAAAAAAACTCGGTAATAATATAAAAGCATTAGTATTACTGTGTTGATATAGCCGGTCCAACAAACTAATCTCTCTGTCTGATCAATTCCGAGCTCTAGTCTTTCTATATACTTCACTATTTCACATGAATATTCAACATTCTGCGATTGAAATTTATAAGCATATTGCATATACTACTATATATTAATGCGATCGGTACGACGAATAGTTGACCGCCGCCAAAGGTTTGGAATATAAAAGTCAAAAGTTTAAATACTCCTATATCATGAATGTACTCAACTACTCATAGTACGCTTTCTCTGGTGGCCCTGTAAGGAAGTTTAATATTATTTTTTTTCTTTTTTTGGTCAAGAGTTGATTAGTGAGGGAGCCCTAGCTCGTACAGATTAAATTAAAGCAAGCCATGAAAAAATCGATCGTAGGGTAACAGAACATATACTGTAACCTCTCAGAATATACATTATTTCATTATTTCCCCTCATCAGCTCAAGCAAACTTGATTATATAATGGTTATGCAATTAAGGTTGAAATATTTAATACACAATCAAAGATTTGAAGTTCCAATCATGTCGTCTTAAGGCTGTGAACGTACCTGCTGCCACATACTATACTCTACAGACACATACATGCATGAATCTTTATGTGTAATCAATTATCTTGCAGTTTTATAATTTCCCTATTATTATTATTATTATTATTATACACACACCATACCGTTATATATATATATATATCATATATGTCATTATCTTTCATAATAATTCACTTTGGAGCGCCATTGCCACCTAACATCTGCCCTTATTTGGACCTCCAAATTAAACTACTTTTGCAGAATATATATAGATGTATCGCTGAGTATGGCATACGATTGCATGGCCGATCCACAAATAGTAAAAATCCAAAATATTTGCCCGATAATTTGAATCTTGCTGCCTAAAACGACCAAATACATACCAACATATATATATATATATATATATATATATATACTCCCCCGTTAACCTTTTCATTTCTACACAGCATGTAATCTAATGCACATTTTCAATCATTAATATCTCAAATTATATATAAATAAAAATCATAAAAATTTGATATTCTAAAACTACACTATTAGACGAATCCAATAATATCTCACTTGACTATGTTTTATTTTATATAACTATGCTAAAAAGTTGAATTAAAATTATTTAATAAATAGTATCTACTATGCAAAGGGTAAATATAAATAAAACGGAGGGAGTATATATTATTATAAACACACGCCCGCGCATATAATAAACCATGATTTGTCGTTTCAGAATTCAGACAACAGAATATTATCTTGACTGTGTTTGACCAAGTTATTAGAATTGGAAAGGCTTTTGGTCGCCTTAATTAAGCACAAGACTTTAGGTTTGAGCCGTGACAATATTCATACATATAGTGTCAGTGGCGGACCTAAGAATTTTTATTGATAAGGCCGAAATCTCTCTCTTTTATTAATATTAAGCATGCAAAATAATTATATATAATTTTTCATAAAAGAGTATAAAATAAACAAGAAGAATAATACAATAAATAAATTATTTCATATCATTTTGTTGTATAAAAATCTACTTAATTGATATCGTCGCTGTAATATAGATTTACTATTTATAGAGATGAAACTATGTCAATATAATATTTTTCATCAACTCCTCTCCTAATTTATTCCTCAAATTTATTTTTATAAAATTCATTATCGATAATACAATTTCAACTACAGTTGTGGCAACTGGTAATCAATGCTAATTCAATTAATTTATAAATAATTGGTAAAATCACATAATAAAACTGCACATCACAACCCCTATCAATCGATGAAAAATAAGTTAGATAGAGTTCATAAAGACAAAGTAATCGTCTCTATCAAACTTGGAGAATTGAGCTATATATGATCAAGATAACAACTTACCTCAATAAATCGAAAGTCTTAGAAAAAAAATATTCAAGTTAATTCAAAAATACCTTAATAGAAACACAATTTATATATCAAATTAAAAGAATAAAATATTAATTTTGGATTAGAACAATAAAATATAAGTGTCCTAATTCAATAAATTAAAATTAAAAGTAATACTAATTAATATATATATATATATATATATATTTTTAATTTGAGGTGGGGCCCTGGGTGTGTCCGCCCCTGTATAGTGTTGTTTGTCCATAAGTAAGATACACAAGTGATATCCAATTACGTTTGGGTCGACCGATCCTGCTCCGACCGACTCTCCCTATCCTTTTGTTTAGAAATTCCATATACTATTTTTTTTATATATATAAAATAGAAGTGTGTGGGAATCCAAGCAACACAAATTACAAAATTCCATATACTAATTTTTTTGGTAAAATAAAAGTGTATGGGAGCTCAAGCAACATAAATTACCACTACAAGAAAAAGTCAATTTAACGACCGAAATTCGCGACCGAATAAAAGCGGTCGCTACCAGCGACCGAAATAGCGACCAAAATTTTCTGTCGCTATTTAGCGACCGACTTAACGACCGAAACTATTCTGTCGCAAATTAGCGACCGAATTAGCGACCGGAATTTTCCTATAGCAAATTCGCGACCGAAAATAGCGACCGAGAGAAAATCAGTCACTAGTAGCGACCGAATTAGCGACCGAAACATTTCGGTCGCTAGTTTTCTCTCCTTTTTATTTTTTTTAAAATGATAAATACTCTAGCGACCGAATTGGCAACCAAAAATTTCGGTAGCTAACTTTCGCGACCGCATTAGCGACCGAAATGTGTGGTCGCTAATGTTTTTCCATTTTTTTCAATTTTTTATTCTTTATTTTGTAATTTTTAATTAATATTATTATTCTTACTAATAATTTATTACTCCTTATTTTGTAATTTAACTTAATTAATCATCATTTTTTTATTTATTTTTATCTAATTATTTTATTTATTTATTAATTTAATTTTAATTTTAATTTCATTGAATTTATATAGTTTATTTTTAAAATAATATTAATTAAAAGATATAATTAATAACAGAATAATATTAATTAATATATAATTAAATAATTAAACATGATAAATAATAATAATGAAAAATTAAAATAAAATAAAAATAAAAATTTAATTAAATTATAAAATAAAATAAATAATTATATTAATAAAATAATGTTTAGATAAATAATAATTCATATTTAAATCTAAATATAAAATATAAATTAACTAAAAGAATTATTATAGGCAAGATTAAATGAAATAAATTAAAACAGATTTATAATAATATAATTTAATTATATATTTTATTTATTATTATTTAATTATTTAAATATTTAGTACCAATAGATATATATATATATATATATAAAGCATTACAATATATGACACGAAATGCAACATAGCAAGATGGCACACAGATGAGCTTCAATGCCCACCACCCAGGTTCGAGACTTGTCACCAACAATTTGGTGAATTAAATTAAATGTAGCAAAAGTGTTTATAGGCGAGGGCTGGTGGGTTGAAGGGGGGGAAGGGTTCGAGGCCTCACGGAGCCAAAAATTTTCACTTATTGAAACTTTTTAGCGACCCAAAAAATTGGTCGCTAATTCGGTCGCGAAAATAAAAAAATCAAAAAATGGGAAAAAAAGGAGAAACCGAATATTTCGGTCGCCAAATCGGTCGCGAAGTTTAGCGACCGAAAAGTTCGGTCGCTAAATTCGGTCCGAATTTTTTTCCGGTCGCTGGATGTTTACTAACGGAGCTTTTAATGACCGCACAACGTGCGGTCGTTAAGACGGTCGATGAGTGGAAATAGCGACCCGTGTTTCCCTTTAGCGACCGAATTTGACGGTCGCTATACAGTTTTTTTCTTGTAGTGTACAACAAGGATAAAGGGGCCAGGACCGGAAGGGATAGGGCAGATAGGAATCGAACCCCAACCATAATATTGGAATTCGAAGGACATGACCATTAGGGCAAGTCCTCATTCCCTCAATACACTATTTTCTATCTTCTTTTAATTTTTAGCTTTCGTACAATTAGTTGACTTAAATTCCAATGTCATTATTTAATTTTTTTGGTGCTACAAAGCCAACGTCGTTAATTGCACTGTATCTCTATGTATTTCCATTCAATAATAATTAGTCCTACCACATATATCGTGTCATTGTTTGTACTATATTCATATTTATTTATTATTTATTTTTTCCCTACATCGTGACCATGATGGAATCCATTATTTCATATATGAGGATTCTAAACCCTATTCATCAAGTAATTAATTAAAAAATGAAAAAAAGGGCCACGCGAGAAGATAACGTAGGCATATATAGTGGAATAAATTAAAATAGCGGTGGGTTTCTATTACATCACACGACACTAAAAATGAGAACTCTTTTGTACCCAAATTAATCCATTTTACACATTCCATAAGTGTGTCCAATAATTTATAAACACTCACAAATTACAGGGGATTATCATTTGCAATACCTTTAACATCCTATACAAATAATTAATTAATGTGGGGCCGGTTATGTTCTTTAATTTACCCCTTTCTCCGAATAAGAGGTGTTTGTTTGTGCGTTTTAGGAGAGATTATCTGATTATTGCGTTTGTAAAATGCAAATAATCAGTTAATGATTGTCTGATTATTGCGATTTGAAACACTATAAATTCATCCAAACACTTAATTTTCTACCGCAGGTTCTGTTATAGCAATTATCTGATTAACCATTTTCTAAACGCTGCAGCACTTTTTAAAACGCACTTCCAAACACCTCTAAATTGGGTTGAAATACTTCCGACGGTAGCCAGATTGGTCGTCAAACACCAAACCGGCTAATGGAAACTCAGGCTCATCAGTTTAGCTAACTCTGCGAAATTTTTCAATTTTTTTCTACACTAATATATTTAATACGTAGGATATCTTTAATTTCAATTTTGTACCCTAGTAATATACTACCCCATTTTTGTGAATGTGAAATATTTGATTTTTTGACGTTATTCATTATTCAACTTTGATTCACGTTTATACAATAATAAAAGAAAAAAAAATATAGTTAAGTGAGATCTTATTACAATCGTCTTATCTTGTAATTTTAGAATATCAAATTTTTATAATTTTATTGACACACAACGTGAGTTATTAATTGTTAAAAATTGCATTAAATTTTTTATGTGAAGTAAATGTTTTTTCAATGAAGTAGTTATTATTATTATTATTATTATTATTATTATTATTATTATTATTATTATTATTATTATTATTATTAAGTAAATGTTGTATATACATAAAAACAGAGAAGTATATGTAATATAATAGTTTGGTGCATTTAACAAAGAGGTGATAATATAACTAGCTACATACAAGGAAAAATTTTGCAGCGGCACTAACCCTAAATTTTTTTTCTCTTGATACTAACCCTAAAATTAATATTGCTTTTTGCGATATTTCATTTATTTATTTATTTTTGTGGGAATCGTGAATTTTAAGTGTGAAATATTTTGATTAAATATTTTTTCTATTCGGGATGAGAAGTCGGTTTAATGGTCAACTCTTCCCGCTTTCAATATCCATTCTCTTTTACCCTTTATAATTTGTATGGTTTGGGCTTACACCCACTTTTGCTTACACCTGGAGTGTCAATGTTTAAAATAACATGAAGCATAACAAAGAATAATTTTGAGTTACCAACAGCAGTTGACTTGAGTGGATTGGGGCCCTTCATTATTGCCCATGCAGATTCTCAATGATTAATTTTAGGTTCAATATAGCCTAGGGATACCCAGTAATTCACAAAAAAAAAAAAAGAATAATTATAAGTTTCCATGGTTATATCTTGTTGGTTAATGTAACAGAAATCCCCCTTTGATGGTTAATTAATACCCTAATCAACAAAAAGCTCCACTAATTTCGGAGAAAAAGATTTATAGTGGAAAGGGTTGAAAATTTGCAAATTATTAAAGTTTATAATTGATAATGCCTTCCTCTTGTCCCCCTATTATATTATGCGCCAATTAAAACCCCTATTTTTATAATTTCTCTAAAGATAGATGATAATAAATTAGTTGGTCCCCCTGATTTAGGTTGTTGCAGCTAACTAGCTCCTTTTTTATGATTTATGTCATTTCGTGTGATTTAACATGTCAACTTACGATGAGTTTTTTTTTTACGATGATGGATGGATGGATCAGTTCTATTGCAACTAGAAAATTTAAAAATAAAAACAACACAAAAACAAATTTGATGGGTCAGATCAGACGCAGTCCAACAAATTTTGTGTTAAAGATATGAGCTGAGTGGAGCCTGCCGCCACTCAAAAATATCTCATGTCGACACGTATTTATCATTATTCATATCCGCGTATTTATCAAAAAATAAATTGAAGCGCAAGATGCCGTAATTGATTCTCTCATAATCTCATTCAAAAAGATGGATGAAAACCTAATTAATTCCTGTCCACAATTCTTAAATAATAATAATAATAATAATAATAATAATAATAATAATAATAATAATTTTTTAAAAAAGAAAAAGGAAAAGGAAAAAAGACGAGGGCGAAGAAGAAGAAACTCAAGTATTGGGATAAAAGAAATTGTGGAGTTGAAGCTAAGATTGGGATAAAGAATTCAGAAAAAACAAGGAAAATGAAAGTGGTATTTAGAAGGAATTTTCTGGAGTGTTTTGTTTTGGGAAATGACGAAATCAAAACATTTCCACAAAATAAACACGACTACTAATTGAAAAATACTATCTGCAGGTAATAATGCATAAACGCGGCAAAACCCAACAAGGAACGAAACAAAGAACATGAAAGTGTGGAATAATAGTATTACTCCGTTGACAGCCTAGCCTTCTAATAATATACTACTGCTAGTAAATAAATACTCTCCAGTAAAGTTTTTACAGTATTTGTAACGGAAAAAATGCAAAATACACCGTTATCTTTTAAAAAAAGCCAAATCGATCAATTTTGTATTTTATTACCGATTTAATCCGCTACATATGCTAATTATGTCCGGAATGATCCTAAACTCACTAATCATGGAATGGCTGCTGATGTGGCCTAGATTAACCCTAAACTATACACGCTGGATCAATTGTGAAGTGTGTCTCATTACACGTGTTTGCCAAATAAGATGGCAAACGGACCCCGACCCTTATTTCCGAAGGGTTTATGTGAGTGGATCGATCGAGATAACGCAACACCCCCAATCGAATCCTTTCGTGCGAATCACCCCGAAATACTTGCGAACCCTAATCCCGCGGCCCGTAGTCAAATTCCGGCAACAAAGTGACGGTAATGGGGACGTTCGGCTCCAAACTGAGGGCTAAAGAAGAGAATGGCTGGCCCCCTCCCGATTACGGTACATCTTCGCAAATCTTTTCTGAAATAGGGTGGTATGGGACGATTATTTCTGTGTTATGAGACACACATCACAATTGATCCAGCATGTATAGTTTAGGGTTAATCAAGGTCACGTCAGCAGCCATTCCATGATTAGTGAATTTAGGATCATTGCGGACATAATTAATATATGTAGTGGATTAAATTGGTAATAAAATACAAAAAGGATCGATTTGGCTGTTTTTAAAAGATAACGATGTATTTTGCCTTTTTTCCTATTTGTAACACTAGCTAGCTAATTGCCATCATGCGTCATCATCCAACTATGTGGTGTATATATATATTCAAGCTTCAATTTTGGAAAGCTATATATCGAATTAATTATGGTTCAGGACACCAGGTGGCCTTCAGCCATGCTGTATATTGCGTAGTGTATAGTACTCCCAATTCCCAAACATATACTAGTACTCCCTCCGTCCCGCGAAATGTGGCTACTTTCTTTTGAGCACGGTAATTTAGGTAGTGGAGTTTAGTAGTTAAAGTGGTGTAAGCATTTTGTGTTTAAGATTCTAATGAATTTTGATACTGTTTATTGTTTAACTTTGACTTAATATTATGTAATGATACAATTAGAGAAAAATATTCAAGTTTGATTTTGTTAGAATCGTCTAATCGTGTAGTTTCATAATATATACTTTATACAATTTTTTTATTTGTACAAATTTTAAAATATTAAGAATTAAATAAATGTTAGGGACTTTGGGTAAAAAAGTAAAAGTGCATTGGAATTTGTGCAGAATAGTAAAAGTGAACACTTTTAATGTAATTTGACGACAATTAAAATTCTAATCAAAGTTATATTATTTTAATTTATCTAAAAATGGAAAGTGGCCAAATTTCGTGGGACACCTTAAAAAGGAATAGTGGCCAAATTTCGTGGGAGGGAGGGAGTATCTATCTATAGGCCAATTCCATGGGGTGGGTCACCATCACTGTGTCTGCGGTCACACCATGTAATTTTTCTACTGCATTCTACTACTGTATCTTTTGGGCAGCACCCTCCTCAATCATACATTGCGCTCCTCCTGCAATATTATTTTTTTTTTTGGTGAAACAGCCTAAGAAGGCGAGCAAACAAAGGAAAAAAGAAAAGAGAAGGAAAAGAAACAATCAAGCTAATCGAGCAAACAAAACACCATTAGCATCCTTAGACACGAGCTCCTGAATATCATCCGGGGGAAAAGCCCAAGTGGTGTAGAAGTTTTCGGCTAGGATAGCTTTACGAGCCAGGGCATCAGCAACCTGATTACCTTCACGGTAGACATGACGAATAGAGCAACCACCAAATCTCCCAATGAGTGTGCGAACTTCCTTGATGACCGGCCAAAGGGAATGGTGCAGTAATGAAGGACCCATAATCAAGTGAAAAACATCCAGGGAATCAACATAGCAAGCGCTTAATGATACACCAAGTTGGACAGCCAAGAGAAGCCCGAAACGGAGCGCGAGTAACTCTACCTCAAGGATGGAACGAGCACCCAATCTCCCATTGCAACCCCGAAGCCATGTACCTGTGCTCTCTCGCAAAACAGCCCCAAAGGACGACTGACGAGATTCAGCCGCGACAGCTCCATCCGAATGGAGCACAACACCGCCAATCCCCTCTTCAATCCAACGCACCGTAATAGGCTCCTTATGCCTCGAAGCACCAGTAGCCCTGGTATCCAAATGCTTGCAGAATCCAGCAGCTTTGACAAGGATTTTGTCCCTTGAGATCATACTAGCCCGGAAAATCTTGTTGTTTCTTTCACACCAAACCGTCCATAAAATCACCAAGAACCAAGCCCCCCAAGTCCGCCAAGCCCATTCAAGCCAATGTCTACAATCAATATTCTCGAGACTAGCCAGCGAGGGATGACAAATAATACCACCCTTGCGCCAAACTTGAGCAGCCCAAGGACATGAAAATAAAGCATGTCGCCAATCATCGACAGTATCCCCACATATAGAACAGAGAGGGGAGGCGGCCAAACCACGTTGGAATCGCAAGAGATTGCATGGGAGTGAGCCATGCCCAAGAGTCCATAGCAAGACGCCAACTTTTTCAGGGACGTGAGATTTCCACATCCATTCCCATCCCCTAACCAGAGAGTCGTTAGGACACAACCAAAGATAGCCCGATCGAACACTATAAGCGCCACAAGCCTCAACCCGCCAGTGCATGAGGTCCGGCGCATCTTGATTTAAGAAAGGAGCAGGGGTATTTTCCATCGCCAATTTAACCTCCTGAGGCAACCAAGAGTAAACACGGTCTAAGTTCCACCGACCATGAGAGATGACATCTTTAATTTTCAACTCAATGTCATGAATATCCACGAACGGGACAAGGTCTGCTGGGCATTTTCCTTCCCACCAAGGAGTATACCACATCGAGCTTTCACCATTGCCAATCCGGACGCCATAGGCTTCTTTAAAGATCTCGGCCACCTTCACCAAGGAGCGCCTAACTTTAGTACCCCGATAATGGCTAACTGGCCTGGCGCCTGCAGCAACTCCATATTTTTCGTGCAAGGCCTCCACCCACAACTTGTCAGCATTAGAATTGAATTCCCATAGTTTCTTGCCCAGTAATGCCAAATTCATTTGGCGACATTTCTTGATTCCCAATCCACCATACTTGCGAGGCTTAGTAACAATATCCCAATTAATCAGATGCAATCCACGCCCATCCGAACCTTTCCAAATCCATCGTCTAATAATTTTATCAATGCTATTGCAAACACCAATTGGGAGTAGATGAACTTGCATAACATAAATCGGCAAAGCATTAAGCACTGACCTTGCAAGTGTAATACGCCCTGCTTTATTTAACAAGAAAGCCGCCCAAGAGCTAAGCCTGTCATCAATCCGCTTAACAAGAGAGTCAAAGGAAGATAACCGCATGCGGCCATGGATAATAGGGAAGCCAAGGTACGTACCCAGGTGAGGCACCACCGAAACTCCAAGGCGAGTTTCCAATAAAGAGCGGTCCATGGAAGAGGCATTAGGCGAGCAAAATGCGGTAGATTTATCCTGATTCATAATAAGACCCGAACGTGAACCAAATCTGGTGAGGGTGGCTGCCATGCTACAGACACTAGCTTCCTCCAATTCCGCACAAAATATGAGATCGTCAGCGAACATTAAATGAGAGATGTCAACACCCCCTCTTATTAATCTCATAGGCCTCCACGCCCCCGACTTGACTTCTTCAAGAATGGTCCGAGAGAGCTTCTCCATAACAATTACAAAAAGATAGGGGGATAAGGGATCACCTTGGCGAATCCCACGCTGACACTGAATATGACCGATAGGCGAGCCATTCCAAAGGATAGAGAAACTGGAAGAAGTGACGCAAGCCATAATGAGTTCAATGCAGGCGTCTGGAAGACCCAAGTCCAATAAGCAGGCTTCTAAAAATGTCCAAGAAACCATGTCGAATGCCTTAGTAAGATCAATTTTGATAATCACCGATTTAGAACTCGAACGAGGGTGTTCCATAGTGGCTACAAGTTCCAAACAGACGGCCAAAAACCAAAGTCCAAAGTCCAGCATCAAAGTCCAAAGTGCAGAAATTTAAAATAACAGTAAAATGCGACAAGTTTTTATTTTTTTTGAGAATCCCATCCCAATGCGCCATCACTTACTCTGCGAAAAATAGGAAATAACAATTTATCAGTACAAACGGTACTGAGTAAGTTAATGTATAGCATAACAAAATTTAAAGATTTAGAAGAGTAATAAAAAGTTGGGAAATTAATCTATCGAGCAAGTAAAGATAATTTACGGGGATTTCTTTTTACGCTTTACCACACCAATGTTCATTTTGATCGAGGACATCCAAAACATTACCCGCTTGGGCGCTTATGTCCACAAGCTGCCGGTATCAACGATCCAGGGCCTTAGCCGTTTTGGGATCAATTACCCGCTTGGGCGCTTATGTCCACAAGCCGACGGTATCCACAATGTGAGAGCAGCGGACCCTATACAGACACACTCCGGAGCCCTAGGTAACCCCTACGGATACACCTAGGAGTATAGACTCATACAATCACGCAACATAATAATATTTCCTTGGCGCCGTTTTGGCCACCAAAAAGAGGGGGCGGCCCAACGAGCCCACGCCAAGTGCACTTACCCTCCAAATTGAACATCTAACTCGATCAAAACTCACAAAGTTTCAAAAATCACATTTTAATCATTACAACATATATCTACATTTCCAGAATTCATAGGATTCATCAAAGAGTAGCAATCGACTCAAAAACTACCAAAACGTACGAAACCAAATTTCACCGGTAAGACTACACTGTGGCAGTTTCCAAAATCGTATTACGAAATGTAGTAAAACTTTGTGAAAAATTCTGAAAATTTTACAGGTGCTAGGAGACACCAAAATAAACATTTTTTTTCAGAAATAGGCCTTAGCAAATTCGGACTCTAAGTCACTCAAAAAAAATCATTTCAGAAACTTGTTTTCAAAAGGGTACAAAGACCACTGTTCATCCGACCACAGCTTACTTAAAAATCCATAACAATTCGAAGGTTGTTCCAAAAATTCTGAAATTTAACAGGAGTAAACTAGACACATAGATGAACAATTTTCATGAAGAAGTCGACCATCAAAAACGACCATAGCTAGGAGAAATATGAACTACAAAACTGAACATGCTAGGAATTTAAATCTGTCACCACACATAGCAGAAAATACCAGATCCGTTTTCGTCGACCAAATCAATTCCAAAAATTATGAAAATTTACAGACATCATCTTTAAAGTGTTAGGAACATTTTTCATTTAGAAAAGTTTTCCCAAAAACGAACGGATCTAGACGAACAAAGATGAACAAAAGAAACTATCCTGAAGAAACCCTAAATCACAGATTTGACAAGGAATGGATTTCGATCGTGCTGTTATCGATTGTGGTATTCCACGCATTTCCTTCCGAGATCCTCTCGGTAAGTATGTCTCTTATCGACCTTATTTGATTCCACCTGCTATTAGTGTGGTTTCGGTTGTTGCGTTGTGTGATTTGATGCGCAGGGGTTGTTCTCTTTCCCTGTGGCAAATGAGGGATCTTCGAGCAGAGGTTCCTGCTGCTTCGAGTGTCCCTGTTGTCTCTAAGTTCGGGGATGTGTTTCCCGATGAAATTCCTGGTCTCCCACCTGCTCGGGAGATTGATTTTACTATTGAGCTGATGCCTGATGCAGCTCCTGTTTCTAAGGCTCCTTACCGGATGGCTCCTGCTGAATTGAAGGAGTTGAAGGATCAGTTGAATGAGCTTACTAGTAAGGGGTATATCCAGCCGAGTAGCTCGCCTTGGGGAGCTCCTGTACTGTTTGTTAAGAAGAAGGATGGGTCGATGAGGATGTGCATCGACTACAGGGGTTTGAACCGAATCACAGTGAAGAATAAATATCCTTTACCTCGGATTGAGGATCTGTTTGATCAGTTGAGAGGGGCCAGTGTATTCAGTAAGATTGATTTGAGATCGGGCTACCATCAGATAAGGGTGGCAGAGGCTGATAGGCCTAAGACAGCATTCAGAACTCGTTATGGACACTTTGAATTCACGGTCATGCCTTTTGGTTTGACTAACGCACCAGCGATCTTCATGGATCTTATGCATAGGGTATTCCGCCCCCTGCTGGATGTGTGCGTGGTTGTGTTCATAGACGATATTCTGGTCTACTCGCCGACTCGTGAGGCACATGCTGGCCACTTGAGGACAGTGTTGAACACATTGCGAGAGCATAAGCTATATGCTAAACTCTCCAAGTGTGAGTTCTGGTTGGAGAAGGTGTCGTTTCTGGGACACATTGTTTCGGGTGAGGGCATTGCAGTTGATCCTGCTAAGGTGGAAGCGGTACTAAAGTGGCAGGCCCCGAAGAATGTGGGAGAGATCCGGAGTTTCTTAGGTCTTGTTGGCTACTACCGCAGATTCATTGAGGGGTTCTCGAGCATTGCTAGACCTCTGACTAGACTATTGAGGAAAGATGTCAGATTCAGATGGGATGATGCTTGTGAGCAAGCATTCGAATTGTTGAAGAAGAAAGTGACAGAGGCACCTGTTTTGGTACTACCTGATGATTCAGGCGAGTATGAAGTTTACACGGATGCGTCGCTTAAGGGTTTAGGTTGTGTGTTGATGCAAAAGGGCAAAGTGATTGCTTATGCATCTCGACAGCTTAAGCCACATGAGCAGAATTACCCGACTCACGATTTGGAAATGGCAGCGGTAGTGCATGCTCTGAAAATCTGGAGACACTATCTGTATGGAGCGAAGTGTAGAATTTATTCAGATCATAAGAATCTGAAGTGTCTGTACACCTCAGACCACATGAGTGGCAGACAGAGGAGATGGATGGAGTTATTGCAGGACTATGACACGAATATTCAGTATATTGAGGGAAAGGCGAACCGGGTGGCGGATGCTTTGAGCAGGAAGGAGCATCATTCAGTGGCATGCTTGGGTGTGATGCCTGAGTGGCGCAGGGAGCTACTCAGACTTGAGGTACAGGTAGTTCCTGTTGGCTCTGTTCAGCACACCTTAAACATGCTAGTTACTGCATCTTCTTTGATTCATGAGATATTTGCTAGTCAGCATGATAGCGGGGAGATGGCAGTACTGAGACAGAAGATTCAGGATGGTAAGGCTCCGGGTTTCAGAATCGATGATAGGGGCATGGTGAGATATGGTGATAGATGGTGCATTCCGGAGCGTTGTGTTGATCTGAAGAAGAAGGTCATGGATGAGGCTCACACGACTCCTTATTCTGTTCATCCAGGGGTCACAAAGATGTATAAAGACATCCGACAGACTTATTGGTGGAATAACATGAAGAGGGAGATAGTTGAATATGTGGCTAAGTGTGCCACATGTCAGCGAGTGAAGATTGAGCACATGAGACCAATGGGTTTGCTACAGCCCCTAGCAGTGCCCGAATGGAAGTGGGAATCCATCTCCATGGATTTTGTGACAGGGTTGCCTCCGACTGTGAGGAAGATGGACACTATCTGGGTGGTGGTGGATCGATTGACTAAGAGTGCAGTGTTCATACCTATGAGACTGACATGGAGTATGAGCCAGCTTACCCAGGCCTATATTCAGCATGTTGTTAAGAGATTTGGGATTCCCAAGGAGATCGTGTCTGATCGGGATTCCAGATTCCTGTCCAAGTTTTGGAAGGATGTGCAGGCAGCGTTTGGCACGCAGATTAGCATGAGTACTGCATGGCATCCTCAGTCAGATGGTCAGACAGAGAGGACCATTAGGACTTTAGAGGATATGTTGCGAGCTTGTGCACTGGACTTTCAGGGTAGTTGGGAGAATCACCTCAGTTTGGTGGAGTTCAGTTACAATAATAGTTATCATGCAAGCATTGGCATGGCTCCCTTCGAGGCATTGTATGGGAGGAAGTGTAGGAGTCCTTTATGTTGGAATGATCCAATAGATAAGGTAAATGTGGGTCCTGAAATGATTGAGCAGACTGTTGCGTTGGTGAGGGTCATTAGGGACCGTATGAAAGAAGCTCAAGACAGACAGAAGAGCTATGCTGATCTAGCTCGTCGTGATGTGGAGTTTGAGGTTGGTGATAGGGTATTACTGCGGGTGTCGCCTATGAAAGGGGTACGCCGGTTCGGTAAGAAGGGCAAGCTGAGCCCGAGATACATTGGACCCTATGAGATAGTGGAGAGAGTTGGTAAAGTGGCTTATAGGTTGGCTTTACCAGCCGAGGTGGGTCGAGCTCATGATGTTTTTCATGTTTCTCAGCTCCGGAAGTTCGTATCTGATCCATCTAAGATTATCCAGCCTGATGAGATTGAGTTGGATGCGAGTCTTGAGTATGAGGAGTATCCAGTTCGGGTGATTGATGCAAAGGAAAGGGTTCTGAGGCACAAAACCATCCCGATGGTTAAGGTGTTATGGTCTAGGCATGGAGCTGAAGATGCTACTTGGGAAACCGAGGAGCATATGAAGCTGAAGTACCCAGAATTGGACTTAACTCCGTTGCCTTGAGGTAACATTTTTCCCCTTGTTTTGATTTTTGATCATGTTCTTGAATGTGCATTTCGGGGACGAAATGATCGTAAGGGGGGAGGAATGTAATGACCCGATTTAATTAAATTGGACTGTTTAAATAATTTGGTATTTGGATATTTTGCAATTCAGTCCGGATGGGGTTCCTTTTGTGTAAATCGAGAGTGATGGGGCCTTTTTGCAATTATTTAACTATTGTAAAGTTAAATCGGGTTACTTTGTAATTTGAGGAAAAGAAAGAAAACAAGAAACGGTAGAAAAGAGAGGAAGGCCGACCGAGAGGGAGAAAGAAAAGGGGGAGATTTCAACTCACTCAAACTATCGCGTTTCTTGACCGATTGATTAATCGGTTGTTGGTAAGTGTTTCTCCCCGTCGTCTTCTTCGTATTGATTTTTATTTCGTTCGTTTTGGTGGTGATTTGAAGTTGTTGATAAATTAGGTGTTTGGTGGATTTTGGTTGATTTGGAGGAATTGAGGCTTGGAATACTAGATACCCAAAAAAAAAAAAAAAAAGTAGAAGAAGAAAAAAACCATACTATTTTTGTTGTTTTTCCTGTTTGCTTTTTTCTTTTTTGGTAGAGTGAGTATACGTGGCATGTGTGTGATAGAAAAACAACAATCGTCAAAACGTCCAATTCGAAAGCAAAAAGTAAACGATGGCCCATTATTAAAACAAGGGTGGATGAATAATGTCACAGTAAAATATCAATGTTGTTGCTATTCACACAACAGTTTCTTCCTTTTCCTTTCTGTCCACATTCAAAATTATGTATCAATTGTTGTCCTGTCCAACCGACCGTCCTTTTATTTTAGTATAGTACTCCCTCCTGTCCAACACTTTTTCATTTCACGTTGTCCAATACATATTTTCAACGTTTAATATCTTAAATTGTATAAAAGTAAGAATTATAAAAATTTAATATTCTAAAACTACACGATTAGACGAATCTAACAAGATTCCACTTAACTATGTTTTATCTTATATAACTATGATAAAATTTGAATCAAAGTTACTCAATGAATAGTAACAACTAAGCAAATGTTACATCTATTAAAAAACGAGAGGAAGTATTTCTTATCTTTTAAAGCATGCAGATAAAAGGAAAGCATAACAATATAATGTAGTAGTATTAATATACTTATAACTGTTATATAAGTAAAATTAATTTTACCGAAATAAGTGTGTTTGACCAAATAAATGATTAAATCCTTAACTTTTAATTTTAATTTTATAGTATATAGTTGATGGTTTGAATTTTAATTTTAGTAATCGGTTTTTATGTTTTGGTTCCTTTGTAATTTAATTGTGTGGCATAGATAAAAGCTTTTGAATGTTAATGTTATACTTCCTCTGTTCTCATATAAGTGCTCCACTTTTGCATTTCACGCAGTCCAATACACATTTTTAAATGTTTATAACTCAAATTGTATATAAGTAAAAATTATAAAAATTTGATATTCTAAAACTCCGTGTTTAGACGAATCTAACAAGATCTCACTTGATTATATTTTATCTTATAGAACTATGTTAAAAAATTGATCAAAATTGCTTAATGAATAGTTACTACTATGCAAATGGAGCACTTAAATGAGAACGGAGGTAGTAATTATTTGTATATATATATAATATATATATATATATTTTGAATGTTCTTTAATATGTAACAAAATAAATTAATAATAGTTAGCATTTGAATTGATATTTTAAATTATGTTCATGTATTTGTCTAACAAATACTTATCATATAACAATTGGGTTGTCAGCCCTATGGATTATTCAAGCAATTTTCATATATAAATAACTATATGAGAATTTAGGATGTTAGCACATCACATTATGTATATACAGATGATATATTTAAACCCTAAAATCAAATTAGTAGTGAGTTGTGTCATGTGTGCATTATTTTTCATTTTGAATTTTTATCTTTATGTCCAAGGATTAAAGAGTTTTGAACACGCAGTTCAATGCATTTATTTAACACTTACTATCTTAAAATGTGTAAAAGTACAAAGTGGATGTTTGGGAGTCAGCAGATCTGCCAGCAGATAGCAGATTTGGAAAGTAAATTGTGAGACAATTCTCTCTCCGGATCTGCTATCCACTAGCGGATCCGGCGACTCCCAAACATCCCCAAATTCTATAAAAATATATATTCTAAAACAATGAGAAAAAAAAACGAATCTAACAAAATCCAACTCGACTATTCTTTTCTTATATAATTGTAACAAAAAGGTTATGTCAAACCTATATCACGAATAGTGTAAAAAGTCCAAATGATACATAATAACAACTAGAACGGAGGAAAAGAACATATCCTTTTCCCCAATATGGCAAATTCATAACCCAAACTAGCACTGAATTTTGCAATTTATCCTTGTTGTGCAAGGATAATTTATATTTGCCTACATAATGGTTTGTATTAGTGTTGATGTTGGCAAATTAAACGTACAGTACTGATGGTGGTTCAATTTTACCCACGAAATAAAAATCCATCATCAGGAAAGGAAATTGTTTTTTCTTAGTAGTACTATCAATCCTTTGAAGTCTGCTCCATCTATCAGATCTTTCGGGAGGGGAATAGAGTGGCGGACTGTTTGGCCAAACGTGGAGCTTCATCCGAGGTTTTCTTCACGACGTGGGCCTTCTTCCGGACTTTGCTCTTGGCCACTTTGTGGCGGATGCGTCCGGCGAGGGCTTTCTTCGGATCTGAGCCCTTAGTGGCTAACCTGTTTCCTTTATGTTGCTTTGTTTTGTATTTTCTTATTTTCCTCTTTATTTCGGGCTCATCAAAAAAAAAAATAAAGATGGAGAATGCTTTTAGCAAAGATATTTATCTCAGGGCTGACCAAAGGTGATAAAAGTCATATAGACTAGGATGTGTGTCAACCTAGCTATATATGCCTCATCACTTTTACTGCAAAACAACTCTATTACATGAAGTTGACTTGGGTACACTTTATAAAAGTTTATAGTAATTTGCTAAATACTAGCTACTACTACTACTACTGCTCATTACATGAAGTGCTTGCATTGTTCCATGATTCGTAGTCACTAAGCTTTAATATTTCAAGAATAATAATAATAGTAGAGTGCTCCAAAGATAATATATACTACTACTCCCTATATTAATAAAGGGTAAAATGTGGTTTGTGCTATACATATTTTTGTTCTTAATAATTAGTGATTCATATAATGTTAGTTCCACTTCAAATTCTTTATCACATCCAATACAAATTAATTAGTGTTCATTATTTTCTGTATGAAATTTCCCTTTTTCTGTTTCATTCGTTAATTCGTATCGATCGGCATATATAATTGTAAATGGATATTACTATAGCTAGGCTATTTGGCCACCCATCCGATCCTAGCTAGAGCTATATATGCTCTGACCCTTGAAACAACCTTGGGGTTAGATTTATGATTATCATAAGTTGAATGAAGATGAGATGAATGGTGTGTGTGTGTGTGTGTGTGTGTGTGTGTGTGTGAAGTTTTTTAAGAATATAAAAATAAAATGAAATGAATAATTGATATATGGGGGCTGGGCCTCCTTGCCTGTTGCTGTTTGAGATAAAGAAATACTACAACATTTATTGTAAGAAGATGCAGAGGATGAGTGAGTAGCTTTAATTTTATTTGCCTTTTCTGTTGTTGGTGAGTGATTGGTGTTGTTCTCATTCAACTGTTTCCAACAGCACTCAACCCCCAATCAATACCATTCAATTATTTATATATATGCCCAAATATCCAATCATCTACCTTACATTAGCTCCTGCCTCCATGTGCTCCCTCTCCAAATAGATTATAACATAATGCTCTCCTTGCCCCATTTAGTTATTTTACATTTATAATATTTATACATACATATATAAATATGCATGATCCCCACCCCCACCATTATATAGATAAACTCTGAATGCAAACATTTCATTGTGAAAGAGTGGTCACCACATGACATGTCACTTTATTAATAACAATTTATAGAATGTGTGTACTAATATATATACATGTGTCTACAATAATAGCAGTAATTTTTGGATGTCCTCTTATTATTCTGCATTAAAAAATAATGGTTAGAAAATGATTACAAGGAACGTAACTATATATTCCTTCGTTTTTTTTATTTTTGCTACATTGCAAGTATGCTTTCAACTAACTAAATTTGGAGTTTTATTTTGTTATGTTAGAAAAAAATTTTGACGGTAAGCTGAACATGAATTTTGTAGTTTGTAATATCTACTTTCACAATTACTTTACCATTTTCTATTTAACCTAATAACGAATCATATAAAACCATTCAAAGTCAGCTAATTGAATACATGACTTGCAATGGTGCAAGGAAAAAAAAAAAAAAAAGAAAACAACAGAGGGAGTATGCACAAAAGTTTTTGGTGCCAATTTTTTAGTTTTGGCCCCCAATTATTTGTTTTGGGGTAGCCAATAATTTACCCCCCCCCCCCCCCCCCCCCCCCCCCACCTTCATGCTAAAAGAAAGGTCACAGCGGAGCTCGGCAGTCGGCGCAAGCAGGGATTTGAATTAGTTACAAGTGATAATGAAATTCCTTTTTGTTTTTTTGAAATATATACCGAGTTCATCTTAATTAAGAGAATTTACTATTTACTGTAATAAGATTATTTAAAACTAATAATTTTGATCTTGTTTTTACAGGAATCAAAAGGATTTTTCTTGTGCTTGTTTTAGGCAAAAAATAACATTTTGAGGTAAGCTTAATAATAGATTTTTTTTTTTCATGGAAGTTATTTGAACTCACAAAGTCGCGAATATGAGACATTGTTTAAGTTTTTAGAATCTAATAACCATCTATATTAACTGTTATTGGTCTATTGATCTTATAAATTTTCTTTTTAGGTGAACCAAGGGATGTTGATGTTTTAATTTGATAAAAAAAAAACATTTTTATATATTTTCTTTGCATTTGTGATTTAATTAAAACACATTGCGGGGATAAGAATTTAGTCCAAGTGGTTAAGTCCCTTAACTTTCAACCTGAATGTTAGATGTTCGACTCCCCACCGGTCCCCTATCCCTCCACTTTATTTCCTTTGTAATTGGTATGGCATGACCTCTCGCCACCCTTTTCCTAGCCTGTGTATAGGTTGTTCAGCAAAAATAAAATAAAAAATAAAAACACATTGCATGTTACTACAAAATGTTTTTTGCAATATACGTGTGTGTGTGTGTGTGTATATATATATTCTGTGAGCACTATTACAATGGTACTAGTATTGGTAATTATATAATGAATCAATAACTAATCGCAAATAGGATGAGGACTTAGGCCAAGTGGTTATAAGTCCATTGACTTCTAACGGAAGGTTGGAAGTTCGATTTCTCATCGGCCCCCTATCTCTCCCTTTAATTAATTTTGTAATTTGTGTGGCATGAACTCCCTTTCCCAGGCCTTGAATAGCCCCTCTTAATTTTTAAATTTTGAATATTTATCAAAATTTTTGGACGAATAAATTAAAGAGTAATTTAATATGTAAAGTCCAACCGAAATAAGGTCTGAAGCTTAGCTAACAGCCAAAGAACAAATTAAACGCCTAAAAAGTTCGGAAGTATTAATTAATTTTGATTTTGATATGTAACGACCACAGATGCCCCTATATGAATTCAACATTTTTTCAATCGTAACATGCATTTCAATCATACTAATAAATATCGGTAGAATATCAAGAAATACACTTGACGATTGAATAATTATTATGGTATATGTATAGTGGAAATTTGGAAATGTCGGTTATGTCAAAATATAATTGATCAAGGTGTAGAGAGAGCATCAACCAAATAATATGATCATGTTTTCTTGTCAATATATGCATGTGAAATGATTGAATAATTACAAATGGCCATGCAAGTTGCATATAGAGTATTTAAACATTATAAGGCCAATAAAGAGCCTGCCCACTGTTTTTTCTTGGACCTTGTAGCCAGCTTTTATTGCAGCCACCCTTCACATTTCAAAACTTGACTGTTCATAATTTACTCAACTTGGAGTTGGTAGTTTTTTCGGTTAATGTCGGTTGCTTATTTCCTTTTTTTAATAAAAGAATATAAAAGAAATTATTTCTTGCACCAAACCCCAGGTCCATCTTTCTTAAGTACTCAACTTGTCCAAATTTAAAAATTGTATATACACTCCCCAAGTTGGAAATCATCTGATTCAACTCATCGGTTTTCCTACAAGACAAACTCCTCAACGACATTAATTATTTTCACCCGTTTTAGTTGTCTTTTTTCAGCTCAATTTTAATAACCAATATGTGCATTAATTAACTCATAAATTTCCATTTCTACCCTTCAACTAAACCATTTCATAATAAACATCAAGAAATAGTATTTATGTAAAGTAAAGGGCAATATAGTAAAAACATAAAATAACTATCTAAAACTACCTAAAAATGACAACTATGCTGGAACACATTTTCATCTCTAAAAAGACTACATTATGGAACGGAGGGAGTACTACATACTTACTTTTATTTATTTATATTAATTATGCTAAAGTTTCAGGTGATTCATTTTTTGACAGCATTGAAAAATCTTTCTTCTTCTTTAAAAAAAAAATGAAATTTAATACACCAACTTATTTAAAAGCTTATAACCGTCGTTATGACAGAGTAAGATCTGTCATTTATTAATCAACTAATTTCTTTTCTTTAAACATAATCTGCAAATTAGATTCGAGCGATTTGCTGACACCGCCCAAATCCCATCTGAATATTTATATTAGAAGCAATAATTAACCAACCGTCATTCAAACTGTTCATGCATATGTCTGTAAGCTATAGATTTATTAAAATTTAAAGTACACCAGTTTAAATGTCTTCATGCAGAAGCTGATTAATTAATTACTAGTAGTGAGGCGAAGATTAGTTGAATTAAATAAGACAATTAGGGGAATTCAGTGACCGCGAAACGTGAAGCCATATTATATAGGAGAATATAATACTATTAATTGGGAACTCAGTTTGCAGATATTAATGTCAAGTTGCAAAGATTTGGTTGACTATATTGGATGTGGTTAATTAATTCTATTACATACTAGTAGAGTATATAAAAAAACAAAATCGGTGATGGTTCACCTGCAGGCATGTGATAAGTTGCTTATGAAACGTGAACACCAGCATCGGAATTCGTTAAAAGTACAAGTTGGAGCCGCTCATCATTTATTGCCAATCATCACCCCACCCCACCCATTCATTAATCAATTAATTACCACTAATCCTCGTAGTAGTTAGTATTAATTAGACTTTACTTATACTAAGATTTCGGGCATTGGCGACCTTCATGTGTTCGAAATTTTATTTGGACGTTTTGAATTATATATGCATGTGATTATGTGAATTTGATGGATTCCGATCCCTTTTCATTTCCTTTTATAATTGTTATTGGAAAATAAGAAAAATATACCAAGTCTCAATCCCCAATGATAGACGCGCGCGACTTAAATATTGTTAGTCGATCATCAATAATTAAGTTCAATTCATCATACATGTAATAAAAGTGTAAATAATATTCTCAATATGCAAATTTTTATACAAATGCGCACCTTACTAATATATTTAATTTGGATTATGGAGCACTAATATACATACGCTATATGTAATGAATCATCAATACAGGAGATTAAATATAAAAGAGATGAATGACAAAATTAAACCTGCATTTATAGATATAATAGCCCATCCACTTTATATATTTGGCATTGTGCCTTATAGAATATTATTACAAGGTTCCCCCTTTTTCCTGCTGGTTGGAGTCATTCATGACATGAACAATATCACTATAAATATTAAAGTATTATAAAAATTCACTTTTGCCGCAGCTGATGCCTCTTTGTCTATTTTCAAATTTAAATAATATTAATTCACTTAATCTTCTTTAGGATAGCAATTCAAGGAACCCGTACCTAATTTCATTTTTTTTTTAATAATGGGGGTCCAAATTAATTGTTAAATAAACCTGCCTAAATATAACGGTATTAGTCTCCAGAATTTAGACGAAATATCTCCAGAATTGTTAGGTCTGGTTTCGGTGCAGACCGGCTGTAGGTGCTGCCACATTCAAAAGTGATGGTATATATGAAATGATGTGTGAGTATAAAAAAGTGATGGATAGAGGTTATGAACCAAAAACTAATAAAAAAAACAAACTACCGTCTATACATCACTTTATAATTAAGGCTTACACATCACTTTACAAAGACTTACACATCATTTTTAGTCATGTCTGCACCTGCTGACAATAACATTGCCAGCACCAAAACCGGACTGAGAATTGTTAATCAACTTTTCAGCCACACCCATAAATGTTTGAATTAGACGAAATATCTTTGTGCAATTATATAAAAAAAAAAAATGAGTAATGTGACATATTTAGGGGTAACAATCGAAATTACCTTAAGCCAATTATCCGATTTTTTCTTTTAAATAAACCAAAAAAAAAGAACTTTTTGGGTATTTGAAAAAAACATCATTTATTTTTATCCAAGATGATCCAAGGCGGCAAAAGTTCGCTGACCAAAATTTTCAACTGCATGCATAAAAACCTCACAAAATTTTTGGTTAACTTTTAAAAAATTATATAATAAAAAATAAATAAATGAATTATAAAAAAAAAAAAAGAGAGGAAGAAGAAGATAAAAAAAAAACTCCATCCTTTCTACGTTTAACATGTGAAAAGCAAAATGGAAAATACGTAATATAAATCACCTTGTATGAGATTATAAATCATTATGTGAAAATGATAAATACGTACGTATTATGTGAAGACAAAAAAGCAAAAATCGGTGAGGAGTGATGGAACTGATAACCGGATAAAAAGGTGAAAGACAACATTAGAACAAGTCGGGGAGAAAGCGTGTTGGGCATATGATGTGATATCATGGAGTGCCACGTGTTGGTTAAACATGGTGGGTTTTGTATATAGAGGGCTCAACGCGGGATTGCATGTCTAAATGTCTAATGTCTTAGAAGTAGTATGTCTTACTACAATTAACTTGTAGTAGTACTCCTATATGTTAGACCAAACCAACATTTACATGGCCCATCATCACATGACTCGTTGTTTGCATGCCCCCCACCCTCTATTTTATTCAAATTTCATTTTGATGTTCGCCGTTACTAATAGCTTAGCTTGCTACACACAATACACATGATCACATAAATTGTTTCTACCTTTAATATCTTGCTAGTTGTAATAGTATATAAATTCTTTCAATCATTCCTTTCTTGGGATAATGTCACTCCACCGTCCCTTTAAACTCTCCTATTGCCAATTAGCCTCCATGTATGTATGTAATGAAAATAAATAAAACAAACAAACAAACAAGTGTTTTATTATGTTCATATGAATTGAATACCAATTAAAGTAGTACTTGATAAATCATAAACTTTGTAGTAATATTTAGTTTGGCTTGTAATTCTTATTATTGATTAAGGTTTGTAAGTTTTATACGGTTTAAACATAAGTTCAAATGTGGATTTTATTAGTACAATTTAATCCTTATAAATGATTTTTTTTGTATGTATCATTAATGAATGGGCGGGACTCTAACCTCATTTAAGGGTGTGAGACTAATACTTAATTAATAAAAGTTAGGACTCCAAAATGTTTTTAATGATAAAAAAAATTTCATCGTTGAATCCACCAAGCATATTGTGATATTACAAAGTTTAGCACTAAATTACATTGCATCCACTAATTAGATTTTATATGAACTATCTAAAAATATTTTCCAATGATTTTTTTCTTTTTTATTTTAATTTGTTTGAGTAATTATTATTATTAGTAGCTAAGAATTAGTATTAAAATAGGGGAGGAGAAAGGGAACGGTTGAGAGGTAGGGTTAGGGTGTGTGGAAGTTTGAGGAAGGTAAGACCGGGCCCAAGTCCCACCACTATGTACTAGTAGTAGTAGTAGTAGTATTCCTTCAATTTGGTGTTGCCTTGACTACACTCAACACGTGGTCTTCTCTTACATGTTAGAAGTGAGAAGTGGACCCCACATTTCCCTCTCTCTCCCCCACCCCCTACTATTTATACTCATTCCTCTCTCCTCATTCCCCCAATCACTTACACTTACACACCCAACACAAATACTCATTTCTTGCTCCATCTCTTACTCTTACATATCCCATTTCTCAACTTCTCCTCCAAAAAGAATCTCACCTCTATTCTTCATTCACCAATAACAAACAATAAGCAATTACCAAAGCCAAAAATAGGGAAAGGGAAGCAGCCATGGCCACTCTAACTCCTCCCACTACTTCATTGGTCAAGCCCAAATTCGTTGGTTCATTACACCACCCCACTAGATCCCTCCCCACTATAAAATCCTCACTCAACACACTACATTTCCCCAAGCACTCCTCCTCCACCACATGCCCGAACCCCCCGCCGCCGCCGCAAATCGCCATCGCGAAACCCAAAAATTCCCCTTCTTCCACCCCCAAACCTCTCTTGAATTGGAATGTCTTCCAGAAGGCCGCCGCAATGGCCTTGGACGCCGTTGAGACCGCCCTGACCGCCCACGAACTCCAGCACCCTCTGCCCAAAACCGCCGACCCCAGAGTCCAGATTGCTGGGAATTTCTCCCCGGTTCCCGAGCAGCCTGTCGATCACAACCTCCTCGTTTCCGGGGCCATCCCAGAGTCCATTCAGGGCGTCTATGTAAGGAACGGCGCCAATCCACTTTTCGAACCCGTCGCCGGACACCACTTCTTCGACGGCGACGGCATGATCCACGCCGTCCGCTTCGAGAACGGCGCCGCCAGCTACGCCTGCCGGTTCACCGAGACCAATAGGCTCGTCCAGGAACGGGCCATAGGCCGCCCCATTTTCCCCAAAGCCATTGGCGAATTGCACGGCCACTCCGGGATCGCTAGGCTGCTGCTGTTCTACGCCCGCGGGTTGTTCAACCTCGTCGATCACGGCCAGGGAACCGGCGTTGCGAACGCCGGATTGATTTACTTCAATAACCGGTTGCTGGCGATGTCCGAGGACGATCTGCCTTACCACGTGCGGGTGACTCCCGACGGCGATCTCAAGACTGTTGAGAGATACAATTTTAATGGGCAATTGAAATCCACCATGATCGCCCACCCCAAGGTCGACCCAGTTTCCGGCGAGATGTTTGCCCTGAGCTACGACGTAATCCAGAAGCCTTACTTGAAGTACTTCAGGTTCTCCAAAGATGGGACGAAATCAGAGGATGTCGAAATCCCGGTTCCGGAGCCAACAATGATGCACGATTTCGCAATAACCGAGAACTTCGTGATCGTCCCCGATCAGCAAGTGGTGTTCAAGATGTCGGAAATGATCAGGGGAGGATCTCCGGTGGTGTACGACAAGAACAAAGTGTCGAGGTTCGGTGTGCTGGACAAGTACGCCAAAGATTGCTCCGGGATCAAGTGGGTCGAAGTCCCGGACTGCTTCTGTTTTCACCTGTGGAACGCCTGGGAGGAGCCGGAATCCGATGAAATTGTGGTGATCGGATCGTGTATGACTCCACCGGACTCGATCTTCAACGAATGCGACGAGAGCCTCAAGAGCGTGCTCTCCGAAATCAGGCTGAATCTCAAGACAGGGAAATCCACAAGGAGGCCGATAATGTCAGAAGCGGACCAGGTGAATCTGGAGGCCGGAATGGTGAACCGGAACAAACTCGGAAGGAAGACGCGCTACGCTTATCTGGCAATTGCCGAACCGTGGCCTAAAGTCTCGGGTTTCGCCAAGGTGGACCTCTCAACGGGAGAGGTCCAGAAATTCTTCTACGGTAAAGAAAAGTACGGTGGGGAGCCCCTGTTCCTCCCCCGAGACTCCACCTCCGAGGCAGAAGACGACGGCCACATTTTAGCCTTCGTGCACGATGAAAACGCATCGAAATCGGAGCTGCAAATCGTGAATGCGGCAACAATGAAGCTGGAGGCGAGCGTCAAACTTCCATCGAGGGTCCCGTACGGGTTTCACGGGACATTCATTGGGGCAAAGGACTTGGAAAATCAGGCATAGGCAGAGAGGAGATACAGAGGCTGAAAAATGGAGAATTTACCAGAGGGAAGGCTGGCATTGGCAATGCGTCCCCGGAGTCTCCATGTTAATAAATCTTTTAATCTTTTTTATTTTATATTTGGGAATTTTGTGATTATTACTACAAGAATTGAAGTGGGAGGTTTTAGCAGGAGAAAGCTTGTAGCTTTGCTGATGGTAGAGCTAGAAAAGGAAGCTCAGCTTTCACTGCCTGCTTATTCTTTCACATATCACATGGTCTGTGTGACTGTGACTGTGACTATGTATGTGTCTGCGCTGTCCACGTTTATAGGTGGTTATGGTGTACAGTTCATACATGTTTTGTGATTGTTATTACATACTTCTACAAAGCAAGCCCACAGGTCTCTCTGTCTCTGTCTTTCTCTATCTCTGTTTTTCTCTGTTATGCCAATGTTTTCTAGTACACCCAATTATTCCAATTTGATTCTAACATATGTGAACCATATAGTATGATACTATTATTATGTAGTAGTCGAGGTAATCGTTATTTATATTAATTCAGCCCACAAGTGGTCTAACACATGTGGGGGATACTTACCTCATTCACTAATTTTCTACTATTTGTGGAGTACTATAACAATAAGACAAAAGGATTTATGCGCTACTCGTTTTTATATTCTAGCACTTAAGAAACAAGAAAAATAATTTGACCTAAATTGATACATGTGCATGTACATACATACAATTCTAGAAAAGGATAATATTTTAAAAATATTATACTACTAAAATTTATCAGTTTTAAAAATTCGAAGACTTGCACATCTAAACAGAAGTATGTTGTTAGAAACTCAAATATTTAATTATACGTTAAAACTAACATTTTTCTTGAATGTTCCCAAGAATGCAAGTACAAAAATTCTTTTTAAAAAAATGAAAATTTTTAAGTTATACTCCATCCCTTCCGTCCCAGTTATTGTGTCCTGTTTCACTTTTTGATACTGTTCATTGTTCAGTTTTAACTCAATTTTCTTGCAAGTATATATTTGAAAAAAAAATAGTCGAGTTGAATCTTGTTAGAATCGTATCATCACGTAGTTTTAGAATATACTAAATTTTATATAATTTTTTTATTCTATATATTTCGGGATATTAACGATTTAAAAAGTAAATTGGATTGAAGTAATTTTTTACTCCCTCTGTCATGAACATTTTTCACTTTTCAAAGTGTTTATTGATCTACTTCCTCCGTATTTTATTAATGTTAACGTTTACATAGTAAATACTATTCATTGAGTAATTTTGATTCGATTTTTTCATATAGTTACATAAGATAAAACCTAGTTAAGCGAGATCTTGTTAGATTCGTCTTATCACGTAGTTTTTAATATTAAAGTTTTATAATTTTTTATTTTATAAATTTTGAGATATTACTCTTCAAAAATGTGTATTGGATTTCGTGAAAACAAGAAATGTTAACATTTTTTAATACAGAGGGAGTACCTTTTATCTAATATTATCGTAATCTTATAATCATAAAAAATAATTAAGTATGTTTTTGTTTTTATAATATACTTTATACAATATTTATTTATATATAACTTAAATATTGTCGGTTAAAGTAATATACTCTATTAGATAGCAGGTTCAAAAGAAATATTAATAATAATAATAATAATAAATTAGAACAAAAGGAGTACTATAGTATTGTATAATATTTGGACATCTGACTCCAGTCTATCATTGTTAATTGCAACTTACAAGTGCCAAGCTACTCTATTTTCATAATAAAAATTGTATAGTAAGGAAGGATTCATTAAACAATAGTGGTAAATTGGATCAGGTTGTGCATGATCTGCAGACCTGCCTTGCAATAAGGCTACTTGACTGAGTTCAACTGATATTTTGGATCTGTTCTCATCTCCCATTCATTTTTAAATTTTACTAAGATAAAAACATATTTTATAAAATTAAGTCTGGAAACTTCTTTTTTTTTTTCTTTGATGAAAAGGGGGCGGGAGCCGATTTCTCGAAACTTCACTTTTGTTTCTACCATTAAATGAAAGATGATTATAAAAATGATGATGTCCAATCCCATTATTTATCCAGTTAAAAAAGAACGGAACTATGTTTTTTTACCAGTTGGGACAACAAACTTCATTTTCACATTTACAAATTTATTCCAATTCAAGGTGAGTTTACATTGCCTTATTTTAAGTTGTTTTTTTTTTTTTTTTTTTCATTTGGATGAGCCGAAGCCAGCAAACAAAATTGTTTATGGGTTTTTTTTTTTATTATTATTATTATTTGAAGAGTGTTTGAATTAGTTTTGATAATAAGTTAAAAGCTGATTTAAAAGATAAATCATTTTTGTAAGCTCCTTTCGGTGTAGTTTAAAAAGAACAAAGTTAAAGCACATTTTTTTAATAGATAATAATATCCTAAATTATACGTAAATAAATTGAATAATAATATATTCTAAAATTAAAGATTAGAAACGAACTTGGTATATATATTTTTGTATAATTGTGACAATATTATGTTGAAATTGATCAACAAATACCAGCAAAAAGTAAAAAAAAAAAAAAAAAAAAAAAAAATTGCTCGTCGTCCATCTAAACATTTTTATTCAACTTAAAATCTGATTTATTAAAAGTTAATGAAAACACTATAATGGTCAACTACTACTTCTAGCTTTAGCTTAAGCTTTTACTCTTGGCTTCTTCACTACAATAGTTTTTCATTCTAAATCTCATAATTTGGTCACTACGACACAAGCGATAGAACCCACCCTTTACCTACCAAGAGTTTAGCTGCATAATTCGATAGCTAAATTAATTTGTCTTTGTAGTAGTATACCTTTTAGAAGAAGCGAATCCAAACATTATTCCCTTACATCTAACAAGGATACAACTTCCGAAAGAAAATGCTTTGATTATTGTATTATTAAAACTTATTGAGAGTGCTCTGGGCAATCAGTTTTGTTAAATTATTTTAAATTTTATGTATAATAACATTATCCTCGGAAATTGCACTAGTTAGTAGTAGTATATAAATATGAGTGGTTCTTACACACTTAGTACATTTTAAAACTTTGATCGAATTGCTACGTATAGCATACCCACATAGTACTAGTATTTTTGTAGTAACATTCATTCTCTCTGTGTGTATACACTATACACTAGTATTGAGTAGTGAAGTCCACACTATATATCCTCGTCAGGGGAGATAATCTAAATTAATAAAGAAATTGTAAATAGAAAAATCGAAAAAACAAAGGAATTGGTAATAACTAATAATGGTGGTCCAATTGATCGAGATCCAAATAGGAACAAATGAAAGTGTTGTCCCAATTGTGCGGGTCAATTTCGAAGGAGTATTGAGCGTGTTGGTTGGTGCCCTCTGGCACTCTTTCATTGGTCCATCCAAAGTGGGTTTGGATTTGTTAAGCAGCCAATGCCCAATCGGACAACGAAACCTCTGCTGATCAATTGGATTTTGGATTTGTTAAGCAGCCAACGCCCAAACCTCTAAATCGACGTAACGGGTTTGTGTTGCGACCTGCGGCTATATTGGTTAGTACTGACGTTGCTCGTACGTTCCACTAATGTCGGGACAAGTTTTGGAAAGACTTGCAATATATATGTAAGATTTTAGCGGACTCGGAGCTAACTAATAGTGACATATGAGGAAACAGATCAGCGATGGATAAATGACTAGTACTGTAGTACTATACTTGCCACGTCAGTTTTTAATGATAGGTAGGCTAGATAGTTGATCATTGGCAAATGGCAGCTCAAGGCTTGTCTGAATAATATTCACGCAATTGACATATGTACCCGTGAATGATTAGTGAATACTATTACTAACCTTTGAACCAAATTGAATCGTTCTGATATTGATTTAAAGGCTGAGTACTTAAGCCAAGAAGCAGAAGGTGAAGAGACTTATAGGGATCACACGGGTATAATGAACTTGAGCCACAGTAAGACTTTGGATCTGCACAGACAATGAAGGGCGCCCACTCCTAAACAGTCTGTTGCATTCATATGGATCGAAACCCAGACTTTGCTATAAGTGACTAAAGCAATCATCCACTCGAATCAACTACTATTTGTGAAAAAAAAAAATTATTCATCAAACAAATATCTCATATATACAGTGGCGTATCCACTCTTGTACAAGGTGGGTCAATTGACCCACCAAAAAAAATAAAAACTAGTAAAATATTAATACTAATATTTTGATATAATGATAATTAGGTTGTAATTGTACCGCAATAAAAAGAATTAGATTGTAATTTTAGAACAAATATTGAGTAATTCGGGTATAGGAGTTTAACAGTATTGATTTTTTTTAATTATTATAAATATGTGTGTATATATAAGATAAAATAAATATGGGTATATTTTAAGGGATTCACAACTCTATTAATATTTTAGGATTTTCAATCTGGATTTTAATTTTTTTTGAAAAAAACTCACGAGGTATTTAATCCGTGTTTTAAAAAAATCTTTACAAATTTTGAGTTATACAAATACAAATTTTTAAAAAAAATTAAAGAGTCTTTAGATATTCAATAGTCTACTAACTTCAAAACTCCATCAATGGATTATGTAAATAAGTCGGTCAACTCTACATAGAGTTTATTGATTTTCTAAATCTACCGACTTGTAAAAGTCCAAAAAAAATGTAACAACGTTTTGATTGAATACGCAATGCTAAAGTTAGTTTACTACTCTTCATAATATTCGACCCATCAAATTAAAAATCCTGGATCCGCCACTGCATATATAGAAAATAAATTATACTCCACAATAATTATTTTTTATGGTACTTGATTTTTCCCTTCTAAAAATCTCAAACTTAAAAACTACAATAATTTTTAGTTTTGACATTCAAAAAATTTGGTTGCCAAACTCCATATAATTCGGTCACAGACGATATTAACAACGAAACTCGATCGTGAAGACAAAAATTCAAATAGTGTAAGGAGGGGAAATGTAGCATATAAGAGCAGTCTTATATGCGCACTGTACTCCCCTATGAACAAAGTGGATACAAGAGCCACTGATTTTAGTAAAGGTAAATGATAATTTCCTAAATGACAACCACTACATAAATAACTAATTTTAGTTTGTGTTTATAACAATAAAAGGATTTTGATTCGTGTTTGACGAGTTCAAACGGAAAAAGGTGTTCCCGACAAAGTTGGAAGACGAAAAGTAGAGTGAAAAATAAGTATAATAATAGGAATAATTCAGGGAAAAGTGGCCAACGGTTCAACGGCTAAAAACGACCTAACTACGAACAATCCCATGATAAGGTGCCACGTCCAAGAAATTAGAGAGAATCTTTGTCGTAACCCCTTAACTAAAACGTGATTTTAAAAAATGGACCCGTCGGCCAGTGAGAACCGGACACGTACCTGCCGCCGCGTTTCTGTATGGCGCGTAATAGTAGTAGTAGTAGTTCTTGTCAGCAAATTAAAGCAGCTTTTTTTCCACTCCAGAAAACCCAAATCCAAATCATCAAACCGACCGCACTTATTTTCTGCTTTCGGCTTTTGCAAGGGATCCATCATAAAAGGAATTTTGGCCTCTCCTATACTCTTTTCTGTAGTACTACTATTTCCATCCCAATTCCCACGTCTCTTTCAATTTTTTCTTTTTTAAAAAACTAATTATTAAATTATTTGATTTAATGTTATCATACCTCATAAGTGTATAAGAAAGAAAAAAAAAAATAGTCAACCAAAGTATTGTTAAAATGGTTTAATTATATAGTTTTTTTGTATATAAAAAATAGTAAAATATATAGAACTTTTAGTTATTAATCTTTAAGATATTAATCATCAAAAATTTTTGCCGTAAAAACTAATTTTGCACGGCCAGTTTATTCCAATTTAATTACGTAATTTCTTGGTAGGAGGGGTTGGATTATATTGATTGACCACGTCCATATTAAATGAATGTGCCCATTGCATGTAGCCTGTAGGCATGTACAACTTTACTTTCCCCAAATTTTGAATTACTTCAAAGTTCAAACTGTGCGTGGGGTAGTTGACTGGATATGTGGTCAACTGGGGATTTGTACACAGGATATTTCATGAAATTCTAGTCTGACATTTTTCTTGATTTCAAAATCTATAGTATATCACTACAACAAAATACAGTGTCAATTAGGGACCGGATTTTTTCTGTCATTAAGTTCCAAAATTCGATCACTAATTCTGTTAGCGATCGAATTTACAATCGAAAAAAATTGATCGCGGATCTTTTGATTAGCAAATTTCCAACAATAGGAAAAAATAAATAAATATTGGATCGACTCTTATCACCGAATTTTCAGACAACCTCTATATCAGCTGACTTTCAAATAACCTCTATATCCTGCTATTATTTTGTTATTTCTATTCGATGAATGAATTGAATATTTAAATTGCATCATGTATACATTGGGACAATTTTTGCCGCTAATGAATTTCACTTCTATATCTCTAAAGCAATTAATAACTCTAATAGATAATAACCAATAACAGTTGCTTGAATAGATAATAAGCAATGTCTTAGTTCGAGTATTGTGTATATAAAAAACTTGCTTTGGGAGATGCATCATTCATGGCCATGCATACCTTAGTTCCAATTTATTAAAAAAAAAAATTAATATAGAATAAATTTGACTAATACAACTGACTGAAATTATGTGAATATATGTATGTAAATAATATAACAATTTTTTCTGCTGCTAATAAAATGTTTAAAATGTTTTTTATTGAACCAAGAAATTTGGTACTTGAACTTAAACATGTTTAAGTTAAACTAGAACTCCATATAACTCATACTGAAATTTTGGTTCAATAAACAAAATTAACTTAAAACACTACGATCCTACTAAATTGTTAATGAAAATTGTTAATTTTTTTAGAGTGCGGCATTCTCACAAATATGTTGTTTGTGTTAGGTGCTTTTTACATATTATCAGTATTGTGCATCTTACATTAACATTTGTGCATTGTGACCGTTGTAGATACAACAGGCTCAATCCGGTTACGGTACAACCCCTTCAAGAGGTTGCATATGCAAACATAAAAAAAAGTATGTCTCGCATTACAAAACACATATCTCCCATCACATTTTTAGTATCTCACATAACATCTCTCCCATCACATAATACACACTATTTTATTCATCACACAACACAATTCTCACATCACACACATGATAGTTGCACATGCAGCCAACTGCACACAAATTATAGATAGAATGAATGTGCATAAATGACAGACAATCAATCAATTCTTAAGTGGTAGGAGTAATGGATAGAATGTGCATAAATAACAGACAATCAATCAATCCTTAAGTGGTAGGAGCAATTGAGGGAACAATATTTATTGTTTCCAATTAGGCTCTAGTTCGTGTCCTGATTCAGGACGTCCTTGAAGTGATGGATTTCAAGGGTAAGATGCTGAATAATATTTTTGAAGTCCGGTGATAGGTAATTAATGTAATCATTTCTTTTTTTGTCTAAATTTCAATGCTATATTTACATATATGCTTTTAATAAGAGTATATCTTTTAATGGGGGAAAATAATATGTTTTTATGGGATGAGCCGGATTATATGGGATTGGGTTAAAATAAATTAATATTCCATAATTGTTTGAATCCAGCATTATTCGTTTAAATCCATCATTATATTATTCGTTTAAATTCACCATTATTTGTTTTTCCATCTGTGTTCGTATCATTATCGGGGTAATCGATTAAATCCAACATTATTAGTTTTTCCACCGGAGGATTTGGTCGCCGTCGATGGTTCTGTAGCGTTGATGATTTGTGCGACTTACCAACATCCGTTTTAAGGAAAATAATCATGATAATGATTGTTGCTAATCCATTATGGTAATAATTTATGAGCATAAATTTAGGCATTATATGGGCAATAACCGATTAATATTTCCAATTTAATGCTCTGAACGTTTATGGTAACATATGTTGGAGTTTTTTAAAACAGCACAAATCTATTCGATTTCTGCACTTCATGGATATCCTGAATGTCACAATTCAGGACTCTAACTTAACCCTTCCAATTACACTAGAGAACGAACCCCAAAAAATGGATTTGGTTTGGGAAATAAATCAACTTATGTTGAAGTCTTTTTTTTTTTTTTATCATACATTGACACCTATATGTCGACAAAGATATGTATGAATAGGGGTGAAAACGGGACGGATACGGGCGGATAGTACTCATCTCGTATCCTATTCCATATTTTTGTCGAATACGGAATCGAATACGAATAGGCCGGATACAAATATGAATTCGAATATTTTGGGAAACGGATACGAGACGGATTCGGATTTTAACTTGGATAATCTTTTAATTTTTAAAATTAATGTTTTGTATAATTTTTTAAAAGAAATCGGAATATATACTATGTAAGCTAAACTGATTTTTTAAATTTTCCAAGATCATTAGTTATTCCATTCAAGATATCTAAATAGCATCACTACAAGATGTTACGTACTACAATTTAGATACAAAGAACCAAATGATGTAGTCAAGTTGATTAATATGATTTGATTTAATTACTATATATGGCTTTCAAACTTTTGATTATATTTATACATATAGTATTACTTATTTATTTTATAGTTAATATAATATATTATAATATATATAAATATATATAAATTTTCGGATATTCGAATAGAAAATACGGATAATATCTGCATGATATTCGGATTTTTTTGGATACGGACGGCTATTTACAATCCCATATCATGTCCCGTATCCGCCTGATATAAAAATTCGAATTCGAATATAATCGAATACGGCATCAAATCGTGTGGGAATTATCCGTCCCGCTTTCACCCCTATGTATGAAACTTATGTTGAAGTATTGAACGATATAACAAAAGAGCGCCCAAATGGTATTAATGATAAGAAGTGGAATTGAAAATCTATTATGAAAAAGAAAAATATGCAGTATTAATTACACACAGGATTTTAAACAACAGGTAAAATCTCAATAAAAATAATTATTCCGTCGTTTTAAATACACTTTTAGATTGAAATTTTAGTTTTAATATTGATACATTTATAATATATTTAACTAATATTTCCTAAATCCATAAATTTAGTCAGTGCATTTATTGGTAAAGAAAAACATTAATGAAGAATATGAATGATTTTATAATAATAATAATAATAATAATAATAATAATAATAATAATAATAATAATCGTGCATAACCATATCCAGATTCTTTTTTATAATACGAGGAAGTAGTAACATTTAATTATTTAATCTAAATTGTCATTTGCTGCCATATATACACGTTGAGATCTTATCCAAATTCCAAAAATTGGAAGCGAAACATGGCAATTTAGAAATCAAATTATAAAATATTGTTTGTGCCAAAAAAAGAATGATAGGATGAAGGGGTGCGCAAAAATAAACCAAAAATGGATATAAATACATTAAAATCAAACCAATGGTACAAAATTTTCCGTAAAAGGTTGGTAAAATATATCAATCTTAGTTGGTATTATTGATATGAGACTCTAACGGCTTAAGCAAAAGTGTAAAGTTCAAACATTATGAGTGATTTGCTCAAGCGAAAAATATCATATTAATACCAGAGTCGTATCACAGTTACAGGATTATGGATGATATTTTGGAAGGACGATTAATTTGAACTCGGTTACGAATTTGGGCTATTTAGCTTTCGTTCCTCTATTGGGCCAACTGTATTTGGCCCATGATTTTAGTATGCCTTCCCCACTAATTCAATAAAATAGCCCAAATTCGTAACCGAGTTCAAATTAATCGTCCCTCCAAAATATCATCCATAATCCTGTAACTGTGATACGACTCTGGTATTAATATGATATTTTTCGCTTGAGCAAATCACTCATAATGTTTGAACTTTACACTTTTGCTTAAGCCGTTAGAGTCTCATATCAATAATACCAACTAAGATTGATATATTATTGAATTAGTGGGGAAGGCCTACTAAAATCATGGGCCGAAGACAGTTGGCCCAATAGAGGAACGAAAGCTAAAACTAAAGTTCAGACCAAGTTACAACTTTTCTGTTGGAGAAATTTAAGAGACCCGTCGCACAACAAAATCCTCATTGCCTGCCTCATGCTTCCTTCATCATCATCTTCAGAACAAACATCATTAAATGTCACAAACATATACGAATTTATATACTCCCTCTCTTTTTTAAAACACGTAATATTTGCATAGTTGATATTATTTATTGAGTAACTTTAATCTGATTTTTTAACATAGTTCTATAAGATAAAATATAATCACGTGAGATGTTAGATTTGTCTAATCACATAGTTTTAGAATATTAAATATTTATAATTTAAACTTTTATAAGTTTGAGATATTAAGCGTTAAAAATGTACATTGAATTGCAGTAAATATAAAATTGTTACTGTTGAGTCATATATTTTGTTGGAAGTTCAAAACCGATGATTGAACTTAGGATATAGAACCTCTTCTAGTGTTGTCTGTGTCGACCTATGCTATGGAAAGAAGACTGAAGATCGAGATATCCTATTAGCCCAACGGCTCTTTTCTGAAATGGGATCAGGTATACTAACATATTTCTTGCAGGAAAACTTTCCTATTTCAGGAATGAAGCTGGTACTCTAAACCTTGAAAAAATCCCAACGGCTATTTCCCTAATTAGCAAAATTATTCAAATCAGCCTGTGGGATGCTTGGTTTAAGTAAAGGGTTTCTGAAGTTTGAGAGATAGAGTTACAACGATCAAATTTCCTACATTGAAAATACTCTCAAGAGCTTCAGAGCATTAGGGTGAAGGAAGCCCTCGCTGATACGCATCCCCGTGTGAATCGATTCGACATGTTGCCGCAAAATCAGTATACCCCTTGGACGAGACTGTGCGAAGCTGTGTTCATTACTCTTTAAGTGAGTCGGTGTCCACTTAAAGGAAAGCAGTCCAAGGGACCTGAGGTTTCGTCTGCCAAACATCAGATTACTGCTCTGAAGGAAGTGTGTCACAGAGGTCTTCAAGGGGAACTCAAAGTGTGAAGCTTTGAGGGGTTGCCATAGGTGGAGATACCTAATCGGAAGCTGGGAAGGTTCCTGATCAACCAACCAACCTCTTGGAAGATCGAAGTGAAGACACTGTTCGAGTTCTGCTCATGTGTATAGTTGTGAACCATGTTTGAAACACATAGTAAAACTCTCTCCTGGATTGGTATCCTCCAGATGTAGGCCAAAGGCCGAACTGGGTCAACAACCCTTGTGTCTCCATTTACTTTTTATGCTTGTTGATTGCTCATATTATTCCGCTGTACATGTTTATCTGTTTACTCTGGTTTGATTGATGTGGGTGTTCACTGTGTTAGATTGAACCTTATCATTGAACCTTTAGGGTGCATCTTGTGTGTGCTGGGAAACTAACAGTTACAACGAATGAGGGAAACAAACCCCATCAAGAACTGGGTACCCCAATAAATGAAAATCAGAAATTAGTGTGTTGCCCAAATATATAGAATTTGAAAGATTATTACATGCATGTGCATATAACATACTACTGTATTAGAGGAAGTACGAAACTAGGGTTTTTGCGCTGCGCGAGAATGGTCTTGCTTTTGCCGCTCCCCTATTCAGTCTTCATCTCCTACTTTGACCTTTTTTTTTTGTCTTTTTTGTTTCTTTATTACAGCTTTCTTTAATACACTCGATCAATTTTTTTTTAAAAAAAAAAGAAAGAAAGAAAGAAAACATCAACACCACAGGCGAACGCCTCGTTCATTAGATTTTTGTTTATTATATATAGTTGCCGTTGTATTCATCAAGAAGAAATTGATTACTGAGGCAGGCGAAGCGGAGGATGGGACGAGAGGAGAGTTCCGAAAAAATATGACAAAGACTATTCTATCTGGTCAATAAAGGAAACATACAGTATATGGGATTTAACGCAATTTTGGATGAAAGATAGAATTTTTATTTTTTTTTAATAGTTGAAGTTTAGATTTTTTTTTTCAAATAAAAAAGATACTTTTTTTTAATAGTAATAGTATAGGGTTTAGAAAATCAGAATCTCTCTTAAATTAATAAAAAATGTTTAGGGTATCTTCTTCTTTATTTATTTACTATTTATTTATTTTTTTTATTACAATCTTATTTTAGGAGAGTGAGCTAGCGCATTTTGTGGGGCAGACATTCCAAAGATTTAAAATATATGGTGGTAGGTACTAGATTGAAATTTGATAAGCTGGCGAATGACTGTGAGTAGGGCTGAACCTATCAATCTCTATGATATAAATACTGAATCCATCTCATGGATGATCCGATTCTTGCCCAGTCCCCACCTTCTAGAAACTACCTATATCCCGCCGCAATACCACACTACTAGCCTACCATATACTCACTCCTCCTCCTCCTATACTTTTCAACAAATACTATATAATACGCTCTTCTGCATCTTTATTAATTTCCTCAATTCACATATATAGTATTCTGCAAATTATGGGGTTTTGCGCTGTCTGATTATACTATATTATTTGCATCCACCCACATTCTGCCTATCCCTGCAGATTATATACACGGATCAACGCTACCCGCGACGGATTGGGACAATAAAAGCATACACATTTCAAAATCATAATTCTTTTCTATATCTGCTCGCTGCTCTGAGAGATAAAGATTAGATTTTTTTTTTTTATTTATTTAATCGGCTTTGGCCTGATAGTTATTCCTGTTATCATTATTGCTATTACTGCTTTGACCTTTTCTGGGACTCAATGGCCGCCGTTGAAGAGGTTTACAGCGACGGAGCGACGGCGGAGACGGATTCCGCGGCCGTCTCCGATCCTCCTCCGTCTGGTGTGTTACCCGTTGGAAAGAATGGGTCTTCAGGTTCTGATACGGGTGCTGAGAGCGATGTGATCGACCCTGATCTGAACTCGTCGAATTCGGATATTCAGATGAAGGATCTTGTCAAGTTTTTAAGTAAATTGAAGCTGAACCCTCAAGCGAAGGAGTTCGTTCCTTCTTGTTATTTTTACAGCCCCATGGGTGGGGCTTATTATTTTCTTCTCCCGGAGAAGAATTCAGCCCATCATACTCAAATGGTTTGTTGTCGTCCTTCATTCTTCTACTGAACATATATGTATATATATAGATCTTTTAAAAAATTGTAGTTGATCCTGTATTTATTACTCTCACTGTACTGACGAAGGGTTTTGAAATCTTTATTTATTCAAAAGCAATGCCTAGAAAACTGCGTTTTTTTTTTTTTTTTTTTTTAAAAAAAAGATGGATCCATCAATTGCAGACCCACGTGCAAAAGCAGATTTATTTTATTTCCATGAATGGAAGTACCAAGTCGTATCCCCATTCATGTTGACCTTGCAACCATTTCTGCATGACTGATTTTTAGTATGTCAATCAATGGGAAATGCATTTTATGTGCTGATGGGCGTTGTTTCTGTTGTAGGGGTTTTGATTTATCTATTTCCTTTGTTATTCTTTAGACATTTATTGTTTGATTTGGTTGTAGTTTTTGAACCTCTTGCTTGCAAACGGTCAAGAGTTGAGACTTAGCTTCGCCTGGAGTTATATTCCCACACTTTTAAGACATACTAGTATTAAGTTCGGAGTATTAATTGGTTTGAATGTTCTACTAGTAGTACTTATTTTTATTAGACATGACCGAACTGGCTTGTTTTGCTGAAGTGGTGTTTGGCCTTTTGTGCAGAAGTGCACATTATATATATTATATCTCGGCAGAAGTGTTAACTCCCGTTTAATTGCCTTATTATTTGTTTCGTTTTTGTGTAGTACGGATATTTCACAATATTGTTTCTCGAATTATACTTCTATTTGTTAGATGTGTGAATCGACCTTGTATAAATTTCATCCATCTCTTGTGACCTTGTCCGCATGTTTTTTCTTCTTATGATTGTGATTCATTTGTATTTCTTCCTCAGAAAAAAAGCAACAACACAGGCAAGAAAAGAAAGAATCATAGAGCTTCTAGGGGTCAAAAAGAGGAGAACATCAAGCGAACTGTTTATATTTCTGATGTTGAGAGCAATGTAGGTTAATATAATTAAGCTTCATTTTATGCATATAAGTATGTTCGTATTTTCTTCTTCTCAAATTTGGAATCAACTATCTATCTTCTTTACTCTTATTTTTATTAAGATTACTGAGGAGCGACTTGCTGAGGTATTTGGCAGCTGTGGACAAGTAAGCCGTTATGCTTTTTGATATTGACCTTTGCACAATTTATTTGCATCTTGATAAAGGATTTGACACCATTACATGGCGGTTTTCATACTATTGAAAAAATGTAGAAATTACTGAAGCCTTGTGGAATTATGCACGAACTTGTTTATACATCATTATAAATGCATAAAATAGATTTTTGTGCATGGCCAAATGGTGCGCTCCAAGCTATTGGACACCAGCCTTGCCTGTTCGACACAGCGTCATTTATCAGAGCGCTCCACTGTCTGAGATTCTGCATTCCTACCGTTTCAGGAAAGAAAAATGATTGATGAAATTTGTAATCTTATTGAAGATTAGTATTAGTATGTTTATTCTCCAAAATGACAGCACAGATTGGTGACTACTGACTAGCATCAAATTGGTTGGTTGTGCTGGGTATCAACAAATTGTTTACTGCTACATGTTTTTTTTTTTTTTTTTAAAACCTTTCTTAAAACTGCTGTGGATATTTTCGGATTTTTAATTTACTTGTAATATATTGTCAGATCAGCCAAGGATTAAGGCCATGGAAGACACCACATTTGATGTTTGCTTTTACTTTTACAGCTTAATCTAAAGCCAAATATGGGAAAAAGATGGCCTTGCTTAGCTATAGTCTTGAACTTATTCTAACCTCTGTTCCTTTACAGATTAATGATTGCCGAGTATGTGGCGATCCTCGCTCCCGTCTTCGCTTTGCTTTTGTGGAATTTGCAGATGAAGGTGGGTTCCCCTTTTCTTTTCCTTTCACTCTTCCCTTAAAATTCCTAAACAAACCTATTGAAGTTCTTACCATTTCTTTTCTTAATATGATGCTGGCGGCGCTAATATGGACAGGTTCTGCTAAAACTTCTCTTAAACTTTCTGGGCTAACTTTAGGATCCACGGCCATCAAGGTCTTGCCTTCTAAAACGGCCATTCTTCCCGTGAATCCAACATTCCTCCCCAAGGTAAGATAAAACAACGCCATTGCACAAGAGTGTTTTAAAAATCTCTTCATATATTGGTTTATATGAGGTCATGCATCTCTATTGTGAATCGTTGTTCAGTCGGAGAATGAACGTCAGATGTGTGCGCGGACAGTCTACTGCACAAACATCGATAGGAAGGTATATACACCGAAGCTTTTTATGTCGCAAAACTTGTCAATATTATTGCGTCTGTATGCTCTTTTTCTTCAGCTGGCACTTATCAACCTATGGGCAGGTTTCTGAAGATGAAGTGAAATCATTTTTTGAAAGAAAATGTGGAAAGGTAGGCAAGCATATCTACAAGTTACATCACTGTGTTGCGTTCCATAAACTGATTTCTTGACATTGCATGACTCCTCGCTATTTTCAGGTATCCCAACTGAGGCTTTTGGCGGATTACTCACTCATGACGAAAATTGCTTTTGTGGAATTAGCTGAGGTGTGTTTAGTATTTTGCCAAAATAGCATACGTGTTATTATCATAAAAGAAAAAAATCGACTGCTTTAATTTAAATGTGGATTGAATACAAGACAAAGTATGAAACAAATGCAAGTCATTATTGTTTTTAATTGTTCAGTTTGAGAGCGCGCTTTCAGCTCTTGATTGCTGCGGGGAAATGCTTGGATCAAGACGCATCAGGTATAACCAATCTGACAAGTTTCTAGTTTAATCCATGGTACACTAAACTCTCTGCAATCAATGTACTCAAAAAAAAAAAATGGTTTGAAAATATTAATCGTAGGATTAGCCCATCAAAGACACCAGTGAGGCCAATGACTTCCAGCCCCGGTGCATAGGAGGAGGAGAGATGAGGCAACCGGGTGGGTTTGCTGAATATTCGCCTTGGAAATGAACACAGTGGTGATGAAACTTGTTCCATCTGTCTCTCTCTCTCTCTCTCTGTCTCAGCTAAAAAAAAAAAAAAACAGCAAGAACGTAACACATTTTGTTTGGTGTTTTTCCCTTCGGAGATTTTGTTGCCTGAATTACAAATGTTGATGATGTTTCTTTTGTACTGGGAATTGTGATATGTTTCTTTTGTACTGGGAATTGGGGATAGATGGCCTCAAGAAGATTGACAACATGTTATTATGGTTGAAATTGCTCCATGGTTGGGTTGTTGCTTCATGTTTTTGGCTTCGGTTTGATGTCAAGATAAGTAGTAGTACTTTACTTCTACACGGCTTCACCCCCAGACACACAGTACACGAAGAATATATACAGCGGAGTAGTATAACAATAATTTAATTACAAAGACATGGAAGATGGGAGTACAACAACAATAATCTCTGTATGCTGTAAGCATACTTGTATTTATTTATATATGCATGAGAAAGACACTTCCTCCACAAGTCTGCATATGCAGACAGGCAATCACACGTGGTTCCCCCCACCTCTAATAAATCCTATCCCTTTAGCTTCTTATTCTTGTGGTCTCAAATCCCCCATCATCTTGTAGTATCCCACATACTAGTATATTCCCAATTCTTCATTCCACCCCCACTTAAAAGAGTACAACTAAATTTATCCCCTGCTTAATAATAGTACTAACAAAGACAGTTTGAGTGTACACAACATATATACTCCTATAAAACAAACAAAAATACTAAATCCTTGCAGGAAACAAGTACCAACTCACCACTACTGTGCAATTGTATGCATGACAACACTCAACCAGTTTGTGGGAAAGCAGGCAGGAGGCTATAAGGTAGGCAGCGCCGCCACCATTGGTGGTATCAAGATCGTTGTTCGGTGGGTGGCATATACACGGAGTATATGTTATGGACAGTTTTGATTTTGATACCCACAATGGTGGTAGCCCAGCCTGTCTTCAAGCCCCCCTTTCTTCCCTTGCTGCTGCTGCTATCTTTCCATTGGGATGGATGGATAAAAATCTATTCTTGTATGATTTATGATGCGTTGGGGGGTGGGTTCCCCCTTTTATAAATAAAACACCCAATACCAAAAACTAGTAGTACTCCATTAGATGCAACTGCAATCGTACTTTGTGCAGTACTGATAGTATTTGCCAATCACACTCTTGTAGTACCAATTGTTCATACAAACAGTACACTTTTTCGAGCATCCTTTTGTTCACATATCACAATTTTTAAACCCCAAGTCAAACATGGAATAAATGGATTTAATTAATTAACAACAAGAAGAACCTCTTTTTTTTTTATATTATTAGTGTTATTATTATTATTACTCATACTATAAAGTTTTTTGATACAACTGATTTAAATCACTGAGACTGAGATTGGCCTTGGCTAGCTTGTAGAAGTAGTCTTTAATTTAATTAGATTGTTGAAATTTAAGTGCACAGTACCGTAGCAGTAGTGTGTTGGTAAATTAGAATATGAAGGCAGATTTGAAGCATAATTTGATGCTTGAGTGAAAGTATGTTTTGTACTTCACTTTAGTATAGTACATGAAACAGAGTAGCAAGTACAATACACAAATGTCCTGCTAATCATTACGTTGTTTGCATATTACTACTACTACTCTACTACTCTACATGTACTACTTTATTATACACATGACCTCAAGTTAGGGGTGATTAACGATTAGTGCTACTCGTACTCGACTCGGGATTCGGCTTGAAAAAAACTCGACTCGTACTCGACTATCGCTACTTGACTCCGGCTCGAACTCGAGCTCGAGCTCGCATCAAGTCAAGCTCGACTCGAACTCGACTCGAGTATTTGAGCTCGACTCGACTCGATAACACCATTAACACACATTTTAATTTAATTAATCTTCGTTTCATACTTTCCCTCTTCACTCTATTTTCTATTAGAAAAAATATATCACTTATTTAAAATATGTAAACAAGGAAAAATAGTCATTCTAAAAAATTAAAAAATATTTTTAAAGAATTTTAGTTCTATCTTTAGTTGTACGATAATCAACACAATATTCAAATATCAAATTAAATTGTGTCTTTTAGGCTATGGTTAAAAATTCAAAATCAAATGTTAAGAAAAATAAAATAAATTCATACTTAAGCTACAAATTCAAGCTCGAGCTTAGTAAAAAAAGAACACACCAACTACTCGAACTCGATGATACTCGAGCTCGAACTCGATTTGATGATACTCGAACTCGAGCTCGAACTCGAATATATGTTGTCAAGCTCAAGCTCAAGTATTATGATACTCGAGCTTGACTCGACTCGATATCACCCCTACCTCAAGTCTCTCTCCTATACTTACGTGAAGTATATGAACAACACATTTTTTTTTAATATTCCTCGTCATATTTGGTAGTACAATTTTAAAAAAAAAAAGTCGTTGTAGAGTTCAGCTTGTATGGGAAAAGCTAGAACACGCTATCAAATTATCTAGCATGAGGGTAAAATTGGCTGTAGATTGTGGAGAAAGTTATGCTTCCCTTCAATTCATAACTAGTATTTCCACCCGCGGTACCCGCGGATTTTATAACTATTAAATTGGATCGATTACTTTCTGAAGTATAGAAGACAAAAGTGCCCAACAAAATATTAAACACGTAATAAACTATTAAACAAATCAAACAAATTAATTTATAGTAGAAGTAAGACAGAAGTCTTATAAATCAAAGTATTGTTCACCTATTAAATAAACATTTTATAAGGTGTTTTGCATGGATACAGTAAAATTAATTAATCTCTATGTAATTGGAATAATCTCAATCAAATGGGTTGAATGTTGTCAAATTCAATCAGATTCAAATCATAATAGCAATCATCAACAAAATTCATATGTTTTGTAACACTTCTTTGTACACAACATTAATCGTGGACTTTCTATCGCAATCCACATCTTCATCATTACAAATCATGATCTTCAATCCAGCACGCGTTGTTACTCTAGAAGCAGCGACATATAACTGACCATGGGTAAAAACGGGCTTATTCAAGAATAATCCTACTTTGTGTAGGGATTGACCTTGACTCTTGTTAATTGTCATTGCATAGCATGGTATGAGTGGGAACTGTTTCCGCTCGAATTTGAAAGGAAGACGTGGATCCGACAGTGTTAAACACATCCTTGGAATTAGAACTTTAGCTCCAACATTTTCACCTGTGAGCACTTCACCTTGCAACACATTACTTCCGAGATGTGTGATGATTAACCTTGTGCCATTGCATAGACCGTTAAGAGGATCAATATTTCTAATGAGAATCACAGGACTACCAACCTTTAGCCGTAAGCAATGCACAGGAAATCCAGAACATTGTAAGGTGTTGAGAAATTCCACAGTATGAATGTCAGCCAGCAGTGAGGCATTACTATCAGCTTTTGTTGCTCTATCTGCACTGAAATAGGTTCTGTCTTCGTTCATGTTCATTGAAAGCATGTGCTCATTGATCACATCAACAGCCTTGATTGTTGGGCATAAAATAGCTCTCTCCTTTAAGTAGTCGCGGTCAGACATTTTTTTGGAGAACGATGGATAGATTTCTTCTACAATAGAAGAAACAGGATCATCACAATAATTGATCAATAATTCATCAGGTATATCAATTTTTACTTCTCCATCATTCGAATCTCCAATTCGTCCATCCCCTATAGCTGACAACCAAGTGGCAAACTTCTGTATCTCAGACTGCTCATCTGTTGTAGAAGCTGTACGAAGGCGCATGTTTTCTGTTAAATGTAGCACTGTACAATGTTTCCAAAGATAAGATGATGTCAACGTGGCATTGACAATATCATGCCTCCTTCCTTTGGGTATAACAGGGAGTATCTGTCTGAAATCGCCACCCAATAGAATTGTTTTCCTGCCAAACACAAAATCATTTGAATCTGCAAAAATAGGCTGCATGAGATCACGTATTGTCCTATCCAATGCCTCAAAACAATGTCTATGTGTCATTGGTGCTTCATCCCATATGATCAAAGATGCCTTCTGAATTAGCTCCGCAAGATGAGTGGACTGTTTAATATTGCATGTTGAATCTTCAGTTATTTCAAGAGGAATCTTAAAGCGAGAGTGAGCAGTTCGGCCCCCTGGAAGCAACAAAGAAGCAATTCCACTTGATGCTACATTTAGTACTATTTTGCCTTCCCTTCGTAGAGCAGCCGATAAGCCATTCCAGACAAATGTCTTTCCCGTTCCACCATATCCATAAACAAAGAACAAACCACCTCTTTCAGAATTTATAGCAGTTATAATTCTGTCGTGTACTGTGCGCTGCTCCGGAGTACATTTTATGAGGAAGTCTTCATACTTCATTTGCATTGCACTGCGATCATATGCTAATTCTTGCATTAGTAACAAATTCTCATTGGAAAATGTTAGACCTCCAATTGGATATTTCATTGTTGGGAATTCACGGAGAGTTCTACCAAGGCTTTGCAATAGCTTCTCCATCGAAAGAAGTGTTAAATTCTCCAACTCATCATCAGAAATATCACCCCCTGTTGAGATGAAATATAATTGTTACAAAAACAAAAAGTGAATAAAATATTCTATTTTATATTAACTCACCATATATGGAATTCTTGTTTATGTCATGCACTATATCATCGGAAAAGTATCTCCAACACCTGCTCCATATCATGCCAAGATCCATTACACTATCTGAAAGAATCATCGACAAAAATAGATTCCGTAGAGAAACCGAAGAAGCCCAGTGACTTGCTTCTTCAATTGCATCGATGTATTCACGATCATCATCTAACAATCCCAATGAATAGCATGCCTCTTTGAAGGTTGCAAACTGCACACCGTTGACACATCGCAATGCTTCATAGCTTGTAGGACCACGAACTACATTAAGAAGGCATCTTAAGTAGTACAGCTCACCCGAGGATGGATGAACAAAATGCATCCTACCAACTGAAAAACCCCGTTTCCTTGGCTGCCAAACCCTAGAATCTTCTTTCCAAACAAATTTAGAAGGAAATTCTGTGTATGTTAGTTCTCGGGCCTCTGGATAAATTGAATTTGCTTTGAACCATGCAATGAATTTACTTTCTCTAATTGTTGCACGCTCAACTATATTCGCAACTGTATCTGTATCAGAAAAATAAACAGGTTGTTGTCCCTGCAGATGGAAGGACAATCTTTCAACAGGAGGAGTCCGAAAATGTATGTCAAACATGAACAACCTCCATGCAGCTTCACAAGATGATATATACCTACAATCATAAAAAATCTGTGTTTCATCAGTGGTCTTTCCTGGCTGACTATTTTCAGTAGATGCATAAAAGCTGGCTGTGACACGATCATGTCCTTTATGCACATATTTGAATAAGTACTTTATAGAACGGCTCTGATTACACCATTCTACATTTATGTGAGCACGGTATTTCATCAACAGAGAACGATTGTGTGGAACCACACTGCGGTTATCAAGAACCACTCCACCTTTCTCAATGGTACGTCCATTATTTCGTCGTCTATAGACAGGATAACCATTTTCATCAACACTTGTTTCGGCAACAAATTGTTTTGGATAGTGCTTTGAACATTTTCCGTCCACCATGCAAGGAGAACTTGTTCTGGCTACTCCACATGGACCATGTACCATAAATTCTGATACAACTTCATAATATTCAGGGTCATTTATTCTATCAGGTATTTCTGCTGAAATAATCTTGTTGATTTCTTCAGAGGATACATTTACATTGAGTTTTCGCAGGAACAGCAGAATATGTGCATGAGGAAGACCACGCTTTTGAAATTCAATTGTGTACACCACTGTTGACATGAATATTTCAGACATCAATAAAAACAAAAAAACATGTATTCATTAACAACAAATAAATTTGACATAAGAAAAAATAGACATTACCTGCCCTAACCCCTCCAAAGAAATCATTTTTAAAATCTGCAATCATCTTGTCTAATTTCATCTTGAAAACTCGAACAATGATATCAGGTCTGTCTGATGCAGTCACATTATGCTTTCTAAGATACCTTGTAATTTCTGGCCAGTTAGGATTACAGGTAAACGTGATAAAAAGATTAGGGTACCCTGCCCAACCACATATTGCAATGGCATCTTGATAGTTTTGTATCATGTACCTAGCACCCCCAGTGAATGAAGATGGCAGAATAATTCGCTTCCCTATGTTTCTTGTATCTGACTCTCCACTCAATAGAGCCTCTTCCAGTCCATGATACATATCACATCGAAGTTTCTTTTGATTTCTCTTTACAAATGAAATCCTCTGTGCTTCAACCATCGCATAAGTATCAACCAGAAATTGCTGGAATAATCTCCTGGATTGCAATATCAATGAAGGCTCGGATTCTCTAAAATGAATTCTATATGAAATAAACTCCCTAAGGGATAACTTTCTCCTCTTCAGACATGTAAGGGTGGGATTACTATCACCAACCAATATACCATCTCTAAAACCATCTTCTCCATATGGGAATAGAAGAGGATACTGTAGGGAGAGGTAAGCTGGATGCAGCTCAGATATGTGATGTAAGTGACCACCTTTAGTCTCCACAACTATATCCCTTGGTTCAATAGCATCATCCAAGTCTCCAACAATTAAAGCAGCAACTTCTGATTGTGCAGGCAAGTTATAAGTCCTGCCATCACGATCTCTTCTCCCAATAAGCCTCAACCTCACCTTACTACAGTTGTGAAGATTCAACTTATCCCTTGCCATCCTATATGTTTGTGCCAACACATTGTATCTGTCTAGCATCTGAATGAGGTCTGCAACAATCTCAGGATTTAAATTTTCTTTCCCGGTATCACCCCTGATTGATGTAAGTGTAACATGAAGAAAAAAAAAATTAGTATAGACAGATATTCTGATTTAAAAATGTAACATGAAATATGATTGAATTAAAGAAATTTCCTACACAATTACCTAACTGCCTTTATCCTATTAGCAACCTCATGTTCTGTATCATATATGTATAATTGGCTAAATTTTGGAGTTTTGCCATCAGAGGGCAGTAAATTTCCAATTTTGTGGTAATTTTGACCCATGAGTCGAATTATAGGCGGTGAATTGCCAGTGTTGAGGCTCCTATCAATTTTACCACCCATCGAAGTAAAACTAAACATGCTGTTGTAGGACCGTATCTCTTGGAGAAAGTTTTTGCTCCGGCTACAACTACCACCATATAAATCCCTCAATAGAGGGGGAGGAATGGGCATCTTCGGCAATACAACCTTCCCATTTAAACAGCAATTAGAATATGTTGGCTGCTGGTGTTTCAAATCCCTTTTGGATCTCTCGTCGTACCAAAAACTTGCTGAGCACATCCCACAAGTGTAAACGGGATCTCCAATATCATTGTAATCTATTACATTGTAATTTCATTAGTAGCTATAAGTTATAGGACGAATTTGCAATATTTATATATTAACTATATATCAAAATTACCTTCACTGACTTTTGGTGATAAATTTCGAGACACCTTAACTCTTCCTGAAAATTGTATCACATAAATTAAATATCGTTTTGCACATAACAAACAATCTAATAAAATTATAAGAAAACAATACCATGTTCGTTGGTAGAATCATTCCGAGTATTTTGCACAATCGATGGTTGGAAATGAATTACTTGATTTTCCAAACTCATTCCAGATTGTTGTGAAGGGACACTTGATATTAAATTCCTTTCTATTTCTGAGTGACAACGACTATATATTATAAAATAATTCATTCACAACAAATGTAAAATAATTAGTGATCATATAATGATAATTTTTCACTAACCATGCAACCTTTTATTCTTAGGGTGTGTGAGTGTATCATTTGACTGTCTTTTCTTATTATGCATAATTGGATCTTTAGCACTTGCGAATAATCCTCCTTGAATCTTACTAACAGAACAATTCTCCTTTTCATTCGTCAGGTCAATAACACAAGAAACTTGCGAGTATTTATGTTCAACGGAGACATTAAGATCTACACATCCAAAATTAAATATAACAACAATCAAAAATCTTGATGAGATAATAGAGAAATTAAAAAAAACTAAATGCAGTTACCATTCGTCGGTCCCTGGAAATGTAATCGTTCCTGGAAAGGTGATCGATTTATATTACACGATGAACCTAACACTCTTTTTTGAGGAATTGGGGTGCTGTAACAGCTCACATCAACACCGTTGTTCCCAGAAACTCCGCTTATCGGTGAGTTGTTCTCCCGTGTGTTACTTAGCCGGCAGCTCTTACTTAGTTTTCTCATCTTTGATTGAGGTGATGAATTCCAATTATCCAACTCTATTATATTAGACTGGAAAGGTATTTTATATTTAATAAATGTAGGTACTCATGATACAACAACTACCTAATTGGTTGTTTCATGTATGACGGCTAGCTGTATTGAATGCACCAAGTGAATGCCTTGGTCGTTGAAAAAGCTGACGTGCAGTGAAGAGTTAAGACGATTCACACACTATTTTTTTTATAGAATCATGTGAATTACCATTATGGGTACATATAATCCATTTTCAATTTTTTTTATGTATAGAAATAAACTGTTCCAAAGGGATAATTGGGTAAATTTAGTCATGAAAAATCAGACATTTTTATCGGGCAACGTTTTTTACATGTTATAATGACATTCCTACTATCGAAGATAATATCAATGATTGTTCATTTCAGTTCATAATTGGTAAAATGGTCATAAATAGAGGAGGGAAATGAAATATCAAATATAGTTTGAATAAAATTGAAAATTTGGAGATACTAAGAAAACATAACACGTGTAAGATCTATGGCATCCAAGTAATCAGTTTATATAATACAAAGACAATGGACAGAGTAGTTATAAGGCAGAAAATGAGTTCCATCCGAAATTTAACTATGTTCCATTGTTAGGTATTGGAAACAAAAAATATAGCCACACAAAACAAAGTTATGTACTACAAAAACCCCATTGTAATAAATATTACACGTAAACAAAACATGTCCAACTGATGCTTAATCATTCACCATGAAAAAAAGAAACACTCCTTCTCCGCAACACAAAAGTGACAAATTGGTACCATTCTTTCATAATCAGGATCTGGCCATCCATTGTTTCTTTTGCGATGAGCACGTATGTTGCAAAAGTGCAATTTCTGATTTGGAAATGGAAGAATAACATGGCGCCAGAAACAACTTATCATCGACCTAATTTTGGTTCGGCAGTGAACCAAGGCGGGCCTGTTCCTGCAAAGGAAGTTCATCATCTCCAAGCCTCTGGAGATGTCCTCTTCAGATATGGATGTCAGGAGGATAATGGAGGTCATATAGATCGACTTGAGATGACCTTCAGCAGCAGGTCCTGAAAGCATTGTAAGAGCTGTGCCCCTATCTAAATCCAAGTACAGCTGCCGCTGAAGATACAGAAGGATTATCATGCATAAGCCAAAACAATTCAAGTATAGGATAAAATAACATGTGATAGAGATTTATACCATTACTTCCTTCAAATATATATTGCATTCAACAGAAACATATGACAGAGATTTATACCATTACTGCCTTCAAATGTATGTCATAGTTGCCACCTTGTAGACACATATGGTAAAACAACTGAGCTTCCACTCTGAGCAAGGAAAACCACCTTCCATCGAAATAGCTCATTTCACAAAAGCGCAATACAATAGGCCGATTGAGAAGTCTCCTAAAGTCAGGACAGCTGCAAATTTCATATAAATATGGGCAGCATCTTTAAAACATGAAAATTACATTAAATGGGACAACTTTATTAAATTTTTACCTCCTTACAGCACTGAACATTGTATGCATAGATGAAGAACATATTCTGACCAGAATATCAACCAGAATATCATCGGGGAGTTCGTCCAGATGTTCACAAAACCAAGACATCTGCCATAGTTCCATTTTAACCTATATGAACAAATAAACAATACTTCAAATGTAAATCTCAAAAATATACAAAATAAATATAAAACTATCAATGTAAGAAACATATTTGCATCCACAACGGAATTTAAGGAAAATACATCCACAAAATCGCATAACTGATTAGGACGACATTAAAATCGTTAATAATAGTTACTTCAAAACGCAGATTACAGGTTAAGTGTTTCTAACATCAAAGATGCAACCAACTCTGAAATTAAACGTACTATTTTCGACTTGAATAAGACCCAATCGTCTTAGACAACTTCAAAAAACAAAGGTCTAATTTCTAACATCTCTTGCAATTGCGATTCGACAAAAAGAAACCTAAAACAGAGACATGCAAGAAGCAAGAAGTTCTTTCACTAAAAAACAACGATTTCATTGCAAAATTGGAACGTGCAAATCATTTTCGCCTATATCAAACGAAAAAATAAAAAAAAAGAACATAAATGTATGATCGATGCTTACCGCTTTCTCGGAGAACACGAAATGAGACGCAAGTTTGCTCCTACGGTTCGGAACAGGCGCGGGTATGTGAAAGGACGCGTAGACAATGATAGTTTCTTCAGGGAGGGAACAAAGTGCTTGTTCCAAGTATTTATAATGATATACAGTTATACACCCGTTGAGTGGGAATATCCAGACAATTATTTAAAATTTGGGTCAGACGCCACATATTTTACATTTTTTGTGTAAACAATAAAATTAATAAAAAAAAATTTTTTAATCATTAGTACTTTGCGTTCTATTTTTGTTAGAATTTTTGTCGACATTTTACAACAAAGTAAAATTAGTAATAACTTTCGTATTTTATAGAATTTCGGCAGGTTCTTGTGAGAAAAAAAACTTTCGTTATAATGTTATAAAATAAATAAATTATGTTAGTCTATAATTAATAATCAAGCATAATGTTAGTTAATTCCACAAAATCAAGGATATATAATTTGAGAGGCATTATACCCTAGCAAATAATTTATCATTTCTTTCAAAATAAAACAATAAATAGAAAATCCATAAATAAAACATAACAAATATTATAGAAAATCATATAACAACAGTAGAAATCAATTGAGTAACCATCAATGATCAAAGAACTATGCCACCAATGTGGCACAGAGGATCCCATTCGCAAAAACAACATAGAAAAACCACAATCATAGGGCATCCAGCCCAAACATGAAATAGTGTTTCAAACCAACCAAACAAAGCATAACAGACATCAAAAATTGATCGGACCAGTTCGGAATAAAACTTAAATTCAATCAAAATCATGAAATACTAAAAACTTAGACAGATAAGTTCCTTCCCACAGCAGTTGCATCCTCCCCACTACTTCTCCACTTTCACCTTCTTCAGATTGTTCGAAGCTGAAAACTCATCATCAAGGTTCTTACTTACGTCGGCCACAATCTCTTCGTCTACTCCGTCAGCATCCCCATCGTTACTGAGTTCAGGAGTATGGAAGCCAGCCGAATCAGATGACCTTTTCGTAGAAGGTGGACTTCTTGTGGCATCAGCAGGAGTGGATGAAGCAATATCATTATCAGCCGATTCAGGATCACTTATAATGGCAGAAACTGTCAATGAATTGTAGCTACGCCATAAATCGGTGCTTTTAAGTGTGACACGAAATGTGAACCTCTTGTTCATCAAACAGTTAAGAATCAGCTGTGGGAAGAATTCATCCTAGAAAACAATAAAGATAATCAATGAATTTTTGATTGATTTAATAGGAAATAAATATAATAGAGATATAATTCTTACCTCGGCCATTGAATCTTTCAAATCCTCAGCAGTTTTTCCAAATAAAGAAACACAATCCTTATCAAATATCACCAAAGTGCATGATGTGGTGTTGTCGGCAACATAAACAGTGACTTTGTACTTAATAATACCACTCTGATACCAATTCTTGCATTTATGACAGTAGAAACTACCTTTTGTTGGCTCCATCTTCTTGTAGCACTTCATACATGTGTAGTAATAGAAGCCCTCTGATTCTTCGACATTCACAACTATTCCGTTGATATAGAAGTCACCAGACTGATTGGGGGGACATTCAGCAAAATAAGAAACCATAAATATAATACTTAATTTTATGTAAAGTAAAGAAAAGAGTAGAAAAAAACTAAAATAGCGTTCGAACCTCTAGTGAATAGATAGTGTCTTTTATGGTGGTCAAAGTGAATCCCTTAGAGGGAGAATCTTCACCAGCAGAACGGTGGGTCGACTGAGACATGCTAGGCAAATTCTTTCCAGTCGAAGATTCGACCTTCATACTGTGTATTGAAAAAATTCTATGTTATAAATATTGTTAAAACAATATATATATATTAACACATTATTAGGATGTAAAACTCACTTTTCAATGAAAGATTGAACCTCTGGTATTCGAGCATTAATCATGAGCTTCGACACTCGAAAAGCATTTTGAACTTTTATTTTACCTGTTTTAATAACCAAAGAAACCATATTATTAATTTATTGCAAATAAAAAAAATAAATATATTGCAAAAGTATGCTTATCCTGAAACTCAGATGCACGACAGAATTGAAGAATGATAATGTTCACAGCTGTTGGAAGATCATCTATATCGGTCAGAAATTGCTCCGCATATTCATCCCAAAGAGTGCAGTCCAAAACATTGCCCCTTCGAAAGGAAAAAAATAATAGCAAGAGTAAATATTTATATGCAACAATTATTATATGATAGTTTGAGAATACTGACTTTAAATCTTCCAACAACATATTAACCAACATCTTCTGCTTTCCATCTTTGCAGTTCATTGAGGTTGGTGGAGATTTTGTCAACACACGACCAATAATATCTGAAAAAGTGTAAATAGAACATATATAGAATGCAGTAGAGGCGAGATTGAATTAAGGAATAATGTCCTATTTAAAACTGTTTTACGGTCTTACCAAATGGGACAGTTTCGTTAACCATATCGCCATGCAAGGAAATAATCTCGGGGTAGGGTTTGAACTGGAAGGTGTAATCAGGGAACTCAACATCGACTGCATTAGAAATAACACTATTTGCATAGAACATTCCTTTGAACTCGTGAGTGGTGAGCCTAAACCTGTCTAGGTTCTCCACAACACCAAAACGAACCAAAGTATAAATGCTCCCCTCACGAATAAGAGCTTGGTACTTTTTAGCGATGCCTCTGCCAGCAGAAATGTGAAAGCGGATACCCTGTGAGAACACAACATGATTAAAATTAATTAATTCATGTAAGCCGTTAGTAATAATTATCAATGAAGCGAATAATAACTAACAAACAATAGTAATAGTTTACAAAATTATGAAAATACCTCTGCATCGTGAAATATTGCTTCAAATGAATTCAAACTTTCAGATTTAAACATAGTAACTGCATAGCAACGTAAACACCTCGCCTTAATACAAACTTTTGTAGCTGTCGAGTAAGTTCCCGGAAATTCACAACCTGCTCCATTCTCTCAATTTTGAATATATGATTCAATATAAGTATTTTGCCTTTGAGTTGTGGATAGAAATGAGGGCTGTAGAGTGGTGCATTATATAGCCGATTTCCCAGCAGAGGGAATCATCAGATACCAAAACAGTTGTAATAATTAGTGTATCTTAATAAAACCTTTTACGGCTCATTTAAATTTTATACCTTTTTATTGAAAACATCAATCGGCCTCTACCTTTTGCAGATAACAATCATTATTGTCCGAAAATATACAGATGAAATACATAAATTATAGGAAATTGGTATGTAGGGTTTGGTTGGGCCACTTTCGATATTAGTATTGGGCCGGGAACATGGATCAGATGGTGGAAAATGAGTATAAGATTTAAGTAGTACAAAACTTATTCTTGCAAGAAAAATATAAAAGGATTGGTAAGAATTATTGTTTTGATTATAAGGTAAGAGTTATTGGACAACATTGTATTATAACATGACTGCCCTAAGTCGACAATAACATTGGATTATAAACTATTACTGGCAAAGATACAAACTACAGTGAGCATTAAAGAAAAATCAATACTGATTAATCATTTCATTCCACAAATGTTGGCCAAATACATAAACATCTCACGAAATAGTGTTTCTAGAATAAATAAGCTTAATAGAAATAACTAAACCAGTTCATAAGGAGAAACAAATAATGTGCAGATGATGCAAATAATTCACCATGCAAAAAACAAACACTCCTTCCCAGCAACACACAAATGACAAAATGGGTTGTATCGTTTGTAGTCTGGATCGGGCCAACCATGCGCCATCTCCCAGTGATCGTGATTCCTACAAAAATACAATTCATATCTTGGAAATGGGAATGGAAGGGAAACATCAACCCAGAAACAACGCTTTATCGACAGTATTTTTTTCCTACACTCCACCAGAGAAACCCTATCTTGACATAGATATCTCATTATCTCCAAACCTCTGGTAATATCATCTTTAGAAATGGAAGTCAAGAGAATTATAGATGTCAGATAAATAGATTTCAAATGTCCTTGGGCAGCCATTCCAGCAAGAATTGTTATGGCTAGCTCTCTGTCCAAATCTACATAAAGTTGTCTCTGAATATTCAACAAATATTCACATGTCAAAGCAAACTCAATACAAAATTCAATCAAATAGGAAAGGTGGTACTATGATAATTTATAAATTATATGAATACACAAATAACATATATTATACCATGACAGACTTGAATTGTATGTCATAATTTCCCGCATATAGACATATATTGTGGAATAACTTTGCCTCTTCTTTGAGATCATCAGAACATGTCTTGTCGTAATAGCTCATTTCACAACACTTTAGAACAATGGGCCAAGTCAGAACCCTTCTAAAGTCCACACAACTGCAATTATCTTAGAGAATTTGAATAAGGTTTAAAATATGGAAAATCATTAAAAACTAAGGATTACACAAATTCTAACCTCCGTACAGCACTAAACATTGATTCATAGACGAAGTACCAATTCGTGAGAGAATATCAGCCAGAATTTCATCAGGAAGTTCATCAAGATGTCCACAAGCCAACGAATTTTGCAACGACGTCATTATAAACTGTAAAATATACCGAATACATCCAATATTACCCAAATCAAATATAAGCAAATTGAAAAAACTTAATTTAATAGAATAACGATTAAAGATGGCAATAACCTTAGAAGTGCGGGGAAAACCTTTCACAACAGCAGAAGTATGGAAAGGCACTTTCACACATGAATATATCTGAAAATAATTTTATTGGTATGTAGTAATCGGCGAGTTTGGATAAAAAAGACTATTGCACTTCTTCAATATTTTAATTTTGGGATTATATATTTATATTAGTCAAAATATATATTTATACATTTATATTGGTCAAAATAATCAGATATTCATTACGCGAGTTTCATTAACACTACTAATGCAAAAATTATAATAATAATTCTGAATCGATTTCAATTTCCGGATGATTTTAACATGCGATCTTTAGGAATTACATTTCACAAACATTCCAAAGTTAGTCGACAAAAATATAATTTTGACGTCTAACTTTGCTAGTCCAAATCCGTTCTAGATCGCCGGTCTCCCTCGATGCATAATCATCGTATCGTTGCTCCAAATTTTTGTAAATGGCCTCCAATTCATCTACAATCCTCTCCAAAATTCTCTTTGGAACATAGGGCAGTACCCGAATTACCATCTCCAAAATCAAGCAAAGTTCGGATATTGTCAGTGTAGGTTGTTGTGGTTTCCTTCAATTTTTGGAGAAATGTATTTGCTGAATCAACAACCTCAAAATGTTTAATTGAGCGATCCATAAAATCAATTGCACTCTGAAATTTTCTTCTTTCTGAAAGAGTCAAGGCGGGTTCATTTTCGTTCAAGATATCTTTCAAGAGTTCTCTACACTGCACCGCATCAATACCTCGTGGGAACTCATGATCTGCATCCATTCATTTATTTTATTAGTTAAAAATAAAAAAGCTGTATTCAATAATGACGCGAAATATTAATTTAAATCTAATTTAAACAGTTGTAATGATACCGAACCTGTATAGGGTTGAAGTAGATTTGCTTTTCGTATCTCAATCCCCCAGCTCAGTGCGGCCATATCAAAACAAAGTTTGGTTACCACATAAAGTGGATCCGCCATATTGTATCTATTAATAGAGAAATACAGTAACGACGTGAAGTATTAATTTAATTCGAATTTAAACTGTTGTATTGATTGAACCGTTTCGTAAGTAGGATTGAAGAAACCAAAATACAGGTGCACATTAATGTGCAGAGTATATAATAAATAATATTTATATTACCAATTCCCATTAAAGCAGATGTAATGATTGCACCGTTTCGTAAACAGGATTGTAGATTCCAAAAGACAGGTGCACATAATACAGGTGCAGACAAAATAATAATAACAATATTTGTAATGAATACAATCAGGAATAATATAGAAAATAATAAAAATTCCGTTTGATAAAAATTATTTCAAGAATGTTATTAAATTTTAAGAAAATATAATTATGATACTAACATGATATAAGGATTAAGTGATCGAGATTCGTGGTATAGAGTTTGCAAAACCTTTATTTAGGATTTAGTGCATAGTAGTTAAGTTATAGGATTAAGATGGAATAAGGAGAATCGAATAATTATAGGGATTAGGGTTTAGGCTACACTAAAGTGATTCATTTAACGTTTATCAAATCACTTAACAAAATTCTGATTAGTTTGTTTAGACGATTGAAATTATTAAACATTATTAGATCCAACTATTTTAAAACGCATGCGCCTATGTGAAATGATTGCACGACGTATAATGAAGTTAATGCTCTTTTCAATGAAGTCGGAAGGTTCAATTTTATCATTAATGCGAGCTGCAAATGTGAGCTGTAGGGTTGACGTAGGAAGACCAATTAAAAGAATAATAGTTAGAAAAATAAATATAAATTAATTGTATTGCACAAAAAATTCTTATTAACACGCATGTGGTGTCCAATTTCTAAGCAAATTAACAAAAAACTATATTACTGTTGTAAGACTGCATGTGTAATATATATTATGGTTGAATTAGATTGGACTAAAAAAAAATCAATTAAGCATAAACCATAATATGCAATTGTTTACTCATTTAAAGCAAAGACCACTCCTAATTCCATTTAGTGTATGATTTCGGGTTTGGGGTTCAATATTATATAGTATGGTCGAATTGGATTGGAATAAGGATAATAAATTAAGTAAAGGGTTTACGCGTATTTTTTAGATGTTTGGATTAAAATATTATGTTTGATATAATCTGAACTAAGGAGAATCAATTAAGCATAAACAATAATATGCAATTATGTTACTCAATTAAAGCAAAGACCACTCCTTATTCCATTTAGTGTATGATTTAGGTTTTAGGGTTCAATATTTTATCTTATGGCCGAATTATATTGGAATAAGGATAATCACTTAACTAAAGGGTTTAAGCAGTATTTGTTCGAATGGATATAAGCTTAAAGTATTATGATTGAATCAGACTGGACTAAGGAGAACTCAATTAGGCAGAATAAACAATAATAGCATTTGTGTTAATCAATTAAGTAAGAATGCATGTGGGAATAGTATACTATGGTTCGAATTAGAATGAATAAGGAGAATCAATTATGCATTTGTGGTGCTCATATTTTTT
>JAOANR010000006.1:6290226-6406774 GCA_030278955.1 Hygrophila difformis
TTTAACATACCTGGAGTATGTGATGGGGGAGTCTCTGGTATTGCAGAGTCAGATCCTGGTGTATAGACGGGTGGATCTTCAGGGCTTGAGGATTGTGCTGCTGCATAACATAGATTCAAAGTTAAGTACATATATAGAATAAATAAAGACGTTGAATTACACGAACCTGCCAAGTCTATAGCCCATCGCTCGCGTGCCTCTCGTACCATCCTCGCAGTCTCGGCGGGCGTAGGTAGTGGTGGCGTAGATCCTGAGGCCGATCCCTCCCGGCTTGGAGTGCCTGAGGCCGAGCCACCCCCCTGTTGAGACATCTGTTAAAAAACAAGATGGAATATAAGTGCCAAATTCAAAAATGTTAAAAAATTTATGGACTTTATTTAACAAGTTAAAGGCATGTGTGTGTTACATGTTCATATTCAAATTTGGAAATCCTCATCAGAGGTCTCTTCTGATGATTCATCCATGTCAGTGTCATCTGATGTAGACAATTGATCCGGGGATGTTTCAGAATCACTATCCTCATCTTGATTTAGATCTACAAGTTGGACTACATCGTCTGTTAACCGCTCCCGACGAGACGTTATGGTTGCAGTTTGAATACCAAGTTGTTCTGCAACATCTACTTGGAACGCCTCTACTACTTCGCCCATCTTTACAGTAATCACACCCCTAGGCTTAATTTTACATACAGCCAACCAATCACGAGTCCTAGCAGTTGGTCTGTTCGTTGGAAATTGAACATAACACACTTGTTCAGCTTGGGTGGCAAATATGAATGGGTCATAGTAGGGCAAATTTTTTGTCTGATTCACCTCTATTATCTTGTAATTCTCATGAGTACGCATTCCAACTCCCTCGCGAGTGTCAAACCATTTACATTTGAAGAATGCAATTTGCTTCAAAGGAAATGCAGGGTACTCGAGCACTAAAATCTCTTCGATGATACCGTAGAAATCACGAGATTCCCCCGTAATGCACACTCCACTATTGTAAGTGGTTCGACGACAACCATGGTTTTCGGTATGAAATTTCATCCCATTTACAAAATACATGGGAAATGATTGAGCTGTGGGAAGTGGTCCTTGTGCAAGTTCGAACAAAGACGGTATATCGGGCGGGTGTTCCACTAAGTACTCCTCAAACCATTTCGGAAAGTGGTTAGACATGGCAGCTGAGAGCTCATGAACTGTAATCCGAGGATTAATAGAACGCATATATTGGTGGAACAACCTATAAATCATAAAGATGTTCAATTTAGAATATAACATAAATGAATGACATAGGCTGGACATACAAAGTACTTACTCGATATACGGTTCTGTTTCTGTGCAATTTAGGAGCACGTAATTGTGGGCGGCCTTTAACTCTTGCTCGGTCATCCGCCTTCTTTTGGACCTACCCTGTGCACGTCCTCCTAATTTGAAAACACTAATAAGTCTATCATCATCGAACGAGCAACCACCATCGTCATTCCTTGGCACATTTCTCTCACGTGTGAACACATGCTTCTCAAAGTAGTGAGAACAAAAAAATGATGCCTCTCGCACCAGATAAGCGTTGCAGATAGACCCTTCAACGTGTGCCTTATTGCGCACTGTACGCTTTAATCGGTTTAGGTACCTTGAATTAATAATCAGTACAGAATAATATATTAGTCATATTGAAAATGCCATTGTAAAATCAAATTAGATTATTTTTTGAATTCGTACCTTTCATAGGGATACATCCATCTGAACTGAACTGGACCAGCGACACTAGCTTCATAAGGCAGGTGGACAGGAAGATGCTCCATACAATCGAAGAATGATGGTGGGAAAATGGTCTCTAGTTTGCAAAGTACTACTGGAATGTCTAACCCCAATCTCTCCATTTCATGTACCTTAATGGTTTTTGCAGTCAACGCACGAAACACATTACTCAATTCTGTTATTGCCTCCCACACGGTCACTGGCAGTAATTCTCTCCATCCGATGGGAAGGAGACGTTGCAAGAAGACATGACAATCGTGGCTCTTCATACCAAACATCCTGTGTTTATTCGTGTCCACACATCTACCCAAGTTCGAAACACAACCATCTGGAAACTTCAAGTCTGCCACCCACTTCAGAAATACGTCTCTCTTATCCTTGTCCATTGTGTACACAGCCTTTGGATATCTTCCAGTTCGGGCATCCCTATGCAATTCGGGCCTATTACACAGAGTAACGATGTCCTCACGTGCTTTAGCATTGTCCTTTGTTTTCCCTTGTACATCCATCACAGTGTTGAAGACATTCTCAAACACATTTTTCTCGATATGCATGACATCCAGGTTGTGACGGACCAAATTTGACTTCCAATATGGTAGATCCCAGAATATACTCCTCTTTTTCCAACCACAAGTCTTGCTGATGGTTGTGTTTGCTTCCTCACTACCTACTTCAAAGACACGCTTAAGACCATGTGTCTCTATATCCACCAACACATCTTCCCCACTTCTAATGGTTGGCGGAAGCCCTTGCTCTACCCGATCCTTTATAAATCTGACCTTATCTGATCTAAATGGATGGTCTATAGGCAGGAACTTCCGGTGCGAATCAAACCACGACTGTTTTCCACCCTCCTTCAGTCGTATAGACTCAGTTCTTTCCATACAGACCGGGCATGCTGTTTTCCCGTAGGTACTCCAACCAGACAACATCGCATACGCTGGAAAATCTCCAATTGTCCACATTAGTGCCGCCTTCATTTGAAAGTTTTGCTTACTATATGCATCGTATGTGGTGATCCCCACGTCCCACAACTCAAGTAGCTCTTCAATCAACGGTTGTAGGTACACGTCTATCCTTTGTTTTGGACTCGATTTGCCAGGTATTATGGCTGTCAAGAACATATACTCATCTTTCATACACATACCTGGGGGGAGGTTGTACGGTGTCAATAGAACGGGCCAACAAGAGTATTGGGCCCCTGATTGACCGAACGGTTGGAAACCATCGGTGCACAGCCCTAACCTCACATTTCGTCCCTCCGAACCGAAATCGGGATGAATGTTGTCAAAGTGTTTCCATGCTTTGGAGTCGCATGGATGACACATCTCACCAGTACCCCCATGGTCATGCCCTACATGCCATGTCATGTATTTCGCAGTTGCCTCCGATGAATACAAACGTTTCAATCTGTTCTTTAAAGGGAAATAGAACATATAACTCACTGCAACTTGTGATCCATTGTTAGAATCTTTAAATCTCGGCCTATGGCAAAACTTGCAGTTCTGTAAGGCCACATCGTCCCTCCAATACAGCATACAACCTTTATCACAACAATCAATTTTCTTAACGGGTAATCCAAGGCCCTCGAGAAGTTTCTTTGCCTCGTAGAAACTCTTAACCATTGAGTGCTCCTCTGGCAGTGTATCAATCATGAGCTGACATAAGGTATCGAAGCATCTTTCAGATAGATTGTGCTCCGATTTAATGTTTAACAACCTTGCAACTGTTGACAATAATGTCATTTTCTTACATCCAGGCCACAAATCCTTGTCCGCTGCATCCAACATGTCATAAAATAATTTATCTTGTGGATTGGGCTCCTCAGGGGGCATAGGCTCATCATCTACGTTATTTGGAAAGTCAGTGGGAAATCCATACCCCAATCCATCAATTACCATCTGTCTATAGTCGTTTGAATGTGAAGCTCTGACCGAAGGTGCTTCATCATCATAAAGAGGGCGAAAGTTGTGTGGCTCTCCATGACAAGTCCATCGCTCGTAATTAGCTACAAATCCTTTCCTGTACAGGTGTCCTAGTATTTCCTTATCTGATAAATAATATCTATTCTTACATCCTGCACAAGGACACCGTATCATCCCTTCTACTATATCACATTCGGGGTTTGCACGACAAAGACGAAGAAAAGATCTAACGCCCTGCTTGAATTCAAGTGTTAGCTCCCCACCGCGTGGCCGGTACATCCAAGTGCGGTCCATTATCTAATTGAATTTCAAGATAGCGGTAAAATGCTTAAACGAAAACATGGATTTTTTTTTAGCAAGTACTAGAATGCTTCATTTTGGGAAATAGATTGCTACAAGGTCATTAATTGTACTGGGAGATGAACTTCAACCCAATAGATGAATTTTGTTTTTTAAAACTAAGTTCATGTCCTTCCCTATCCCTTAAATCAATCTGTCGTATATCATTCGGCTCTACATAAAAGTGTTTAAAATAAGAAGATTACTAGATAGCTCTACATTCTAAAACCTTGTTCTTACTATTCTCAAGCTATTAGTAAGCATATATATTACACCTAGCGATTACAAGACCAAAAAACACTACTGTGAAACAAAGCAAAAAACAAAATGTTCACCACTGCACTTCAAAAACACTACTGCAAAAAACAAATTCATAAACACTACTACAAAAACACTATTACAAAACAATAAACAAAACGAATTGTGGCTTCCAGATCTACTGTAAAACACTACTACACTACTGCAAATATCGTCACACCATAAATTAAAAACTAAAAGTAAAACACAGGAACAGAACACTAGAAATCGTGGCTCCCAGAATCAACAACCGGCAGGCAGGCCTTTACAAGTCTATCTTACAAAGCTCCCAAAAATGTTCCCAAATCAATTCCAATTCCAATTCCAATTTTTAACAAAGATTACATTCCAATTCCAATTCCAATCCAATTTTTAACAAAACCACATGTGAATTTTTAACATTTCCAATTCGAATCCAATTTTTAACAAAGATTAAATTCCAAGGCACCAAACTCAATCACACTCTCAAAATCAAACTCGATACTTTAAAATTCTTGTCAAACCAAATCTTGGTGAATGATTCCAAAACCATCAAAACAAGATACAAATTATTTAAAGTTACTAGAACAGATTCACATCAAAATCACCACACCCAATGTAGGTTAACATCACAGTTTATGGGAAACAATTAATTCTTAATTTCATGCACTTGAATTCTAGTATGCAAATAACTATCATTAAACATTCCAAATCTTACTAATAACTGTTAGTATTGGTAAACGAAATTTAAAAGAATCATAAAGACATGCGACCGCAAATAGATTGATTTTTGTGTACCTGTATCACCTCCTTCAATTACTTTAATTTGCCGCTGTGTACTCACGATCCCTTCGTCTCTTCACTTATGAGATCCGGAAAATCGCCTCTAAATAATCAACAATTATGTTTCAATAAAGCTTGCTAACATTATTTTGAAACAATTATGTTTCCAGACCATAAAAGTAAAACTTGATCCAATTCATGAAATCAAATCAACAAGTAAAACTGGTCTTTGAGTCTTTCTAAAAAAGCAATCTAGTTCTAGCATCACCAAAACCCCAAATAAACAATTCAATCCTTCTAAGACCAAAATCAACCATCAGCACCAAAAACCGATCCAATACCAACAACCTAATTCTACATTCAACGGCCAGCAGATACAAAAAATACAGTACTAAAACATGGTCAGATTGCAAGTCCTATTCGATGCAAGTCCTGTGCCTATTTATCATCTAGATTCCATCAGAAAATTCACAACAGGATTCAACGAAGAAATCTGTATACAACATTTCACAACCAAGAGTAACACATGCTCTGGCCTTACCCCGTTTACAATTGCCATACCAAAAACCGATCCAATACCAAAACCAAGTCCTAATTCTAGTGCAAAATTTCAATACCAAGATTTCAATACCAAGATTTCAATACCAAGATTTCCAAAATTTCAATAGCAAAATTACAAAATTTCAACTACTATTACCGTAAGGGGCCGGAGACAAAGAGAGAGACGCCGGAGAGCGTCGGCAGGGCTGGGCAGAGCGGCGTCGGCAGGGGCTGGGCTGAGCGGTGTCGGCAGGGCTACGCCGGGGCGAGCGGCTCTCTGACGTAGCGCGGCGGTGGAGCTGGGCAGTGGCGCCGAGCCCAAACCAGGGGCGAACAGGGAGCACAGCGGGATGTTGTCTTCTTCGGAGGGTGGCTCGGAGATCGTCGCCGGTACGTCGCGACGGTTGGGAGGTGGTCGGAGATGGAGGAATCGGTGAAAAATTCGCCAACGGTCGTCTCCCGTTTGTCCCGCCTGTGTAATTGTGATTTACAGCGGGCGAAAGGGAAATTATAACCCTAGGCTAGCGACCGTCACAAACGGTCGTTGTGACGGTCGCTAATAACGACCGCTAAAAAAGCGGTCGTTAAAACGGTCGCGGAATCGAAACCCACCAAAGACACGGCCAGACGGTCGTTGACGCGGTCGTTAGAGTAGCCACCGTCTTTTGCGGTCGCGGATGCGGTCGTTATCAGCGACCGCATGACGACGGTCGTTAAAAACGGTCGCTATAGCAATTTTTTCTTGTAGTGTCAGAAATTAGTGTGTTGCCCAAATATATAGAATTTGAAAGATTATTACATGCATGTGCATATAACATACTCCTACTACTGTAATTAGAGGAAGGAAGTACGAAACTAGGGTTTTTGCGCTGCGCGAGAATGGTCTTGCTTTTGCCGCTCCCCTATTCAGTCTTCATCTCCTACTTTGACTTTTTTTTGTCTTTTTTGTTTCTTTATTACACCTTTCTTTAATACACGCGATCAATTTTTTTAAAAAAAAAGAAAGAAAGAAAGAAAGAAAACATCAACACCACAGGCGAATCGCCGCCTCGTTCATTAGATTTTTGTTTATTATATATAGTTGCCGTTGTATTCATCAAGAAGAAATTGATTACGGAGGCAGGCGAAGCGGAGGATGGGTCATGGGACGAGAGGAGAGTTCCGAAAAAATATGACAAAGACTATTATTCTCTCTGGTCACTAAAGGAAACATACAGTATATGGGATTTAACGCAATTTTGGATGAAAGATAGAATTTTTATTTTTTTTTAATAGTTGAAGTTTAGATTTTTTTTTTCAAATAAAAAAGATACTTTTTTTTAATAGTATAGGGTTTAGAAAATCAGAATCTCTCTTAAATTAATAAAAAAATGTTTAGGGTATCTTCTTCTTTATTTATTTATTATTTTTATTTTTTATTACAATCTTATTTTAGGAGAGTGAGCTAGCGCATTTTGTGGGGCAGACATTCCAAAGATTTAAAATATATGGTGATAGGTACTAGATTGAAATTTGATAAGCTGGCGAATGACTGTGAGTAGGGCTGAACCTATCAATCTCTATGATATAAATACTGAATCCATCTCATGGATGATCCGATTCTTGCCCAGTCCCCACCTTCTAGAAACTACCTATATCCCGCCGCAATACCACACTACTAGCCTACCATATACTCACTCCTCCTCCTCCTCCTATACTTTTCAACAAATACTATATAATACGCTCTTCTGCATCTTTATTAATTTCCTCAATTCACATATATAGTATTCTGCAAATTATGGGGTTTTGCGCTGTCTGATTATACTATATTATTTGCATCCACCCACATTCTGCCTATCCCTGCAGATTATATATACACGGATCAACGCTACCCGCGACGGATTGGGACAATAAAAGCATACACATTTCAAAATCATAATTCTTTTCTATATCTGCTCGCTGCTCTGAGAGATAAAGATTAGATTTTTTTTTTTTTTTATTTAATCGGCTTTGGCCTCATAGTTATTCCTGTTATCATTATTGCTATTACTGCTTTGACCTTTTCTGGGACTCAATGGCCGCCGTTGAAGAGGTTTACAGCGATGGAGCGATGGCGGAGACGGATTCCGCGGCCGTCTCCGATCCTCCTCCGTCTGGTGTGTTACCCGTTGGAAAGAATGGGTCTTCAGGTTCTGATACGGGTGCTGAGAGCGATGTGATCGACCCTGATCTGAACTCGTCGAATTCGGATATTCAGATGAAGGATCTTGTCAAGTTTTTAAGTAAATTGAAGCTGAACCCTCAAGCGAAGGAGTTCGTTCCTTCTTGTTATTTTTACAGCCCCATGGGTGGGGCTTATTATTTTCTTCTCCCGGAGAAGAATTCAGCCCATCATACTCAAATGGTTTGTCGTCGTCCTTCATTCTTCTACTGAACATATATGTATATATATAGATCTTTTAAAAAATTGGACTAGTTGATCCTGTATTTATTACTCTCACTGTACTGACGAAGGGTTTTGAAATCTTTATTTATTCAAAAGCAATGCCTAGAAAACTGCGTTTTTTTTTTTAAAAAAAAAAGATGGATCCATCAATTGCAGATCCACGTGCAAAAGCAGATTTATTTTATTTCCATGAATGGAAGTACAAAGTCGTATCCCCATTCATGTTGACCTTGCAACCATTTCTGCATGACTGATTTTTAGTATGTCAATCAATGGGAAAATGCATTTTATGTGCTGATGGGCGTTTCTGTTGTAGGGGTTTTGATTTATCTATTTCCTTTGTTATTCTTTAGACATTTATTGTTTGATTTGGATGTAGTTTTTGAACCTCTTGCTTGCAAACGGTCAAGAGAGTTGAGACTTAGCTTCGCCTGGAGTTATATTCCCACACTTTTAAGACATACTAGTATTAAGTTCGGAGTATTAATTGGTTTGAATGTTCTACTAGTAGTACTTATTTTTATTAGACATGACCGAACTGGCTTGTTTTGCTGAAGTGGTGTTTGGCCTTTTGTGCAGAAGTGCACATTATATATATTATATCTCGGCAGAAGTGTTAACTCCCGTTTAATTGCCTTATTATTTGTTTCATTTTTGTGTAGTACGGATATTTCACAATATTGTTTCTCGAATTATACTTCTATTTGTTAGATGTGTGAATCGACCTTGTATAAATTTCATCCATCTCTTGTGACCTTGTCCGCATGTTTTTTGTTCTTATGATTGTGATTCATTTGTATTTCTTCCTCAGAAAAAAAGCAACAACACAGGCAAGAAAAGAAAGAATCATAGAGCTTCTAGGGGTCAAAAAGAGGAGAACATCAAGCGAACTGTTTATATTTCTGATGTTGAGAGCAATGTAGGTGAATATAATTAAGCTTCATTTTATGCATATAAGTATGTTCGTATTTTCTTCTTCTCAAATTTGGAATCAACTATCTATCTTCTTTACTCTTATTTTTATTAAGATTACTGAGGAGCGACTTGCTGAGGTATTTGGCAGCTGTGGACAAGTAAGCCGTTATGCTTTTTGATATTGACCTTTGCACAATTTATTTGCATCTTGATAAAGGATTTGACACCATTACATGGTCGTTTTCATACTATTGAAAAATGTAGAAATTACTGAAGCCTTGTGGAATTATGCACGACTTGTTTATACATCATTATAAATGCATAAAATAGATTTTTGTGCATGGCCAAATGGTGCGCTCCAAGCTATTGGACACCAGCCTTGCCTGTTGGACACAGCGTCATTTATCAGAGCGCTCCACTGTCTGAGATTCTGCATTCCTACCGTTTCAGGAAAGAAAAATGATTGATGAAATTTGTAATCTTATTGAAGATTAGTATTAGTATGTTTATTCTCCAAAATGACAGCACAGATTGGTGACTACTGACTAGCATCAAATTGGTTGGTTGTGCTGGGTATCAACAAATTGTTACTGCTACATGTTTTTTTTTTTTTTTAACCTTTCTTAAAACTGCTGTGGATATTTTCGGATTTGTAATTTACTTGTAATACATTGTCAGATCAGCCAAGGATTAAGGCCATGGAAGACACCACATTTGATGTTTGCTTTTACTTTTACAGCTTAATCTAAAGCCAAATATGGGAAAAAGATGGCCTTGCTTAGCTATAGTCTTGAACTTATTCTAACCTCTGTTCCTTTACAGATTAATGATTGCCGAGTATGTGGCGATCCTCGCTCCCGTCTTCGCTTTGCTTTTGTGGAATTTGCAGATGAAGGTTGGTTCCCCTTTTCTTTTCCTTTCACTCTTCCCTTAAAATTCCTAAACAAACCTATTGAAGTTCTTACCATTTCTTTTCTTAATATGATGCTGGCGGCGCTAATATGGACAGGTTCTGCTAAAACTTCTCTTAAACTTTCTGGGCTAACTTTAGGATCCACGGCCATCAAGGTCTTGCCTTCTAAAACGGCCATTCTTCCCGTGAATCCAACATTCCTCCCCAAGGTAAGATAAAACATCGCCATTGCACAAGAGTGTTTTAAAAATCTCTTCATATATTGGTTTATATGAGGTCATGCATCTCTATTGTGAATCGTTGTTCAGTCGGAGAATGAACGTCAGATGTGTGCGCGGACAGTCTACTGCACAAACATCGATAGGAAGGTATATACACCGAAGCTTTTTATGTCGCAAAACTTGTCAATATTATTGCGTCCGTATGCTCTTTTTCTTCAGCTGGCACTTATCAACCTATGGGCAGGTTTCTGAAGATGAAGTGAAATCTTTTTTTGAAAGAAAATGTGGAAAGGTAGGCAAGCATATCTACAAGTTACATCACTGTGTTGCGTTCCATAAACTGATTTTTCGACATTGCATGACTCCTCGCTATTTTCAGGTATCCCAACTGAGGCTTTTGGCGGATTACTCACTCATGACGAAAATTGCTTTTGTGGAATTAGCTGAGGTGTGTTTAGTATTTTGCCAAAATAGCATACGTGTTATTATTATAAAAGAAGAAAAAAATCGACTGCTTTAATTTAAATGTGGATTGAATACAAGACAAAGTATGAAACAAATGCAAGTCATTATTGTTTTTAATTGTTCAGTTTGAGAGCGCGCTTTCAGCTCTTGATTGCTGCGGGGAAATGCTTGGATCAAGACGCATCAGGTATAACCAATCTGACAAGTTTCTAGTTTAATCCATGGTACGCTAAACTCTCTGCAATCAATGTACTTAACAAAAAAAGGTTTGAAAATATTAATCGTAGGATTAGCCCATCAAAGACACCAGTGAGGCCAATGACTTCCAGCCCCGGTGCATAGGAGGAGGAGAGATGAGGCAACCGGGTGGGTTTGCTGAATATTCGCCTTGGAAATGATGAACACAGTGGTGATGAAACTTGTTCCATCTGTCTCTCTCTCTCTCTCTGTCTCTGCTAAAAAAAAAAAAACAGCAAGAACGTAACACATTTTGTTTGGTGTTTTTTCCTTTGGAGATTTTGTTGCCTGAATTACAAATGTTGATGATGTTTCTTTTGTACTGGGAATTGTGATATGTTTTCTTTTGTACTGGGAATTGGGGATAGATGGCCTCAAGAAGATTGACAACATGTTATTATGGTTGAAATTGCTCCATGGTTGGGTTGTTGGTTCATGTTTTTGGCTTCGGTTTGATGTCAAGATAAGTAGTAGTACTTTACTTCTACACGACTTCACCCCCAGACACACAGTACACGAAGAATATATACAGCGGAGTAGTATAACAATAATTTAATTACAAAGACATGAAGATGGAGTACAACAACAATAATCTCTGTATGCTGTAAGCATACTTGTATTTATTTATATATGCATGAGAAAGACACTTCCTCCACAAGTCTGCATATGCAGACAGGCAATCACACGTGGTTCCCCCTCCCCCCACCTCTAATAAATCCTATCCCTTTAGCTTCTTATTCTTGTGGTCTCAAATCCCCCATCATCTTGTAGTATCCCACATACTAGTATATTCCCAATTCTTCATTCCACCCCCACTTAAAAGAGTACAACTAAATTTATCCCCAGCTGCTTAATAATACTAACAAAGACAGTTTGAGTGTACACAACATATACTCCTATAAAACAAACAAAAATACTAAATCCTTGCAGGAAACAAGTACCAACTCACCACTACTGTGCAATTGTATGCATGACAACACTCAACCAGTTTGTGGGAAAGCAGGCAGGAGGCTATAAGGTAGGCAGCGCCGCCACCATTGGTGGTATCAAGATCGTTGTTCGGTGGGTGGCATATACACGGAGTATATGTTATGGACAGTAGTTGGATTTTGATACCCACAATGGTGGTAGCCCAGCCTGTCTTCAAGCCCCCCTTTCTTCCCTTGCTGCTGCTGCTGCTATCTTTCCATTGGGAATAGGATGGATAAAAATCTATTCTTGTATGATTTATGATGCGTTGGGGGGTGGGTTCCCCCTTTTATAAATAAAACACCCAATACACAAAAACTAGTAGTACTCCATTAGATGCAACTGCAATCGTACTTTGTGCAGTACTGATAGTATTTGCCAATCACACTCTTGTAGTACCAATTGTTCATACAAACAGTACACTTTTTCGAGCATCCCTTTGTTCACATATCACAATTTTTAAACCCCAAGTCAAACAAGGAATAAATGGATTTAATTAATTAACAACAACAAGAACCTCTTTTTTTTTTTATTATTAGTGTTATTATTATTATTATTACTCATACTATAAAGTTTTTTGATACAAATGATTTAAATCACTGAGACTGAGATTGGCCTTGGCTAGCTTGTAGAAGTAGTCTTTAATTTAATTAGATTGTTGAAATTTAAGTGCACAGTACCGTAGCAGTAGTGTGTTGGTAAATTAGAATATGAAGGCAGATTTGAAGCATAATTTGATGCTTGAGTGAAAGTATGTTTTGTACTTCACTTTAGTATAGTACATGAAACAGAGTAGCAAGTACAATACACAAATGTCCTGCTAATCATTACGTTGTTTGCATATTACTACTACTACTCTACTACTCTACATGTACTACTTTATTATACACATGACCTCAAGTTAGGGGTGATTAACGACTACTCGTACTCGACTCGTGATTCGGTTTGAAAAAAACTCGACTCGTACTCGACTATCGCTACTTGACTCCTGCTCAAACTCGAGCTCGAGCTCGCATCAAGTCAAGCTCGACTCGAACTCGACTCGAGTATTTGAGCTCGACTCGACTCGATAACACCATTAACACACATTTTAATTTAATTAATCTTCGTTTCATACTTTCCCTCTTCACTCTATTTTCTATTAGAAAAAATATATCACTTATTTAAAATATGTAAACAAGGAAAAATAGTCATTCTAAAAAATTAAAAAATATTTTTAAAGAATTTTAGTTCTATCTTTAGTTGTACGATAATCAACACAATATTCAAATATCAAATTAAATTGTGTCTTTTAGGCTATGGTTAAAAATTCAAAATCAAATGTTAAGAAAAATAAAATAAATTCATACTTAAGCTACAAATTCAAGCTTGAGCTTAGTAAAAAAAGAACACACCAACTACTCGAACTCGAGCTCGAACTCGATTTGATGATACTCGAACTCGAGCTCGAACTCGAATATATGTTGTCAAGCTCAAGCTCAAGTATTATGATACTCGAGCTCGACTCGACTCGATATCACCCCTACCTCAAGTCTCTCTCCTATACTTACGTGAAGTATATGAACAACACATTTTTTTTTAATATTCCTCGTCATATTTGGTAGTACAATTTTTAAAAAAAAAAAGTCGTTGTAGAGTTCAGCTTGTATGGGAAAAGCTAGAACACGCTATCAAATTATCTAGCATGAGGGTAAAATTGGCTGTAGATTGTGGAGAAAGTTATGCTTCCCTTCAATTCATAATTTAAATTTTAACCTATCAATATTTACAAATACTTTAGTTATGGAGATTGTTTCCATTTAATATGTGGGCCGTCTCAAATTAACTAATTTGTAATGGGCCGCCCGCCCAATTGTACTGTTGGGCTTCCAATTCTTGTTCCAGAGGTTCGGTGCTTCAGTTTAATCATAAACTACCACTCTACCAACCAATTAAATAATTCAATATTTACCATTAAATAAATAATTTTATTATTATTGGGATGAAGGGATTTTCGGCATCTATAATTCAAACTGTCAATTCTTGAAAAGGGGTTCGGGGGGAGATTGAATTCTAAAGTTTCATGAGTTAGGAAACTTTTCTCAAACTTTTTTTTTTTTTTTTGGCGTGTGCCGGGTATCCCCAGGCCACATTGGGCCCAAGACTAATCCCTCGAGGATCTGGTGGACATTGAAGGGTTGCCTCTCCCAAAGCAGAATTCTGCATACACAAAGGCTCGAACCCGAGACCTTTGCTTAAGCTGCCAGAGCCCCATACCACTCAGGCCAACTGCGTTTGGTTCAAACTTTGATCTGTTTTATTATATTAACTTATTTTTGTTAAAAAATTAATTAATAAGATGATCATTGGAGACAAAGGCCTTAATTATACTCCAAGAGCATAGCTTAATTTCTGGTAGAACCTCGACACCATCTCAAGTTTCATTAGAAGTTAAAACATTTCTGCGCACTCTTTGTTTTAATTCATCAGCAAAGTAATACTTGGACATTGGGCTCTTCCACCTTAAAGTTATAAGTGACTTATTAATCACAAACTCAACTCCTAATTTTATACTACATACGAGGAAAAAGAAAAACTTTTGTGGATTATACCAACCAACAGCACAAAAGTGAAGCAAAACATAATAAATCAAAACACAAAGAACCAATTCTAAAGTGCCACCCCAGTACAGTCGTCCCAGAACCCCAATCAAGTAGGAAAGCTCTGGATCGGAGAAATAGAGACAAAAACCTAATAACCCATGGGTCCAAATTATTCAATAATATTTCCATGTTTTATTTAAAAGAAAGATAACGTACTACGAGTATCGTATTTTCGAAAAGTCAATTCTTATTTATTTTTTATGAAACAACTGATTATTAATAATAATAAAATACATCCACATATTAAATCCAGTGGATATGAATGAATTTCGTGAGTTCAACTGTTCTAGTCTAAATAATTGCGCAACAACCCAACGACCCATCTCCCATTTCCAAATGCATGGTTGAACAATATTTTAATATATTAAATTTTTTGGATAACATATCAAGCTAATAGAAGTATCTGAAATCTAAAATAATACTACCTCCGTTTTCATGGAAATGAAACATTTGGTGTTTTGACACTATTCATTATTCGACTTTAATTCACGTTTATACAATAGTTATAGAAAGAAAAACATAGTTAAGTGAGATCTTGTTAGAATCGTCTCATCTCGTAGTTTTATAATATCAAATTTTTATAATTTTTACTTATATACAATGTGAGTTATAAACTGTTAAAAACATGCATCGGACTGCGTGCGTAGAGTGAATGTTGCACATTCACAAAAACAGAGGAAGTACTTATAAAGTAGGAGTATAAATTATTAAGATTTGGAATGGGATGAAAAGGTTGTGTGCTCTTAAGATTGACAACGCTTGCTACTATTCAGACTCCCTGGAAGCAGTGCGACTGATTAGCAAGGAGGTTAGTAGTGGTCACATGCTGTATCTATTGATTCGGAACATCAGGGATATTCTTCATGCCCATCCAGGTTTCCGTTGGTTTCACATCCTTAGGGAGGGCAATAGTGTGGCCGACGCCCTTGCCAAACGTGCTACGATATCGGATGAGTTCTTCACCACATGGGCTTTTCCTCCGGATGACACCCGGCCGCTTCTGTCAGCAGATGTAGCAGGGACGTGTTTCCCTCGAGCTTAGTACTTGTTTCGGTTGTTTTTTCTCTCGCCTTCCCCCCCATGTAGTTTTGTTAGCTTTCTTTTTTCTTCTTTGCCGACGCGTTGGCGTCTTGTTAAAAAAAAAAAAAAAAATTACGCAAGGGATTCTAGGTGTCCCATGTCTATAAATAGCCCCAAAAGTTAGTCTAAATAGTTTTACAAAATCATTCATCGTAAATTTTAGTAAATCGATTAAAATATTTTGAGGATAGACAAAGTATGACTATTTTATAAGTCGGAGTTATGGGACAAATTTGATAAAATTTTATTTTATGAAACGTAGCGATAACTTTATAAGGAAAAAAAAAAGAAAAAAAAAAGACATCAACTTTTAGTAGTAATAACGACGAGAATTTTGAAATGCGTAGCTGTCAATTCCAATCCAGAGACTTACAATTAAATGCAAACAATAAAACGGACAATCGGTTCCTTTCAACAGGGGGAGTGAAATTCAAAGCTTAAATTATTAATCAAGTGGAGAGTCAAATCCCGGCACTCTAATCCACATCAGTAGTAGTATTAGAATATACTTAAATGAGATGAGTGACGAACAGAACAGAGACACTGTAACAACTGCGAGACAGGAAGAGAACGACAATAAAAGGACTGGTATGAAAAGATGCAGGAAAAAGGACAATAATAATAAAAGAATAGGTAAAGATACTGTCGTCCAACTTGGCATTTTCCACGATTCACCTATGCCTATGGTTGGAACTGGAACCCATTCGTATGTCTCATCCACCCTTTTCAAATTTCACTCATTGGCCCTCTTAGTATAACATCATGTTCTTCTCAACCATACCATTTTTCGTACAACAAAATACTAGTAAAATATTACTAATTCGTAAATGGGGATGAAAGAAGGAAACTTTAATTCAAACTTTAGAAAAAAAAGCCAAGATCTCTCTCTCTCGCCCTTGGGAACTTTTCTTTTTTGGTGTGTGGGGGGGTACTTGCCACTGGGGTAGTGAAGTAGTGCAATACTGCCCCCTGCCCCTCTCGTGTCCCCAGAAGAGCTGTCCAGAGTCTCTACTCTACACACACACACACGTTTTCATAAATGCAACTCAACGGCTTTAAATTTAAAGCCATTTTATTTTTATCCCCATTCTTCTTCTTTTGTTAGGTTCTTTTCTCCCTTTTCTTCTTCTAGTTTGCGGTGCTGTCCAGTTCTTTCACGGTAACGGAACACCGAAAACTCACTGGGGAAGAGGTTAAGGACAAGAACAATCTGGGTAAGATGTAGTGTTTGATTATTTACTTTTTGTATTAAATATGTCACTTTTTAAGGTTTGATTATACTAGTATTTCTTAGCTTGCGGTTTGAATGTGGGTTTTCTTTCAAAGGGAATTTTCTTTTCGGTTGTGTAGTGTGGATTGTATAATTAGTATTCCTCTGGTTGTGAAGAATGTGGGGAGTTTTGAGAATTTGTAAGTGTAGTTTTGCAAATATTGTGTCTTTACTTTTTGCTGTCAATTTTTCGCAAATCTGTTTTACTGCATTACTTCGAATTACACCATTCGGATTTTGGGGGATGTTTTCCTTCTCTATTATGCAAAATGTCCACCCTGAGATCTCAATTTTTGCGTCTTGTGTCACATTATGAGGATTGCTTAGACTTGTCCAGACATCATCTCGCGAGTCTTGATAACAATAAAGACATTCGACTTTGATCCTAAATTTCTTTTCTTTTCAACTGATGCTTTCTTCTTTATAAAAATTGCATATCTAAAGAAAGAATAAAGAGCCCCATTTTGAAGAAAATATTTTTGTGGTTTTTTTAAATTTTTTTCAGATTTACAAACAGGTATTGAATGGTGGCCTACTGCGCACATCTTTTGATAGCATTGATGCGTGCATGCCTAAAATAAGTTTGGACTGCAAAGTCACTTTAACTTCATTCAAGAAAAGTAAAAAAACATGTCTTCAGGGGCCTGTCTTAGAATGTTGATACTATGATATGTTCATGAAAAGTAGGAGCAAATAATTCACATCTTTTAGTATCTTTGACAACAGAGGAGCAAGTCTCTTTCTTTTCCTTTTCTTTCTCTCATAGTACTACTACTCATCTTTTAGTACTATTCATTTTTGTGTTGTGATGAATGTTACTGAAGCTTCATTCTGCAATCTAATCTCTCACGAAACTTCATGTCCTTAATGTTAACTGATTCACTCATTGCAAACAATGCAGTTACTTGCTTAGCTCAACCTTTCCTTGCTGTGTTAGAAAGTGAAGAAGAAATGCCAAGATCAAGGTAAATATTGCCTCCAGTCAATAATCACCACAATGGGGTTACCCTGTAAACAGCTATTTGTCCTGTAGTTGTGGACGATATTGAAACTCTTCATGTCTATACTTAACGATGTTGAATTTATGCACCGCTTTTTTGAAATTTTTTAAACTTAAGTCTCAAGAGTTTCAACATCCAATGGGCAATTTGCGATTTGTCCAGCAGGCTAGTAGCCCCCTCTGTTCTTGCACAGCAACTTGTTGCGCTTTGGCAATGTTTTTATCGGTAATTATCTGGTAATTGTATCATGGACACAGGGCAACGGAAGTACCTCAAAGGCCTTCTCCTCGAGGCCTGTCTTCTAGTTTCAGGGCATCAAGCTCCGACTCTGATCCTGCACACCATCGTACGAGGACTGTGAAACTCTCTGAGGGTCGATCTCCTCGCGGCGCACAATCAGATCCACTCCACCAAAGGAAATTGGGAACTCGCATTGCGGATTTGGAGTCTCAACTTGGCCAAGCACAAGATGAGCTCAAAAGCCTCAAGAACCAATTGGTCACGGCCGGGTCTGCTAAAAAGGCAGCTCAAGATCAGCTAGACAAGAAACCAAAGAAGCAGCCAAAGGTTCGTGAGGTGGTGGAGATCCAACCGAAACAACAAAAACATCCTTCTGAAGCTAATCAATCTGATGGATTGGCGGCTATGAAAGGCAATGAAGCATCTGAGGAATTCCATGAGGAAACAGATGTGTTTGAGGTTCCTATCCTGAAACTATCCATGAAATCCGAGATTCAACCTGCTGATCATCAGGAAGTTGAATCTAAATCCGTCTGCACGGAGTCTGAAGCACCAAAGAAGTTGGAGGAACAGGATTTACCAGTCGTCAATGAGTTGGAAACAAAGAATGGCGAGGTCGATGTGCTGAAAGTACTATTGGATGAGAGGGAGAAACAGCTGGAAGCTCTTCGTTCCGAGAATGAAAACTTAAAGGGGCAGCTCGACAACAAGCTGTTGAAGATATCGGCAGCTGAATCTTCAATAGAGGAACTAACACTCAACCTGAAGAATGCCAATGAAGAGCTGGAGAAGAGTAAAGCCAATGCTGCCCATGTAAACGAGAATCTATTAGCTACTGAAAAGGCAAAGGAAGAACTAGAAACCGAGATGCGAAGGCTGCGAGTCCAAACTGAACAATGGAGAAAAGCAGCAGATGCTGCAGCGTCTGTATTGGCCGCAGAAGTTGAGACAAATGGGACAAATGGAAGACGTATATCTGAGAGGTGTGGATCAATGGACAAGCATTATGTAAGTGCTTTTGAACATGATCGTGGATACACTGGCTTTGCTGGATCACCGGAGCTGATGGATGATCTCGATGATGTTTTTGGAAGTGGAAAGAGAAGGGGCTCTGGTATTAAAATGTTTGGGGACCTGTGGAAAAAGAGAGGCCATAAGTAGAACAAGTATTCTTGTTTATTATGCTGTTGTGTTTTTAGGCTAAGGAAGGAAAAGAAAATGGTTTCTTGCCATTTGTGTTTTGTTTTCCAGACAATATATGTATTGTAGTTCACTAGTTCTATGGTGTTGTGTGAAATAGAATCCTAAAATCCATCTGAATTTGGTAATGCAGATAAGAACATACTATTGCACAAATAGTCATAACACCAAGTACCCTTATTATTCCATGCAGTATTCATAAGTCAATAAATAGATAAGCTAATCTTGAACATCTGAAAACATAGGTTGTCCGCATACTTGGAGCAATATCAGACTGTATGAAGTCCCTCCCAATCAAACGTCAGCCAGATTTCATTCACTCTGTTCTGATACTCAAAGGGAGAGTTATATTGTGCAACGATGTATTCTTCTTCGCCCTCCCCTGGATGGCTTGCACTAATGGCATCGGCCCAATCAGTTCCTGACAAACTATCATACAATGCAGCAGCCTCTTTTGCAACATCATCATCTGCTACAAAACCACCAAATTGTCTCACTGCTACATAGGTCACCCCCCATTTTTGCAGATGGAGGCCTTTAGCTGGAGGAGGATTTTGCTGGTTCTCTTTAGGAACATAGAAACTCACTGCAAAGGATGAAGCACAGAAGGGTCCATCACTCGGCATCACTTCTGAAATAACCGGTGCTGTCATTTCTATTTTCTGTTGGTTGTCATTCTTGCCCTGAATGTAATCAAATAACCTACAACAGCAGAAAGAGCAAAATTCAATGTAAGGTTTCGCGGAGGCCAAATTCCTTTCAACACACCAAAGCTTTCATGTAAGGTATTAAGGTGCAACAAACAGAGATAGCACTATTAGATACTTAATCCCTTAAAAATTGTTGTTACTTCCATTGAATTTCTTTTTTGCAAGTTTCGTAAGGTTGTTTTGTTGTTACCAACATATTGAACAACATCTAGCAGTGCTGGAATTTGCTGCAGCCACACACCACAACATTAGTTCAAAGAACTTACACACTTGAAGCACTTCAGATGTGGAAAAGCATTCTAAATCCAGTGTCGAAGACAATCATTTCAGGTTGTTTATGCTATTGCTAAAGCCTTATAAGTCATGATCCATTCATAAAAACCCACAATCTCGAAAATAAAACAAGTTTGCTATGAACAAAATCCATAATTACAATCTTTATCAAAGCTGCTCCCCATCAAATCTGCTTTTCTGCATATGTGTATTTCTTCAATTCTACAATAAACCATAAGGACAACAAATTCTTCTCTAAAATCAGCAGACCCATATTTGAATCCAAAAGTTCCTCCTCTACCTAAATTTCAAGTTGCTCAATTCCAACTTAATTTAAAACAGCCCTTAAAACAAATCTTGCCCTACTCCTTTTCTGAAAAATTATTACTAGTATACTATTAATTCAAAGCCACCACTTACAAGAGAAAGCCAGTTCTGGTGGCGGCGACGAGTGAAATATCGTCAATGGGTTGCGTGGACATCCACATGCTGGAATTGTATCGCCGGATTTCGAACCCATTCCCTGCTTCAATCACGTCGTAAATTGGGCATTCAATTCGTGTGCAAGTGGGCGGGACTTGAGTAATCTGTCCAGGCCTATTCTCGTGCCATAGGCTCAAATTGGAGCCCGAGAGAAGACTCATAAGAAATGAGAGCTTGAAGAGATCAAAAGAAGCCATTTTTGGTTGAAACGAATGGCGTCCAGTTATTCTTTTATCTCTTTAATTCGTTGTAAGAGTGTATCAGGGGCGGATGAGGCCCACAATTTGTCGATGGTATGTAGACGGTGGGAGGCTCTGCCATCGCAAACATATCTTTCCTTGTTGCGGAGAGCGTCGTATTCGAGTGAGATGAGACTCGAGAGCTGTCTGAGTGGCCACAATGAAAGCACGTAGGCGGTTTACACGGCGCAAGGGGTAAGACACGGAACATCCTTTCCTTCCATCTAATTTACCTTGGGGATGTTTGGGAGTCAGCATATCCGCTAGCAGATAGCAGATTCGGAGAGAGAATTGTGAGAGGATATGCTCTTTCAATATGCTATATGCTACCAAATATGCTTGTTCCCAAACATACTCCTTGTGTGTGTGTGTGTGTGTCGGACCCTTCAATTTCACAGGCTTCTTATACACTTCGCCGTATTGCAATTGCTGTTTTCAACTAACTAATTTTTTGGATGATTGTATTGCAATTGCTAGTTTCAAATAGCTGATTTTGGATGATTTTATAGGTTATAAGGCTAAATAAAAAAAGAAGATAAAGTGATAGTGATAAGTAGATATTAGAAGCTAAAAAACTCAGGCTTCCCTTATATTCATTCTCTAACCTAATAAAATAGGGCTTCAAAGTTAGCTAGTTGAAAATAATAATTACAATGTAGCAATTTTAAAAAAAAAATGGAGGAAGTATTAAAAATGAGAACGTAATGTTAGATTAATTTAAACACTTCAATTTTAGTTTTAATATTGAGTTAACAAATTATATACTCCCTATGTCCCACCTTAGATGTCCTGTTTGACTTTTTGACACTGTTCATTGTTCAACATTGACTCAATGTTATTGTAATTATATAATTGAAAAAATAGTCAAGTTTGATCTTTATAGATTCGTTTAATGGTATAGTTTTCAAATATATATTTTACATAATTTTTATTTTTATATATTTTGAGATATTAACAATTAAAAAAGTGGATTGGATTGTATGCAAAAGTCAAATAGAACATCTTAGTTGGGAGTAGTATTTTATTTTATGTAATATGTGCGTCTTGGGCTCCCACACTCATTTGTCGACACTTGAGTATCAATATTTATAAAAAAATATTAGATAGTAAAATAAAGTTATCAGGTCATCTTATTCGGATTGAATGAGTTTGTCATCAGGTAGGGCAACTTTATCCGTAGGGTCGGATAATTAGGGATGAAAACGGTACGGATACGGTCGGATAATGTCGGATACGGATATTATCCATATTTTTATTTTCGAATACAGGATCGAATACGGATGGGCCGGATACGAATACGGTTTCGGATATTTCGGATTACGGATACGGTACAGATACAGGACGGATATATGACGGATACGGATTCAATCGGATACAGATTATCGGATAATTTTTTATAATCTTTTTTGAAAATTTGATATTTTTTATAATTATTGATAACTTTTAATTAATAAATAATAATATATTAATATATTCGGATATCCATATTTAAAATTCGGATAATATCCTATCAATTTTCGGATACGGTCAAATATTTTCGAATATGAATACAAATGCGAATATTAAAATACGGATTCGGATTTTAATATTACGAATGCAGTATCCGTCCGGATAGTCGGATACGGATTCAGATTCGAATATAATCGGATACGGCATCGGATCGGTCGGATATTTACCATACCGCTTTCACCCCTACGCATAATCGATATTGGGCATGGCCGCATGGGTAGGTTTTTATTTTATTTTATTTTTAATTTTTATGATTAAAAATAAGTTTTTTTTTATATTAATGTTGGGTGGGTATGATTGGTCAACCATGTAATATTCAAGATTGCAGGTATTCATTTACACACAGATAATCTGTGTACCTGACGGGTATTATCCGAATCTTATCTAATGCTTGATTTTCTGATAATATAGATAGGCCGGGTAAAGGTAGGGTAAAAGTATGGTAATTAAAATTTCGGTTAGTAAATGGAAGATGATCGATCCGTTTACATCTAATAAGGGCGTGATTCGTATGCTTTATTACACCCGATCGATCACTGGAAAAGGTTTATTTTTAAAATCATAATTCATTCATGTTTCAAAAGGTTATAAAAAAATCATAAATAATTTATTAAAATTAAGGAGTTGAGTGATATAGCAGGGATCATATTAAAATTTAAAAGGTTCATTTATTTTTATTATCATACTATTACTATACCACCACAATTAATCTAACTGGCTCAAAACAAATATGTGACCTGAGCTTATTAAGGTTTATTAACTGATGCTTTTCTATTGATATATAGGGGTGTATTGGATAGAGAGTCTATGTAATTTTTTTGGATTTTGAAAGTCTGGGTGTATTCAATTTAGATTTTAAAAAGTTTTTAAAAATTTAGAGGTATTCAATACAGATTTTAAAAAGTCTTTAAAAATCTAGGTGTATTCAATACAGATTTTAAAAAGTCTTTAACAATTTTGAGTTATTCAACAGTGTATGGATTTTAATTCTTCATAGACTTTAACGGATTCTTTTAAAAATTATAACTATGCAAAATCTCTCCAAATTTCTACGGATTTTGTCAAGTCAGTCAAACTCTACATAGAGTCTGCACAAAATCAACCAATACATGGAGTCCATAGACTTTCTAAATCAACCGATTTTTTAAAATCCATAAAAGTCTGAAACGAATACACCCCATAGTATGAAAACAAACACGAAACAACGCGAATATATAATTTTTTCAAAAACAGGAGGAACGAACAACACGTTTTATTCTGAAAGTTTTTGAAGTCCGAAACAGCGTGAATGATTGAAAATAATGATTGAGGTAATGAATGGAATGTTAAGGCCTCTAGGATATTAAAACAATGGGCTAGCGGAGACGAAGACGACAGATAATTCAACTTGAAAGTGTAAACTGGATGACCATGATCAACTCAGCCATTATATGGAATTTTCAAAGTCCACTACATACTATATATATGTATCTTGGGATCGGGTGGCAAGCGAATAAGCTTGGGGACTTGATTTCTGCATGAAATAAAAACAGATCGAGTGAAACAAAATAGAGGATTATAGGAAGTTATGAGTGGCGGTGGGGTAGTATTTTGGGTAGTGTTCCCTCTCATGGTTACCATTACTGCTGCATTCGCTATCACTCTTCTTTACTGTGCAGATTGTTTCGGGACAAGACGACGACGGCGGACAACTCCCGCCGTGCCCGCCCAGGTTTCGCGCCCTGCAGGCCCTGTTCGATTAGCTCGAACCGACGTGGAGATGGGGTATTCACCCAATTATAATTATAAAGTTGGAGGAACGGCCATTTCAGGGGCTGCCGGTGGTGGAGCAGTCGTGGCTCTTGCGGCTGCCACAGCGGCAGCGGACTTGGGCAGTGGAGGTGCTGTTGGTGGCTACACCGGGGGAGGTGATGACACTGGCGGTGGTGGTGATGGGTACAGCGGAGGAGGTGGCCACACCGGTGGTGGTGGTGATGGATACAGCGGGGGAGGTGGCCACACCAGTGGTGGGTACAGCGGGGGAGGCGGTGGTGGATACAGCAGTGGAGGCGGCGGGTACAGCGGGGGAGGTGGCGATAGCGGCGGCGGGTACAGCGGAGACGGAGGTTGTGGTGGTGGTGGTAGTAGTTGGTGAGGTGTGATATATCCTACTTGTGTATGATTGTTTTTGGTTTTTTTTTTTGGTGAAATACTTGTGTATGATTGTTGGAATTGTTTGTTTTTTTTTAAAAGGTGAATACTTGTTGGAATTGTTTTGTGCACTTATTTATTAAGATAAATTTAAATTCATACTCACTCCGTCCCAGCTAACGTGTCCTGTTTGACTTTTTAACACTGTTCATTGTTCTACTTTGACTCGATTTTATTGCAGGTATATATTTGGAAAATATAGTCGAGTTGGGTCTTGTTAGAATCGTATAATCATGTAGTTTTAAAATATATATTTTACATAATTTTTTGTACACATCTTGAGATATTAACGGTTGAAAAAGTGCATTGGATTGTGTGCAAAAGTGAAACAAGACAAGTTAAGTGGGACAGAGGGAGTATTTCCTACTATATCATTTCCTCACACTGTAATGTAATTATTAACCGCAATTAAGTGATTACGAGATTAAGTAATGTCTTAAATTACTAGCTAATCCTTCTGAATGCATTCTAAACTGTAGGGGTGTGCTGTGTCCATCTCTCTTGGGTGGCAATTGCCTTGTCTACTGGATAGGAGTTGGATAATTGAGGGTTGAAATTTTTTGAGGATTTTTTAGGAGATAAAAATATTGTATGTAATGCATTAATATTTTCAGAAAAAAAATAGGTAAGATTAAAAGAATAGGTGGATAATTATATTTGTTTTTAATTTTGAAAATTGATACTATATTTGTTTATTTTCGTTTAGAAAAAAAATGTTTGTATACTAGTTATTAGCTTAAGAATCCATACATTTAAAAAAGAATTGCTCAAAAGCGAATAAATGGCATGAGCGTAAGTAATATATACGTAGTATACTACAAGCTAAGTATTAAACACGATTGTCTTGTGTTTTTCTTTATTCTCATCCTTGTAAAAAGAAAAATAAGAATATCTAAAATACTGATCCTACTACTTTTCTACACCAATATAAGTTGGTTCAGTAGTATGAAGTTGTAATCCATTAAATATGATTTTGAATTTTAGGGTTATTCAATTCAAATTTGTATGAATTTTAAAAAGTTGATGGATTTAGAAAGTCTATAGACTCACGTAGAGTTTTCAGAGTTGATTGATTTTGTGTAGACTCCATGTAGAGTCTGACTGACTTTTAGAAATCTTGGATTTTTTAGACAGATTTTGTTTAGTTATATTTTTGAAGAGAATCCATTAAGGGGGTGTATTCGTTTCAGATTTTTATGGATTTTAAAAAGTCGGTTGATTTAGAAAGTCTATGAACTCTACGTAGAGTTGATTGATTTTGTACAGACTCTATGTAGAGTTTGACTGACTTGACAAAATCCGTAGAAATTTGGAGAGATTTTGCATAGTTATATTTTAAAAGAATCTAGGAAAAATGGACAAATACGTCCTTTTTCTTTTACAAAAATCCAAATCAGTCCTTATTCTATTTTATTACCAAAACAGTCCGCTACAAATGCTAATTATGTCCAAATCAGTCCCTTGTTCACTAATTATGCTCTAATTGCCGACGTGGCAAGAGTTTAAATTTAAACCTGACACGTGGGCATAATATTAGTCCATTTTCTTTTATCTTTTGTCAATTCAGTCATAAACTTTTGTTTGTTCCATTTATTCATCTACCCAAATCAGTCATTTTAATTGGCCTCCAACCTTTCAAATTATTTCATTTCTAGAACCTTAAATTTTTTATTATTACGAATACATATATCAAATAAATGTCCGATATACTTTCATAAATAAAATTAAACACCAAACCTCATACACATGGGTTACGGTGGGGTGGTTAGAAAGAATCCGTAAAATCTCGGAACTTGGAAGATCCGGTAACAAGGCAGTAAAATCCAATGTATGAGGTTTGGTGTTTAATTTTATTTACGGAAGTATGTCGGACATTTATTTGATAAATGAATTAGTAATAATAATAAAAAAAATTAAAGTTTTGGGCCTGAAATGAAATAATTTGAAATGTTAGAGGCCAGTTAATATAAAAATGACTAATTTGGGTAGATGAATAAATGGAACAAAACAAAAGTTTAATTATGACTGAATTGACAAACGATAAAAGAAAAATGACTAATATTATACCCACGTGTCAGGTTTAAATTTAAACCCTTGCCATGTCAGCAAGTAGAGCATAATTAGTGAACAAATGACTGATTTGGACATAATTAGCATTTGTAGCGGAATGTTTTGGTAATAAAATATAAAAAAGACTGATTTGGATTTTTGGAAAAGAAAAAGAACGTATTTGTCCATTTTCCCCTAAATTTTTAAAGACTTTTAAAAATCTAAACTGAATACGCTCAGACTTTCAAACTCCAAAAAAATCTCATAGACTATAGATTTAAAATCCATGAATTGTTGAATACCTCAAAATTTTTAAAGACTTTTTAAAATTTGTATTGAATACACTTAGATTTTTAAAGACTTTTTAAAAACTGTATTGAATACACCTAGATTTTTAAAGACTTTTTAAAATCTAAATTCAATACACCACAACTTTAAAAGTCCAAAAAAATCCTACAGAGATTTGGATTGAATACACCCCTAGTAGTGTAAATTTACAAAACCCTTTTATGGAGTTTACTTATTTAACCCCAGGCCAACTACTTCCTCCGTTCTCAAATGTTTGACCCATTTGGTTTTGGGGCATTATGCACCCATACACTTTGATTTAAAGTTTCATCATAGTTATACAAGTTAAAATATAGTCAAGAGGGATCTTATTTAATTTGTCTCGTCGTGTAGTTTTTAAATATCGAACTTTTGGAATTTTTATATATACCGAACTTGAGTTATTAATAATTCAAAATATGCATTGGACTGCATGTGCAGTGGGTCCGTAAAAAATACTTCCTCCGTTCCTAAATAAATGCAATATATCCATATTTCACGCAATCCAATGCACATTTTTAATCCGCAATAACTCAAATTCAACACAAGTAAAAAGTATGCAAATTTGATATTCTAAATTTATGCGATTAGACGAATCCAACAAGATCTCACTTGACTATATTTTATTTTATATAATTGTATTAAAAAGTTGAGTTAAAGCTACTCAATGAACAGTGACAAAAGTAAAAACGTGCAAATAAAAAAGACAATGATAAGAATGTAGTAACATAGGAAGTATGTTTCCTGCCTGCCTTGTAAATGAATGGTTATTTCTTTCTGCAAAAGACAAGGATAAGAATGTAGTAACTATGCAATCATTGAACTTCAATAATTGAGCTATAGAGATGAAAAAGAAAAACAAATAAGTTTCTATTATGCATGTAAACAAAACATGTGAATGTCTAGTGTTCAACATCCATGTTCATGCCTTGATCATAAGGTTAGACATGTGAAAGTCTTGAAATGTATATGCCTTGATTATGAGGTTAGTAAATAGTGAGAGGATAAAAAAGTTTATAAATAGCCTATGTAATGTATTGAGAAGTTAAGTTAGAAAAATTTTATGCAAGCTTAATACTTGTTTCATTTCATAGCCATAATTATTACACTTTATCCATTTTATTATCCCACTTTTAAACTTCCTTTCTTTCACCATTTAATCCCAATTTCCATTACAATACTTCCACTATAAACACAAGCTAATAAGCCATATACCATTTTATTGTACACATACATAAATAAAGATAGTTATTTCTATAACACGTTATCAGCACGAGGAGACTCTGTCCAGATTATCATTTGAGGTATAATATCTTATTTCTAAATTTTCAATAAGATTATGGCTAACCTTGCAAAGCAGGAATTTGCTCCCTTAACCGTTGAATGAAGCAATTATATGTCCTGGGCCCGAGATGTAAAAATGCATCTTACTTCAATGGGTCTGGAAGATACTATTGCTGAAGGCAAAAATCCCAGCCATCAAAATCAGGCAAAAGCCATGATTTTCTTGTGCCATCATATCGAAGAGGCACTTAAAATGGAGTACGTGACTGTGGAATCCCCACTGGCATTGTGGGAAAAGCTGAAAGAAAGATATGATAATCTTAAAAAGACGGTGCTTCCAAAAGCCCTTGATGACTGGACAAACCTGAGACTTCAGGATTTTAAAACAGTCCGGGAATATAATTCCGCTGTGTTCAAAATTACGGCCCAATTGCAATTATGTGGGCAAAAGATATCTGAAGCAGAAATGCTTGAAAAAACGTATTCTACGTTTCATGCTAAAAACTCAGTATTGAGTGAGACATACCGTCAAAAAGGTTTTCAGAGATATTCTGATCTTATCACCTGCTTATTATTGGCTGAACAAAACAGCCTATTGTTGTTGAGAAATCATGAATCTAGGCCCGCAGGTGCAAAACCGTTCCCTGAGGTGAACGCGGCTCAATCATCGAAATATGTGCGTGATCGTGGGCACTTTAAAAATCAAAATGATGATCGTGGCCAAAATCGGTATCACAATCGAGGCAGAGGTGAATCATCTCGTCAAAATAATTATCGAAATAAGCCTCGATTTGAGCAAAATCGCAGATATGATACCAGAAGGCCTTACAAACCACAACAAAGAAATTATGCAATAAAGCATAAACAAAATGATGAAATTTGTGATCGTTGTGGAATTAAAGGCCATATGGCTCAAACATGCCACACAGCTAAACACTTAGCTGAACTGTATCAGGCCTCGAAACGAAAAGAAAGACCAGGTGTTGAAGCACACCATAATGCCCACGATGATACTTATGATGATATATTAAATGATAATATCACGCACCTGGAAGCTGATGATTTTGTTGAGCCAGATATTGTTACCAAATAATATATTATATAGCTATATATATATATATATTTTGTACTTATCTTTTATAATTCTTGTTTAATATAAATAATGATATCTTGTACTTCCCTTTTATTATCCATGTATAATATAAATATGCTTTTGCATTAATAATATTTATATTGCTGATGTTTATTAACATTCTTATATTCTTGTAAAGAAATGGATGCTGGAAATTCAAAAGTCGGAGATGATATCTGCCTCATTGACAGTGTAACAACGCATAGCATTTTGAAAAGCAAAAGCTATTTCTCCAATTTAAAATTGGAAAAGACCGCAGTGAAAACTATAAGCGGTAATGCAAAATGCATTGAAGGCTCCGGTAGAGCTGTTATATTTCTCCCTGAAGGGACAAAAATGGCAATTGAAAATGCCTTGTTCTCACGCAAAGCTCGAAGAAATTTACTGAGCTTCAATGATATTCGAAAAAATGGATATCACATTGAAACTTCAAAAGAGGCAGATCACGAGTATCTTTTGATAACTCGAATTGAAAATGGCAAAAAATTTGTGAATGAAAAATTGCCATGTTACTCCTCTGGCTTATACTATACAAAAATATGTGCCGCAGAAATACATAACCTAGTAGGCTTGAAAGCTACTAGTGAATTTATTACCTGGCACGATAGACTTGGGCATCCTGGCAGTATAATGCTGAGGCGAATTATTGAAAATTCAAATGGCCATACATTGAAAAGGCAAATGATATTGAACCCAAATGAGTTCAATTGTGCAGCCTGTTCACAAGGGAAATTGATAACCAGACCATCTCCAGTAAAAGTGGGAATTGAATCCCCTACATTCCTAGAAAGAATTCAAGGCGATATATGTGGACCTATTGATCCACCGTGTGGACCTTTCAAGTACCTTATGGTATTAATTGATGCGTCATCACGCTGGTCACACGTTTGTTTATTATCAACTCGCAATTTGGCATTCGCAAGATTACTTGCACAAATTATAAAATTGCGAGCACAGTTTCCAGATCATCCGATAAAGAAAATACGCCTTGATAATGCTGGAGAATATACATCCCATGCATTTGATGATTTCTGCATGTCGATTGGAATTACTGTTGAACATCCTGTGCCTCATGTGCACACGCAAAATGGTCTGGCAGAATCATTTATTAAGCGATTGCAATTAATTGCAAGACCCTTGTTAATGAAATCAAAACTCCCTGTTTCTGCTTGGGGACATGCTATATTGCATGCAGCCGCACTTGTGAAAATAAGGCCGACAAGCTATCATAGCTACTCCCCTACACAAATTGTGTTTGGAAAGGAGCCCAATATATCCCACTTGCGAATTTTTGGGTGTGCGGTTTATGTACCGATTGCGCCACCACAACGCACAAAAATGGGACCTCAAAGAAGGTTGGGCATATATGTCGGGTATGAATCACCCTCGATTATTAAATATCTTGAGCCAAAAACGGGTGATTTATTTACTGCAAGATTTGCAGACTGTCATTTTGATGAAACTCAATTCCCGACATTAGGGGGAGGAAATGATCAACTGAAAAAAGGAAATATCTTGGCAAAGTCCATTTGATTTCCTTGATCCTCGTACAAGGCAATGCGAACTTGAAGTTCAAAGAATTGTGCATTTGCAGGGAATTGCAAATCAATTACCCGATGCTTTTAATGATGCTGCTAAAGTCACAAAATCATATATAAATGATGCAGCAAATGCACCAGCCAATATAAATGTCCCAGAAGGACAAATTCCAAGTGCAAATGAACCTACTGCACGCCTGAAGCGTGGTAGGCCTTTGGGTTCCAAGGATAAAAATCCACGAAAGAAGAAAATTATCCATATGGGTGATAAATCAATCACAGATGATACTCCCGAAGGAGAAATTGATTCAACCCCCGAAAAGGTTGAACCTGAAAATATTCACCCAGAAGAAAATGAAGTTATTGAAACTTCTTTCAATTATATCAATACTGGGAAATGTTGGAACCGAAAAGAAACAAACGTTGATAATGCCTTTGCATACAACGTTGCACTCGATGTAATGGAAAATAACGAGGATCCTGAACCAAGATCAGTTGAAGAATGTCGGAAAAGAAATGATTGGCCAAAATGGAAAGATGCGATTCAGTCTGAACTAGATTCACTGAATAAACGAAAAGTATTCGGCCCTATTGTCCAAACACCAAAAAATGTGAAGCCTGTTGGCTACAGATGGGTGTTTGTGAGAAAAAGAAATGAAAATAATGAAATTGCCAAATATAAGGCAAGGCTTGTAGCCCAAGGTTTTTCACAACGACCGGGAATTGATTTTGAGGAAACATATTCCCCAGTTATGGATGGAATAACATTCAGGTATCTAATGAGTCTAGCAGTACGAGAAAATCTCGAAATGAGGCTGATGGATGTTGTTACTGCATATTTATATGGCTCATTGGAGAATGATATTTATATGAAAATACCTGAAGGGTTTAAATTACCTGAGTCTTGCAACTCAAAATCCAGAGAAACTTATTCCATCAAACTGCAAAAATCGTTGTATGGGCTCAAGCAATCTGGCCGAATGTGGTACAACCGCCTCAGTGAAAGTTTGATAAAGGAATGCTATACAAATGACCCGATCAGCCCTTGTGTATTTATAAAGAAAAATGGGTCAGAATTTGTGATCGTCGCAGTCTATGTTGACGATTTAAATCTAATTGGAACTCCTGAAGAGTTGAAAAAGGCGGTCGAATATCTGAAAAAGGAGTTTGAAATCAAAGATTTCGGGAAAACAAAATTTTGCCTTGGCCTACAAATTGAGCATTTGAAAATGGGCATATTTGTTCATCAATCAGCTTATACCCAAAAGGTATTAAAGCAATTTCGAATGGATTATGCTCATCCGCTAAATAATCCAATGGTCGTTCGGGCACTTGATCCTGCAAAGGATCCATTTAGGCCAAAAGAAGATAATGAAGAGCAACTTGGCCCAGAAATCCCATATTTAAGCGCAATTGGTGCGTTAATGTATCTTGCAAACAGCACGCGACCTGATATCGCGTTTGCAGTCAATCTACTCGCAAGATTCAGCTCTTGCCCTACTCAACGACATTGGAAAGGCATAAAGCATGTTTTTCGCTATCTCCAAGGAACAATTGATCTTGGGTTATTTTACCCAAAAGACTCTCGACATGAGTTAATTGGCTATGCCGATTCAGGTTATTTATCAGACCCACACAAAGCCAAATCTCAAACAGGCTATATCTTCACGTGTGGTGGAACTGCTATCTCTTGGAGGTCAATGAAGCAGACTCTAACTGCTACTTCTTCTAATCATGCCGAAATATTAGCAATCCATGAAGCAAGTCGAGAATGTGTTTGGTTGAGGTCAATGACTCAACATATATTGAAGAGTTGTGGTTTAATCATTGAACCACAAATGCCCCCAACAATTTTATTTGAAGATAATTCGGCTTGTGTAGCCCAGTTGAAAGGGGGTTATATCAAAGGAGATAGAACGAAGCATATTTCACCAAAATTCTTCTACACTCATGATCTTCAAAAGAATGGTGAAGTCGATGTGCAACAAATTCGATCAGAAAATAATTTAGCGGATCTATTTACCAAGGCATTGCCGACTGCAACATTCGAGAAGCTCGTGAAGAAAATTGGAATGCGGCGGCTTCGAGATAAAATGATGTCCAAATCAGGGGAGCATCTGATACAAGAATACTGTACTCTTTTTCCTTCACTTGGATTTTTTCCCACTGGGTTTTTTCCAAGTAAGGTTTTAACGAGGCATATTCTTCGTATTGACGACATTCAAGGGGGAGTATTATGCATGTAAACAAAACATGTGAATGTCTAGTGTTCAACATCCATGTTCATGCCTTGATCATAAGGTTAGACATGTGAAAGTCTTGAAATGTATATGCCTTGATTATGAGGTTAGTAAATAGTGAGAGGATAAAAAAGTTTATAAATAGCCTATGTAATGTATTGAGAAGTTAAGTTAGAAAAATTTTATGCAAGCTTAATACTTGTTTCATTTCATAGCCATAATTATTACACTTTATCCATTTTATTATCCCACTTTTAAACTTCCTTTCTTTCACCATTTAATCCCAATTTCCATTACAATACTTCCACTATAAACACAAGCTAATAAGCCATATACCATTTTATTGTACACATACATAAATAAAGATAGTTATTTCTATAACAGTTTCAATATTTTTTTCGATTTATTTAAGAAATTATTATCAATTTTTTTGACATAAAATATTAAACATTTATCTTTAATAAAATATTATTATTAATTATACTAAAGGATAAAATAAAAAATAATAATACATATAATAGTTATTTTTTAATAATACAAACCAAACTCTTGGAAATGGGAGTTACCATGTCTTCCAATCATAGGTTGAGGATTTGATTCCCACCGGATTCTCTATCCCTCTTATTTATTCTTATTTATAATTTGTGTAACTTGGACTTTACGTTCCGATTACCATGTCTTCCAACCATAGGTTGGGGATTGATTCCCACCGGATTCTCTATCCCTTTTATTTATTCTTATTTATAATTTGTGTAACTTGAACTTTACGTGATATATAAGTGTCAATGTTTACAAAAAAAAAATGTTGTTAATATAAGGACGAGAACGAAGTAGTACAAATACTTCAAGACTTCAAATTTACTTAATATATATAGCAAGTAAATTCAGATAAGGTTGCAAGAGGCGCGAGAAGATGGATTCCGCTGCGCCACTTTGGCATCAGGCTGCCGTCGACGGCATAACTCCGCCGACAACCGCCGCCCTCACAACCGTCAAACACCTTTCGGAATCGCATAACCTAAACTCCATCCCGTCCAACTACGTCCACAACACCAATCCCACGGCTTCAGACCCCGACGAACCCATCCCCACCGTCGACTTGTCTCTGCTCACATCCGACGACCCTGATCAGAAATCCAAAGCCATCCAGGACCTGGACACAGCCTGTAGGGAATGGGGCTTCTTCATGGTACATATACGATCGGCATACACACACACCGCTTAAAAATCGAAAATCGATCATAATAATCTCAAAAATTTGTTATTGCAGGTCATAAATCATGGAATCCCAGAGGAACTGATGAAGGCCATGATAAAGGCCAGCAATGAATTCTTCAATATGTCCGAGGAAGACAAGCCCGAGTTCGAGCCTAAGAATGTTTTGAGCCCCATACGGTACGGAACAAGCTTCAATACTGGTAAAGAAGAGATCTTCTGTTGGAGGGATTTCCTCAAGGTTTTTGTGCATCCTGAATTTTATTGTCCCGACAAGCCTGAATCTCTTAGGTATGCTCCATCTCCATGGTTTCCGAATTGCAAATACATTTACAATAATGTTTGAAATTCAATACTACAACACCACCACTATGTTTTGACATATTTGAACATTTGTACGTATTTAATTGTGTAGAGAAGTGTTGCCCGAATATAGTGAAAGGACCAGAGAGCTGGTGAGGAAATTGTTGGGAGGTATATCCCAAGGCCTTGGACTGGAGGAAAGGGAAATGGATGAGGCATTGGACTTGGGATCAGGCCTACAGATATTCGTGGCAAATCTTTATCCTCCATGCCCGAACCCTGATTTGGCATTGGGATTGGTGCCACATTCAGATCATGGCCTGTTGACGTTGCTGGTACAGAATGAGATTGGAGGCTTACAGATACAGCACAAGGGCAAATGGATCAATGTGGATCCTCTGCCCAATTCTATTTTGGTTAACACTTGTGATCAGCTCGAGGTCAGTCACGTGCTCAATTTTTGGGATGTATGTATGTGTAACATTGATCAGACTGATTAATAGTATTATTGTGGCTACCACATTAGGTATTCAGCAATGGAAGATACAAGAGTGTATTGCACAGAGCAGTTGTGAATAACGAAAAGACGAGGATTTCAATAGCGATGGCCAACGGGCCATCACCTGAAGCAGTGGTTAGCCCCGTGAAAGAAACACAATTAGTAGGCCACAACCAGCAGCAGCAGCAGCATCAGGCGGCGGCATATGCTGCAATGAAGTACAAGGACTATCTGTTGGCCCAACAGAGCGCACAGCTCCATGGGAAATCAGTTCTTAAACACTTGCTTCAGATTCAAGGTTGCTAAACAGGTCTTGGTGAAGTTTGTTGTATGTATATAAATTGCCATCCGACTCATCACATGGCTTGCCCCGCCATTTCCAGGCCCATTAATTTCACTATTTTAATGGCAATCATGCAACTTCAATAATTGAGTTCTGGAAAGGAAAACAAGGAACAACAATGTCACAAATAACTAATTGATATCATTCCTTACCTTACCTATATAGCATGTGTTCAAATCCGTTGCATACATGTGGGATCGTTTGCATTAATTAGTTTAGTACTCTATTGCACGTTTTTACATTAGGTTTTTAGCAACGGAAAATATAAAAGTGTACTGCACAGAGCGGTTGTGAATAGTCAAAAGACGAGAATTTCTGTCCACCCATCCCCGGGATAGTTTTGGATCCAATGAGGTCTCTGATATCCACTTAAAAAAAAAAAAAAAAAAAAAGAGAGAATTTCAATTGCCATGGGCAACGACACATCATCACCCGACGAAGCTGTTAGCCAAACAAAAGGACAAGGCTACAGGCCGGCACACCTTGCAGTGAAGTACTAAGGCCTACAGAACAATCAGCTCATCAGCGGGAAATCAATCCTTAAAACAGTTGCTTCAAATTCAAGATTGCTAAGAATGCATTGTGGTCCTCCTCTTGGCTCTTGCTTCTTGTATTTGATGCAATAATATCAATCTCAATGAGATATCCCATAGAATATCCGAACACGGTATGGATATAATATACTAGTATTATAACAAGTCAAACCATCTAGCAGAAAATTAAGTTCTTAAGAAAGATCCTAACCAGTCCACAAACACAAGTACTATATATACACAACTTAACGTACAAACACTCCGTCATGCACGGTCATTTTCAATTTAGGGAGCATTGACTTTGGTCGTAACGATACTGTCGTAGGGATAAAACTAAAAGACAAAAAGCTATCTCCAGAAACACATATTATTGAATTAGGTCGGGAACCTTCTTATCAGCTGGTACTCAATATAAAACGAATTCCAAATTATCATGACTCGGTCCAATTGCTGGTTTGCTAAATAAATAATTCTGTCTGCATTTCTAGCTAGGGAACTTTCAAGCCTATATATAGAAGATATAACAGCTCTCAAAGATTGGGGAAAGAATTAAGAAATTTATTTATGTGCCAACCGGCGGATCAGAATTATATCGACCAAATACGTTGGTTTCACAAGGAAATCATATCTTCATCACACCACCATTAACATGAGGTATAGTATATGGTTTGACCATGCACCATGAAGAAGAGCCTGCTAAATATGTGATTCGTCATCCCCTACTAGTACACAACGTTGTTTAATTTGTTAGGAGTAGTAGACGACTATTGCTGAAACTGTGATTATTTCAATCATGAAGACATAGATTCAACAATATGCATGAAATCTTATTACACAGCATTTGCATTCATAGATTTTGTGTCACAAAGTTTCTGTAGCGAAATCTCTGAATATATACTGTATATCACCATTACTTGATATCTATGTAGCAATGGAGGAGGGGATAGTGTTAATCCGGCCTCTATCATAGCAATCATTATCGGCGCAGTTGCCATTCTTGCGATATTTGGTACTCTGCTAAATGCATGTAACCGTAGCAGAGCCAATCAACAAGAAGCAGCAAGAACCTCTACAACTGAGCAAGGGGTCGAGGTCACCCAAACGGTTGTTGAGACCGGTTGTTGTTGTGGCGATGGTGGTGGAGATGGAGATGGTGGTGGCTGCGGTGGCGGCTGTGGAGGAGATTAAAACAAAAGTGTTGCCAATTGATGACATGAATTACAAAAGCTTTATTTATGTTCTTTTTCTTATTAGATTGCTTAGTGACAATTTTTAACAGTATCATCAATTTTCCCGAGTATCTTCTTGTCATTAGATTGCTAATTGTGTTTTTTTTTTTTTTTAATTTTTTTTTCTTATTTATTACTGTATTATTAGACCGCCTTCCCACTTTCTCAGCTCCATGGTATCAAAGGACATTTGGTTCAATGTTGATTCAGTTGACTAGATTCTTAGTCCTTAGAATTTAAGTTGAGCGTTTCACATGGCCGCCCTTTTAATTAAATTATTAAATCGTGAATTTTCTTTTAATGTTTAAGTCCAACCCTATTTTTTTGATCAAACTGCTGGCGTATAACGTACTAGTATTTTGTTTAAATTATTATTGTAACGAGCTAGATGTGTTTGTGTATGGAGTTGATGACCCTTGAAAATTTTAGATTAGGTTTTTGTTGGAAATTAGTGAAATATAGTGCTCTCCAGTACTCTTATTTTTTTATTTTTTATTTAAAAAAAAAAAAAGCAGTCCCATTTATAGTACTACATGATATATGAGATAAGGGCGATAACTTGTTTAAGTGGTCAAGTATTTATCTTTTAATTTTAGGGCTAGGGTTCGATTTTTCGTTCGCCCCTATCACTTTCATTGATTCATTTGTAATTTGTGTTTCATATGCTTCTACCACACTTTCTGTGGGCTGTGGCTTCCACTTCGAAAATAATAATTAGTGTGGCTTCAGCTTCGAAAATAATAATTTGCATAGATTTGGTCAAATCTATATAACTGACAAATCAAAAGAAATTTAAACAATTTTTTTTTTCGAAGCTGAAGCCAGTTTTAAACAATTAATCTGTACTGACTATATGAATGATTTATTCAAACTAGACATAATCCTTATGACAAACTTGAATCATTCTCAACAGTTCAAAATCATGATTGTTGAATTGGAAGGGTATATTGTTGAAGTGCGCGTAACGGGTAATGGGTAATGGGTCCATAAGTATAACTGGAAATTTTCTAACCACAGATTTGAAATTCCCTTTCCTCTTGGTTGGCAGTTGGCGTTGGCATTCCTTCCCCCGGAAAGTGGAGTGGATAACAAAACCAGTAGTACAAAACAACCACCCTAATTAAGTTAGGATGCTCCTGAATCTTCCTCACCAATTCCAACACTACACCTTATGCCCAACATCAAAGCTTCTCCCATCTCCTCCACCTAATAATGCCTATTCATCTGCTTCTCCCCCAGCACCGAGGCCTAAAAGCGGAGCACCAAACCGGACAAGGCAGCCCCCCGGCCTCAACCTCAACCTCAGCCTCAGCCTCAGAAGGAATCCAAGCCAGAGATCGTCCAGAGCTGCATCAATCTCAGCTTCACTAACCCAACTCGACTTAACAGAAGACAACATCAAGCAGGTCCTAACAGATGCTAGAACTGAGGCAAGTCGAGTTTCATCCTTAATTTGTTAACAGTTTTTGTCATTAGTTCATTACTTATTAAAAATAAGTGCCCTATAGCCTGTCTGTGCAATGATGATGGAAGGAAATACTGGATGGAATATGATTGGAATTTGGGTGATACTATTATAAATTGATAACTTGATTGCTTGCATACTTGGTCCTTGCAGTTGGCGCAACTCTTTGATACTTCAGTTAACATAACAGGGAAAGCAGAACTTGCTGAACTTGATGGACCATATGTGAAGATCAGCCTCACCGGGCGGTTCTGGCATAAGCGCTCCACTGTCCTTGCTAGACTCGGAAATTACCTCAAGCAAAGAATACCGGTAACCTAGCTATGGCTTTTTATGTTTACCTTTCATTCGTTTCCAAAGATTTGCATCGTCCCTATTTGCTCGTTAGATCTAACGTTGCCAACTGGCTTCTCTTTGATTGCCAGGAAATATTGGAGGTAGATATCGAGGATGAGAAACAGTTGGACGATAGCCCAGAAAACTTTTGAATCAATTTTCCTGAAATGCCCCGATGATCTAGACTCTAGAGTCCTACATGTCAAGATGCGTACATGAACTTCTCAAGTATTGTTGGTATTCAATGAATTACCAGTACCAGTAACAATAGTATTCTTATGATCTTGCCTTGTTCCTATTCAATAAATCTGTTAAATTTATATACTAATATTGTTGTAAATCAAACTATTGTCTTGTCTTAGCAAATTTCAACAATGTCCAATCGGAATTCTGGAGTATATATTCAACACAAGAGAAACAATGGTATAATACATTACAAATAGGATTACAACAGCAAAACAACTCAGTACAAAGTTGAGATTTTTACGCAGCCCCATCAAAAAGTGACAACAATCGTATACAGAAATCTGCACAACTCAATACACAAGAAATCTAGCTTAATTTATTGCTTATGAGTCCTTCAATGGATCCCAGGAGGGCCATGGCAGTGAAAATTAAGCAAAATAATGTGAAAAGTTGGAGGACTATCCATGTCCCTGTCCAAGCTCTTACCTTGTTCTGTGCAAAGTACATCTCCACGGGGAAATATATTGCGAGCGGCCAAAAATTCAAGGCCCCCAGAACTCCCAAAACTTGGTTGAAGTAAGGGAACAGAATCGCAAGTCCAGTAGTTGATGCAACGTAAACAGTTCTAAAGCATACACGGAAAAGGTTTAAACGGAAAGGTGGTAGCAACGGGAGCTTAATGTTGTACTCATTATGCACAAATCCACTGTCGGGAAGCTTTTCCCCAATACGTCTTTCAGCCACTGCAAACAATGGTTGGCTGTAAATCTGCAAGAAAATCAATATGCATAATTGTAATTTTCTTTAGGTGCAAGCACAAGAACAAGCAATAAGCATTTTCTCTAAGAATTTCAAACAATGCATAACAAACTGTGGTCGACCTGATACCCTCCAATGAGGTGGAGAACAATGCATGCATTTGCAAGGTCAACCAGCCAGTAGGGTTCATAAAATCCAAAGCCCGTCAACAGATTTCCCGGTGCTTGGCTGCCAAAAGCAGCATAACCAAAACATCCACAGCAGAGAAAGAAGAAGCTAGTGATGATTATAGCTGTAGTTGATGCTTTCTTCATCGTCTTATTCTCAGAGGGAGGTGCTTTCAGAGTATCCTTCATTTTTGTTAGTTTTTTGCACATGTTTTAGATCCCAGATATTACTACAACATATGAAATGGACAAAAGACAGGGCACTGTTCTGAAATTGTCAACATTTTTACCTCAATGTCCAAAAGAATTATGTTATAAGTGAAAGCGAAAGCAATGTCTCCAATTGCTTGTGACGATAACCATACTTTTTGAGCTGGAGTAGCTGCAGGTGCTCCACCAAGGCTACCCTTGACGACTCCATTTTCTGCATTGTCAACATTTTTATGACTTATAAGTGTTTGTAGAATGGGAACACCAGCCGTCAAATAAGAACATATAAGTAGAAACTTCAGCACATCTTGTCAAAAACTTACATACAGATATCATGTACAGAGAGCTCAATAACAGCAGAAAGTTACCTATAACTTTTGCAAAACCTAGGGCCAGCCCAATGAAGGTATAGGCAAAGGACATGACAGCAGCGACTATTGAGAGCATCTCCATGTTGTGGAAATCGGGTATCTGAGAGAAAACTATCTGGACAGCACCAAACAACAACATGAACAAACTGTCTCCATATTCACATGGTGCATCATGCCCCTCATTGTGGTAGCAGTTCGATCTCAGAATGGCCCTAAAAAGATTTTTTTTTTAAAAAAAAAAATAATAAATAAATAAAAAAATAAAATAAAAAGACAACAAAACCATTTAAACACAGAAACAGGATAATGAGGAGGTTCTATTTGTTGTGAGAGGAAAATTATACAATAGATTACAACAAAGCACCTCAAGGGGGAAAATACGTCCATTGAGAAAATGTGTAACACACTACTGATATCAGTTTCAAATTCCATTTTTAGAAATGAGAGAGATCATTCTAATTTACAAAACACAATGGTCAAGTTTTTCAGCACAATTTATCAAGCTCTGCTGTTCCAAACAGCTCATATATTAGAACCATGTTTTTTGCAAATTATTGCTGAAGTTTGCTATTTACAATAAACTCAGGGGCGGAAACAATTAGGCAACATGTCAGAAAAAGAACTTGCATTCGTTCATTGCAATTCAATTCTCTAAAAATTGTAGGAGCAAACATCAATTAAACTTAGAAAACTGCACAAGGCGAGACTAGATAATGAAATAAAATACCTCATGCTGATAGCTGCTGTTATGGTGTAGGCAATTCCATAACCATAATAGCTTTCTTGAAGAAATATTTCAGCAACCCAAGCACTCTTCTTTCCTGTAAAAGATTGTGTTAGGGATGGTGTAGGCAATTCCATCTATGAACAGCTCTCGAAATCAATACATATTAGAGCATGGCTACTCCTATCCCTGGTTCCACTCCAACAACTCAATTGGATATGTTCAGCAAGCATAAAGCCATAAAGGAATGTACACAGCCGCAATTACATAAATGCAAGAATCAAAAGCCTCAATCAGTTGATCACAATATATGATGTATCGAATTTGGGAACAGGGCACAAACTTCTCCATATATCAGTTGGATATCATTTTATTCATTTACCTAGATACGAACTGACGGCTTCAGCATAGGACTTGTTTCTGACGTGTCCCACAACAGGATCAGGATATCTGTAACAGTCGCAGAGAAGGTTTGAAGATATAATAGTTATTACTCCGAAAACCACCATAGAAATAGGCCCTGCAATCCAACCGAGCTGCGCCACACTCCATGCCAGCGACAGCACTCCCGACCCAATCACTCCAGTAATTATATGGGCAATTGCTGTCCACACCGTCCCTTCACAACCAAAACCAATTACAAAAGATCAAAACCTAAAATTCAAAACATCTGTTTCCGGTTCAAGAAAATTTGGCATAGAAACATGGCAGGCAGGCATAAGGGGGCACAATTAACGGTTCAGAGATAGCGATTAGAATCTGAATTAGACGAACCTGTTCTCTTGAAGGAAGTGGAAGCTGAAGATGCGCCTTCGCCTTCATCTGTGAGCAAAGGGTGGGATAATTCGTCCCTGCCCTCGAATTGGACCATCTTGCAATCTGATCCTTAAGGAGCAATTGGTTAAAGGCTGCAATAAGCTTACAAAAAGCTTTGACTTTATGAACTGGCTTTGATATTTTTCAATGGAGCCCAAGTGATTGTTAACTTGGTTGTCGTGAGGGACTGTGGGTGCTTTATTGATGCAGGTCGGTACTCCGTACCCGATTTCGTGTATAGATTTTTCACTCGTTCATCTTAAGGACTCGACAACGAAGCTACGAAACTGAGAAATTATCAAATATGGAGAGGCGTCTGGGAATTTCCTCGGCAAGATAACGACAGGATGCGTCTTTTGGACAAAGGCCTAAAATTTCTACTCGGGAAAAATCTGGGTTTAGTCCAAGGTCGGATAAAAAACAGTTTTTTAAGAAATTAAAAATTCCACATTGCATATTAAAAAACTGTTTTCGTGCCAGAGTACAACAAGGCAACGAATAGCAGCCATGGGAAAAACTTCAATTAATGAAAACCCTCAGCAGTAAATGAATTAATAAATGAATCCAATCAATCCTCACCACAAACTGAACACCATATGCTGAGTGCTGACTGTAACAAAGCTCATTGATGATTGGTGGACAGGACAAGACACCATGGCATTGGCTGATCAACAGACAACCAGGCGAGCAAATGGGACTTATTTGTTACAGCCATCCTCCATATCCACGAGACCACGACCACTTTGTATCGTAGAGAAATAAGCTAGTATTAAAATTTAATGTACATACACTGATCATTGAATGAAAACCGCAAAAGGAAAGAAGTAAAAAATTCCTTCTTTTGGGGCAAAACTAGAGCTGTAAACGAGCCGAATCGAACTAAACTTCAAGTGTTTGAGCTCTGTTCATTAAGCTTAACGAACGAACACGAACCGAGCCAAAAATCTTAACGAGCCAATTTTCATGTTTGAGCTCTGTTCGTTTAACCTTACGAACGAGCTAATAACAACCGAACATGAGCCTAGCCGAGCTCACTTAACGAACCATTTATTTTATTAATAAATTTATTTGTTTTAGAATTAAATTAGGTGTGAAAATGTAATGTATATTGTAATATAATTAATGAGAGAAATGTGAAATTAATAAAAATGAAAAATGGAAAGAACAACTAGATAAAATTTTTATTTTTTTATAATATATATTCCATTAAAAAAGAATTCGGAACTGTTCGCGAACTTAATGAACAAACACACAAATCAAATTATGTGTTTGAGCTCGGTTCGTTTAACTTACCGGACGAGCTGTTAACGAACGAACACGTGTCGAAACGAGCTCAGCTCACGAACTGTTTGTTATATTTACAGCTCTAGGGAAAACCAATGGAGTAAGTTGATACAAACGACTGAATGAGCTGAGCTCTCTTATGGATATAATTAATTAATGACAGAATCTTTAGTAATTGGTATATATACCAAATCATGTTATATAGTGACACAACTATGTCATGTAGTAATAATCATTCTTTCTTTCTTTTTTTTACATTAAAATTAAAATTAAAATTAAAACTAACGTGTATACTACAATATAGTGATGTTGACTAGGGGTGGAAATAGGCTAGGCCGGACTAGGCCTAGGCTTGTACGGCCTGGATCTACGTTGATTTTTGTAGGCCTAAGCCTGGCCTATTTATTTAAATAGGTCAGCTTCTAAGCCTTTTAAAAGTCTGATTAAGCCTTTCTTATATATATCCGGATGTAATAATAAGGTTGGAAGACATACTTTGTTCACTTGGGCAAGTTTTCATCCAAAACTATTTATATACGGGTTGAACTATTTATATACAAGAAAAAAACTCATAAATATTTTAAAAATCTATATAAGATCAAATAAATAATTACTTTTACATAATATAATATTGATAATAAGACATATTACTATGTAATAAACATAAATATACTAATAATATGATAAATAAGCCGGCCTGGTAGGCCTAAAAGGCTTTTAATTAAGCCTGGCCTGAGCCTATTTAGCTAAATAGGCTTTTAAATTAGCCTAAGCCTAGCCTGTTTATAAAAAAGTCTGGTCTGGCCTGGCCTTCGGTAGGCTAGGCCATAGGCCCCTGTCGGGTAGCCTGGTCTATTACCACCCTAATGTTGACTTGGATATCTAGATACGCCCAATTAAAAAATATTATATGCACATAGTAGTCTACAAGATCATAACTCACGACAGCTGGACTTTTATTTTCTGATGTCTACAAAGCTACAATTCTTTCATTATCATACAACTATATTTTGCCTTGAAAACCATCATTATTGTCATATAAAATCCACAGTTTATAATTCAACATATGTTTAAACTATCCCCCGATTTGGCATTCCCCGAAAAGAAAAGACACCTATGTTCACAAAAATCCATTTACATTAAATGTATTTTAGTAAACCCACTTCACAGTTATGTATAACTATATAGGCATCCAAAATAAATCGTTCACGTAGGTATTTGTCGTTTATCAAACCCAAAAAACTATATACTTTATTTGTTCCTTTTAATTGAGTTTGGTCACTTTTCACTGAATAACTTTGTTTCAACTTTTTAATATAATTATATAAGATAAAATAAAGTTTAATATAATTATATTGAATTTGTATAATCACATAGATTTAGAATATCAAATTTTTATAATTTTTATTTGTATGTAATTCGAATTATTATAGATGACAAATGTGTAATGAATTACGTGAAATGTAGGTCCATTAAAAATATTAAGAAACCGGGTGGTATTAATTAGACTAGAGGCAAACACAAAATATTTTCTTTTCTTTTCTTTTCTTTAAAAAAAAAAAAAAAAAAAAAAAAAAAAAAAAAAGAGGCTCCTACTGGCTACAGGGAACGCGATAATGAGTCTCTGTCAATCCTCATTGAATTATGTATTGTATGGCCAAAGAAGTTGATGTTTAGGGAACATGGTTTCATTAATTAGAGTGTGAATTTCAAGTGTGGATATAGCCAAACAAAAAAACAAAGAGAAACAAATTGTAATGTTATGGACCCGCAAAAAATGCTCATTCATCATTGTTTTGGGCGAAATAATGTTTTAATTACACATCCATGAACCGCCTTACTGGGCCAGCCCATTAAAGTCTTGAAAGATACTTCAGTTACTGACCCACCAAACACATACAGGCCCAGATATGTAAAAAATAAGTCTTGAGTGTAAGCATTAAACACGAATATTCAAGCATATAATTATTCTGTTTAGATTTAAAAAAAATAATAATAAATAAATACTTACTCTGTCTCAGTTTGATTGTTACATTTGATTTTTTAGCACTATTCACTATTTAAGTTTGATTCGAATTTTCATCATAGTTATGTAAGAAAAAACATAGTCAAGTGAGATCTTGTTAAATTCGTCTAATCTTATAGTTTTATAGTATTAAATTTTTATAATTTTGTTATTGTACACAATTTAAATTATTAACTGTTAAAAATGTATATCGGCATTAGTGTTAGGTGGGTCCGTACTCATTTTTTATAATGAGAGGGAGGTAGTACAGTATTTCACAAGAGTCAGAATTATTTTACTTAAATTTTCATGCAATAAATTTTATCCACATATTGTTGATATGATCATTAAATCGAGAATAGCAGTGATTTAACTCTAAGAGAAAGGTCAAATGATCTTGATGCAACTCAAAACTACAGGCATTTGTGGGTCAATGCGAAAATTGTGAACAATCTTTCCTCTTCCGAAGAAAAAACTCTTCCCAAAAAAAAAAAAAACAATCTTTCATTTCAAATCATCCACGATTTCTAGATTTAGCACTAAAATCACAACATATACTGTCCATCCCTCCTCTTAACTACTAGGTGGCAAAGACTGGTATTTGGCATTTGCCAAGCTTCTTGACAAGCCTTTGATCAATTCGATAATGGAATCTTTGTCACTGATTTAAAATGGACCGTGCATACAACATTGCCAAAGCTACAGGAAAAGAAAAGGTAGAAGAAATAAATGAGCCAAATACTCCTAGTAAATAGAGATGGTAAGAAAAGAACAAAAGATTGGTCCAACTGACAGAACCTCTCGTGCTGTCTAGAAATTTGTGTTACTGTTGTATGCTGCTGCACTATCTGATTTGAATCTGATGATGCATGACCGACTTAAAAAAAAAAAAAATACTCCTACAGTACATCAACAGTTATGAATTTGACCGGTGAATCAGCAGAGGTGGTGAGGTGAGTGGAATTTCAATCCATCAAATAATTCTTCATATACATCCAAAACTGTACCACCCAATGCTCTCTCTCCTCTCAACTCTGAAATCACCAATCCATCAACGACACAAACAAAAGAGAGACAGACAGGTAATAATGGGCCCTACACCCTTCAATGTTGGATTTAATATGGACGTTGAGACATATCCAAGAGATCGAGCATGAATCATTATTATACTCCCTCCGTCCCAGCTAACATGTCATGTTTTATTTTATTGTTCTATTTTAATTCGATTTTATTGCATATATATATTTGGAAAAAATAGTTGAGTTGGGTCTTGTTATAATCGTATAATCATGTAGTTTTAGAATATATTTTACATAATTTTTTGTTGTACATATTTTGAAATATTAGCGGTTGAAAAAGTGCATTGGATTGTGTGCAAAAGTGAAACAAGACAGGTTAAGTGGGACGGAGGGAATACTTTTTAGTTTTCTTTTTCAAAATAAAAAAACATTCCAAAATAGTTGTCACTTTTTATATTTATATCATATTTTTCTAATATTATCCTTCCTTATATTTCATAAATATTACTCCTAAAATATTGTACTCCCTCCGTCCCACGAAATTTGAACCCTATTCCTTTTTGGGTGTCCCACGAAGTTTGAACCCTTTCCGTTTTTAGAAAAATTAAATTAATATAAGTTTGATTAGAATCTTAATTATTGTCAAATCCCATTAAAAATACTTACTTTTACTATTCTGCACAAATTCCAATGCATTATTACTTTCCTACACAAAGTCCCTTATATTTCTTTAACTCTTAATATTACAAAATTGATACAAATAAAAATTGTATAAAATATATATTCTAAAACTACACGATTAGACGATTCTAACAAGACCACATTTGAATATTTTTCTCAAATTACATCACTACGATAATATTAAGTCAAAGTTAAACAATAAACAATATCAAAATTCATTATAATCTTAAACACAAATACCCACACCACTTTAACTACTAAACTCCACTACCTAAATTACCGTGCCCAAAAGAAAGGCTTCAATCTTCGCGGAACGGAGGGAGTACAATATCTCTCTACTTCAATTTTACTATTTTTTATAGAGTATGGGTACAACCGTAAAAATGGAAAGTTAACCAATAATAATAACATTCCTTGGTATATATAATTTTTGCTAAAACATCATCTATTAAGGAACAGATAGAGCACGTCAAAGTACCCTTTGAACTTTTCACTTAGCTACAAGATTTCGATAAGAACCAACTCCATATTACGTTCTTATGCCCAATACAACAAAGCACACAGTAAATCGAAAACTGATCTCTCAAAGAAAACGTGCGGCCAATTTCTGGCAATCATGAACCGAAGATGTACCGTAATTTGAAAAATCAATCTAATCCCAAATTTTTTTATGGTACTCATAAAATCCTTGATCTCTTCAAATGAAAAGAAAAATGAAAAAAGAAAAAGAAAAAGAAAAAGAAAAAAGTGCAACCTGAAAGTCAAAAAATTGAACAAGTAAAGTGCAACCCATTTGATTGTCAGAGAGAAGCCCATTTGGCCTTCTAAAAAATACGCGAGCCGGAGGCATGCAACTTTACTCACAAAAAAATTAACTACAGTTTTTTTGTTTTTTGTTTTTTTTTTTGTTTTTTGTTTTTTTTTTCTATATCCTACTACATACTACTTGAATAATTAAGCTTCTACAAAAAGTGTAGTGTGATTGTCTGAAAGCTAAGAGTTAAAATCAATTTGCATTTCTTGTTCTATTTTATCGAGAATAAATGAAAAATTAAAATAGTAGAGAGATATTATTAAAATCATTATAATGTATAATTTTCAAATATAGTAGATATTAACTATTAAGAAAATACATTGAACTACATATACAAGTCAAACTTACAATATAAATGAAACAGAGAACATATTCTTTTTTAGGAACAAAAAAAAAAGGTACTGTAGTAGGTTTAGAATGCATTTTAATTAGCAAAACTCCATCCAGCATTTTGTGTAAAAGCAAAATATAAATTATGTTTGAAAAACCCATATATAAAGAGAAAGCTCTAAATTTTAATCTAGCAATGAATTGAATGCATTATTCTGTGTACGTATATGTGCACACATTCAGAAGACCCATAGTATTTTCTTTTTACTTTTCACTTTTACCCCACAAACAACATGAAACCTTCTACTTCTCCTACCGATCGATGCAAAGGTGCTTCAAAAGTATGCTAGACCCATTTTCGATCTCATTCACCGGTTATAATTTCTTGTCTGGTTAGAGCCGTTCAATTGTCGAATTATCAAGTAGCCAATTGCTTATTTAATTTTGAATCAGAAAGTTGGTGGTATATACTATGCTCTTCAATTAAGATAGTATGCAGAATTCTAAAAATCTGCATGTGCAACATGATCTCTACTATTCTAAAAATGATGGAAGACTTGAATTGTCCATATTATCTAAAATCCTCCTAAATATGGTACCAAATCAAATCCCTAAAAATATGCTTGTATAACTGCCCATTCTAGACGTGAAGATATGAAATCCTAAATTTCTACTATTCTGGAACAAGTGATATTTATATAAAATTAAAAAAGAGAAACCGCACACATCTACCACTACAAGAAAAATTGGTTTTACCGACCGCAGGTGCGGTCGGTAACCCCGGAATGCGGGTCGTTTCGGGGCTTACCGACCGCACCACCGACCGCAAGGGTCGGTCGGTAATACCTTGGTAGGTAATTTTCCTCCGACCAAAAAAATTTGCCGTCGGAAACTTACCGACCGAATTACCGACCGAAAGGTGGTCGGTAAATTTACCGACCGAATTACCGACGGCAATGCGGTCGGTAACACTCTGGTCCCAAGAGGTCCCGGGAGAGATTTACCGACCGCATTACCGACCGCAGATTGCGGTCGGTAATTCTCTTTTATTGGAAAAGGGCGTGCTCAGGAGGGGGCTCGAACCAATGACATCAGTACACCCAACCACAACCTTAACCAGCTGGGCTAGGTCTCTAGCCAATCAATCATATTCCGCCATGTGTCCTATATTATACCTTCTCAAATATGTTGAAGGATTTTGCTGAGAAGAGGCCTCGAACCCGGGTAAGGGAGTGGACTCCCTCGCGCGTGTGCCATTTGTGCACCACATGTTTCATGTCATTGTATGAAACATTATATATATAACCTATATAAGTACATATATACATATAAATGTGAAAATTAGAATCTAAATTAAAATATAAAATAAAAATTCAAATTATATTAATTAAATATATATATATTTCATTAATTAAATTCTAAAATATAAAATAAAATAATTAAATAAAAAAACCTAAAATCACTAAATTAAATAAAATAATTAATAAGATAATTAAAGAAATATTTATTAAAAATAAAAATAAAAAATGTGAAAAAAATTTAGCGACCGAAATTTCGGTCGGTAATGCGGTCGGTAGATTATTTTACTTTTTAAAAAAAATAATAAAAATTTAAAAAAATTGGAAAAAATTGGAAAAAAATTACCGACCGCAGTTGCGGTCGGTAGTGCGGTCGGTAACACCGACCGAATTAAATTTGGTCGGTGCAGCGGTCGTCCGGAAACCGGGTCCACCATAACGGCTCTAAATTACCGACCGCATGTTGCGGTCGGCCCTGCGGTCGGTAAATCCGACCCGCAACATGTCGGTCGGTAATTTCGGTCGGTAAAACGCGTTTTTCTTGTAGTGTACACACATCGATATTTGGCAAAATCCCGGAGAAACTCACCCTTTATCGGCGTGAAGATGGTAGACAGCAGAGTCCTCGTCCCTAAACTCATTGATTTAAATGTATTGCCTGCCATTGAATGTGGTTGGGATGATAGTGTAACAGATACTTCGGTGTCACAAATTAAAGCAGAGATGGCTCTATTCAAGAGCCGCCGAAAATGATGCCGGAGAACTCCACTCCATGAACAAGATTGGAAGAACTTAGATCACACCGCAAATGGAAAATGACATCACATATAAATTACGCAGACATCATTTCTGTAAGTAAATCCATCATTTCACATGCATTGCCATCACTTTTGGATATCCGACCATCACAACAACACATATAGCACAATCACCTAAACCATCACTTATATATATGTCCGCTGCACAATCCCTATATGTATAATTAATAGAAATCAATACTAAGTGCAATTAAATAAATCTACAATATACTAAAGTTTAAAAACGTGATTTGTACATGCTCCAGTTACAAATTAACAAAATATATAGTAAGCAGCAGCATAAATCAATTTAAAATAATAAAATAGTAAAATATGCATTGACTTTCAGATAAACCATTGTAATCTGAAAATTTATTTTAAAAACATCATTGAGTAAGCATAAATGCATGCATGACGAATGAAAAAAAAAAACACAGATTAGAATGCCTAATTTTTTTCGGAAAGCAATTAGAAACCCCAATTGAGCCATGGTGAAAAAGAAATATTCTAAACAAGATCAAATCTGATTCGAAAAAACAAATCTGCTTCAAAAATTAAATCTAATTCAAAATCTTCTAAATCACAACAAGAATGGCAAGAAGGATGAGATTCTTAAAACAGATGAAGGTTTGTGAATGAAAGTAGAATTTATTTATGATACACAAAATCTATTAAAAATCTGAATTTGTGGGGACCACGTGATAACAGCTTTGCCATCACTTATTTTGTCTGGGCATCATTCTGCATATGCTCCATTCTGCATAGGAACGGCTTCCTATGCTCTTATAGGCTACTCCATATAGCTAGCTAGGAAATCTTATTACCAAACATCTACTATCTCTTTTGTCCATTGATGATATGATTATTAGGCACACATCATCATTACCACTTGTTTCTAGTGGGCACAAGTCGTGGCTCTCTATCTTCTCTTTGCTGCAGCTGATTTCTTTGACTGAGTTGGAAAACTTTCCCAGAAAGCATTATTATCAAAGTTCATGTTGCTCCCTACACAACTATAATCAATGTTTTGTTGTCTTACATACCCGTAACAATATTTGGAGGCAACGGCCGAACTTTTCTATTCATTAAACCTATCATTTTACTTGTACTGTGTGTATAAACAACTAATCCATTTCATAATCCCTTTATGAAACAAAGTTGCAGAATAAGATTATGATTCATTTGTATTAAACATGTTTATGTTTTTACTTAAAAAATAAAAAATAAACCTTTTCATTAATCCAAAAGCTCCGATCAGACAATAATCTAGTCAATTTTTTCCTTATATATATATATCCATCTGGATTTGATCAGTCGTTTAGTATAAATAAAAGCATGCATGCCCTTGTTTTAATATAATGACACTACTATGATGTACTATGATACATTAATCCGGTGGCAATTAGACTACTAATTCAGCATAAATCTATGTTGTATGCATGCATGTATTCACGTGTTGTGAATTGGTGGCTGCAGGGGAATAAAAATTGCTTGCATGCGTGCGTGCGTGCAGTGCAATCAGGAGCTTCACTGTGGATCGGATCGGATCTACTGATAAATTCAATTACTGCAGGCAGCCACACGAGAATTTAATCATCCTATTATATACTGGGGATGTTTAGAAGTCAGCAAATCCGCTAGTAAATAGTAAATTCGGAGAGAGAACTGTGAGATAATATATTCTTCCAATATGCTATATGCTACCAAATATGCTTGCTCCAAACATTCTTACCAGATAGATTGATAGATATGAGGAAAGAATCTTGTTGGTGGACAGAAGCCAGGCCACCAAGAATGCAGATTTTGGGGGATTTGTAACCTAGCTAGCTACCATTCTTCTACTTGGGGCTTAAAATTTAAATCAGATCAAACACCTTTAGCTACGTACGTACACTGACATGTGGCAATTAATCAAATCAGATTGTTTCTGCATGCCCCTTGGACCCCTCCTCCTCTATTTGCACTTTTATACTACTAGTAATTTAATTAATTTTAGACTAGAGCTTATCCATACCTTTAAAAAAAAATTTAAACGAAAGAGATTATTAAATGGAAGAATTGCCATCTATATCCGTTAACTTTACATTTATGCCAATTCAGTCCACACCAATTTTTTGACCCGTTTCTGTCCACCACCTTTCCTAATCCAAACGAAATGCGTCCTTATTACATTAATGACTTTAGATTATATGACATGGCAACAAAAAAACCCCATAGCCGACATGGCACCCGTTCTGGGTCAAACCATCTAGCTGGGCGACTCCAAATCAGTCTGCTTTCATGAATGTTTGACATTTCCCCAAATTTCCCAAGTTTTGCCGCTGGAATTTACCTTGCCATCGGCTGGTGGATCTCTGCCGTCAGTGTTTTGATTTCCCCAACTTTTGACCATCGAAGGGAGCATAACGTCCTCCATAGCCCTTGCTGTAAAGCGGCTGTTCAATTCCTCGTTTTTGGTTCGATACAGGTTGTTAGAGATCCTTCAATTTTCATTTATTTCTTGATTACTTTGTCCCAATTTGTCAGGCGATTCGATTTATGGCGGCGTTCGCTACAAGGCCTCCATGGCCTCGAATTTTGCGGCGGCGTTTGCTGCCGCTGCTCCGGGAAGATGCGGCGGCTCGAGATTCTTATACGAATGTGCAGCCGGGTCACAGATTTTCCAGCACTCTCCAACGCATGCACCGGATTCAGGTTGCTTTAATTTGATCTTGACTTCTGTCGTCCCGGATCGAACCCCGACCGCATCATTCAGAGGTCGCCTGTGAATTCACTTTTGACGGGTCCTTTGCGGAAACACCTAGTCGTTGCCGCCCTTGGCTGTGGGATTGGCTTGTTTGATTAAAGCAGCCGATGGGGACTTCGTCAAGCACAAATACTTTTGCGGATTTCGCCGGTTTCAATACTCTCCCGCCTTATCGGGCTCTAAGGGGTCACCTGCAATGAGCTCACGACTAGAGAGGTAGATAAAGGTGGAACACTTGATGCCAACTTCTGTAATAGCTTCATCGTGGCGAGAGTCAAGAGTGTTAGTGGTGACAATGATAGTGAATGTTTGGAAGCACTAGGGGTGTCAAAGATCGGTGTTTCAAATAGGAAGAAGGTTTTGCCACAGAGCAGTGGTGTTTCTAGCCATAGTTGTTGGTTGTTAAAATGGTTAATTTTGCATTTAGTTCTCAGGTGTTAAGGCAACTTTCACTGCCATCAGCTTCCACTTGAGTTCATCCCTTTCTTTGTTGGGCTGCCATCAGTAATGCCTTGAGATTTAGGGTTCCGTTTCGAACTGTGAGAGAAATAACAAGCTCTTCTCAATCACGTGCGCTGCATAGGGACTCGCCTAGCAGATGGTTTGACCCAACCCCGTGTCCATGTTGTCCATTTATGGGATATTTTATTGCCACATCATCTAATATAAAGTCATTAATGTAATTAGGATGCATTTGGTCGGAATTAGCAAAGTTGGTGGACTGAAAAAGGTCAAAAATTCGGTGCGGACTGAATTGGCATAAATGTAAAGAAAACGGATATTTTGGGCAATTCTTCCATTATTAAATTATTGAAAAAAACTACGAAGTATATCTGTTCATCTTGAAAAGATACCAGAGCGGTTTTATTCAAGCAATTGCGGAGACTGATACAATATATAGAGTGTGTTTGTGTGTTAGCCGATTTAGCAGCATATAGCATATTGAATCGGCATATCCTCTCACAGTTCTCTCTCCGAATCTGCTATCTGCTGACTCCCAAACATCCCCATAATCCAATAATGGATTGAAAAGATATTAATATCTGAGATTACATGCATTTAATAATGAAGAAGCATAGTGTTTGAGAATTGTGAGGTTTGGTCGAAAGCAGTATCAACACGTTGATGATGGATGAGCACGAGCGCGTTAATTAATCCAGGTGGGGTTGATAGAAATTCTATCAATCCCTGGCCGGTAATCGTGGGATCCGGACCAATTTGCATACTATACGGCTATATCATTAACTTGGTAAGAACATAATTTTTGGCTCGTGTACATATGGTTCGTGCTCAATAGTTACACGATATCATCATATCCCTGGAAACACTGAACTTGTCAAAAGTTGGACGACGACGAGATTACAAACATGAGTATGCTAAGTCATATAATCATATCACATTTTGACATGCATGCATGATGATATGGTTTCCCAAAGAAACCGCATTAAAGTGAATCTTAATTCGGAAGACACACTTGCGCAAGAATTTTGCAATGTTTTCATGCTTGTAATTTACTACTACTACATATGTGGACCTAAGGCTAAAAAAGTATTTCTCCATCCTCATTTTTTCTACAAACACATGATTGTATCATGTATGCGTAAAAATAATTAATTAGAAAAAATTGGGTGCGGATATTTGGCTTAATTAGACCTCTATTCAGATATTTTCCATATGTACCATGTTTCGCTCGCTCGAGGCTAAGGTGTAATTAAACACATAATTGTTGAATAATTGGATCGGACGTGCATTATCATTCTGTCTGAATTACATTAACCTGCAGGAGACCATTTCTGAATTTACTATACTTTTTTAGGTTCTGCTTTTCAAATTTTTCTCAGTGGACATTTAAATTTTAGAAAGAAAAATGATATTTCAACCGATATTAATGTTAAAAAATCGACTTGAGTAAAGTGGGAGATCAAATTCCCCGCTATTAATAAAAATTAAAGAATAAAAATAAAAAATGACGTGAGGGTAATTTAAAAAATCAGCACATCACGAGTCACAACCCAAGAAACGTCTACAAGGGTTGAACCAAGAGTACTGTTTTCACATGTTAATATTTATTAGCTGATACTGATCTTATTTTCTCGAAGGTGTCATAATTAATATGGCCTAGAAATATTACTAATACGAAGCATCCGAATATTAATACGAAGAATATGACGTTATATTTTGCTGTATATCAATCCCTTTATGCATAATGTTAGATACAGTATATATATATACTATGTGTGTGTGTGTATATAGGACATATTGTAATTTTAAAAAAAAAAATTATATAGAGAGAGAGCATTGATTACTTTATGGGAGTATAATAATGAATTGACTCATGAATCAGCGCTGGTGCTACCCCTATGCCTATCCATGTCTAGATCCCAGACTAGCTTGGTTCTTCTTCTTACTTCCCCTAAAATATTTATTGATGATGCTTAACTTCACCGACCGTAATCACCTGTAAAAACACCCCCGGCCCATTCCTTCCTACATACTACTACTAGATCAGGAGTAGATCCTATAAATTGGCAGTACTCAAGGCTCCCCCAACTCTGAAATTGGAGAGAGATTTTCCCCTCATCGATCTCAGCCAACAGCAGAATTCATCAATTCAATACTACTAAGCTAGTTTAACAACTGGACCAAGAAATGGAGACTAGTGCAATAGCTGCAGCTGGTGGAGGGCCATGGTTATTTGCCTCTGCACTCATTCTATTTCCCTTTGTGGGTTTCCTTTTGGGACTGTGTTTTTTGTACTATTTCTTGCCTTTGTTGTCGTTGAGTCTGCATCCGGGCATCCCAAGAGGGTCCTTTGGCTGGCCTCTTGTTGGTGAAACCATTGCTTTTTTGAAGCCTCATCCATCTACCTCAATTGGAGCTTTCTTGAAAGAACATTGTTCAAGGTACCAAAAAAAAATTAATTTTGAACTAAGTAGTAATCATGTCTCTTCTTTATGGGTTTTTGCATAAAGCTGCTGCAAGCAGGCATCACTTATTTTAGAGAGGAGCACTGCACTGCATTATTCCCAAAGTAGTGATCTTTTTTATTGATTCTGTTGTGGTTCTTGGTCAAGATTATTATTAGATGCATGAACACATGATATACTGCACAGATACGTGTGCTGGAAATCATTGGTGAAACACTATATTATTCCCTACAGGTACGGAAAAGTGTTCAAATCTCATTTGTTCTTCTCCCCAACGGTGGTTTCGTGTGACCAAGAACTCAATTACTACATACTCAACAATGAAGAGAGGTTCTTCCAAGGGAGCTACCCCAAGCCCATCCATGGAATTCTTGGCAAAAGCTCTATGCTTGTGGCAGTCGGGGAAACCCATAAGAGGCTCAGGAATGTCGCCATTTCACTCATCACTAGCATGAAATCTAAACCGGATTTCTTGAATGACATCGAGAAAACTGCAACCCTCATTCTTGATTCATGGAATGATAAAAACCAGGTCATCTTCTGTGAGGAAGCCAGAAAGGTAATTCAATCTTTTCATCTCTTTTATTCACTCCTTCTGATTGTATAAATTTTTATTTTTGTTTCTGTTCTTGGTATTATTATTACAGTACACGTTCAATGTAATAGTGAAACAAGTGCTTGGTTTGACTCCCGATGAGCCTCGGACGAAAGAAATCCTCAGAGAATTCCTGACGTTTATGAGAGGCCTTATATCTCTGCCTGTCTACATTCCTGGGACTCCATACGCGAGAGCTGTTCAGGTTCTCCACATCCTGTCGTCTCAAGTTAAATTTTTTTTGTTTCCTACCCTAAAAGATGGAGCAGTAAAATCCTTAACGCTTGAGTAAATCACTTATAGATTTGTTGATCACATCAGCTTTTAGTCCCCATGAGAGGAATATATTGCTTTTTCTGTTGGCCGAAAAAAGGAGGGGGAAGAAAAGGAGGCAAGCATGTGAATTTGATGAGCTTTTCTTGCACGATGTCTTTACAGGCTAGAAATAGAATATCTTGGATTGTAAAAGCAATCATAGAGGAAAGAAGAATAAATGCCGCAGCAAACTCTAGAAGCCCCAGGAGTGATTTTCTTGAGATACTCATCCGTGTCGATACCTTATCCGAAGACGAAAAAGTTAGTTTTGTGCTGGATTCTCTACTCGGCGGCTACGAGACCACTTCTCTTCTCTTGTCAATGGTGGTTTTCTTCCTTGATCAGTTCCCTAATGCTCTTCACCATCTCAAGGTCAGCCTACACAACATTTTGCTTTCATTTTATTACAACAATTGATAACGGTTAAACTGAAGTCAACCCTTGAGTTTGCTTTTTCTTTTTTCTTGGGAAATTACCTCAATTATTTTATGTACGTCATCTTGACCTATGGCTCTCACTCATGAATCTTTATCATGTAAATTTTGCAGGCCGAGCATCGGAAAATAAGATGTATGAAGAAAAACGCTACTTTCTGAACTGGGAAGACTACAAAGACATGGAATTTACACAATGTGTAAGTCCATCGATCCAATAGTTTAATCTAATCATTCGGAGATTTGTGGTTTGTGATACATATAGTTTGTAGTACTACTAACTTTTTAGTGGGTGCAGTGTGTTTTTAAAAGGCATTTCTTTTGTACTAATTAACCGCTTATTCATGCTGTATCGACGGTGGGCGTGGGACTGCAATAATTGCATGCGCCATTAAGTTTGAATATAATGTGGATTTTTTTTTTTTTTTTTCTAATACAGGTCATAAATGAAGCTCTGAGATATGGGAACATTGTTAAATTTGTCCACCGAAAGGCGATCAAGGATGTCAAATTTAAAGGTGTGCTTTGGTGATCCTTATGAAGGCTCTATATATAACATTTACATTATCTAATAAATACTTCTATATTATACACTCTCTTTTTTCTGGTAACAAAAGAAGGGCTTTTGGTTATTCATATACTACTATATGCTTATATTATTGTCAAGTTTCTGCAATAATTTTATAGATGTTGTGTAGTACAGTAGTAGCAAGTGGTGTTGCTTTTGTTATCTGGAATGGGTTTAAATAATACTTAATAGTAATTTGTTGTTGTTGTGGTGTGTAATGTGTGTATGGGGCATGCATCCAGATTATATAATTCCATCAGGGTGGAAGGTCCTACCAGTTTTCTCAGCCGTTCATCTGGACCCGTCTCTCCACGCCACGCCCCTCCACTTTAATCCCTCCAGATGGAGGAAGGTCTCTACCTACTTGCTCATTTCTATTTTGTCGTAGTAGTATTTGCTACTATGGGACTAACATGTACCCACTTAAAAAACAAAAGTGATGCCAACTTCAGAATATGATAAAAAATAAAAAAAATGAACAGACAGTACAAGATCAAACGTGCAAGAAGTTTACTCCATTCGGCGGAGGCTCTCGCTGCTGCCCGGGATTCGAACTTGCCAAAGTTGAGGTTGCTTTCTTTCTACACCATCTCTTACAAAATTATAGGTATATTATTTCCTCCTCATTATATTATTTCAAGCTTTAGAACAATTTCTCAGGTTCATTGATTAAATTATTCTAGTAAAAATTATCAGATAATTTGGTGGGACAATATTATTAAACTAGTAGTAGCAATTAGTGTACTTAGATACCTGTTCCCATATGCATGGTAATAATTTGGGTTTCTTCTTCCTGGGTCAGATGGAAAGTTGAAGATGGAGAGCAGCCTGTTGCGTATCCTTATGTGGAGTTTCGGAAAGGGTTGAAACTCACTGTGGAATGCCTTATTAATTAGTAGCTGAAATATATATATATATACTCCAGTATATAGATGTATTGTATGGCATATATATGTTGTAATACAGGGCATTTTATGTTGTATGATTATTAAACGAGTTCAAGCTAGTTTAGTGGATTTTTTTTTCTTTCCCAGTTTAACCCGTTTCTCCACATTTTGTTAATTACCTTAATTAATGGGGAGCAGAGCATCTGTATATGTTGACTTTGAAGTTGTGCATGCATCATCATATATCAATTCTAGATAGTCAAAGACAAGTTATATAATCAATCCACGTACTGATTAATTAATCAATGGGGACCGTATGTAGATATATTTTGCATGTGATTTCCAAGAAGTTGTGCATGCATCTGTCATATCTAGTTAGGCCAGCTGGATTTTGATGCAAATCAACAGAAAGTAAATACTAGTATAAAATTGAATATAATATCAATGGATTGCAATGGATTGCTCACACGTATCTACAGTATTTGATTACAATATCCAATATACACATGTAACATTTTCCCTCGTTGTTTTTCTCACCTCTAACAACTCTTTATGCAGAAAATATTCCCTGCAATTTCCATAGTTGGGAAGTAGATGCATTCCCTCTCAAGTCACTGCAGAATCTCGAGTACACAAGTTTATGAATGATTGAATTCTATTCGTGAAGTCGCAGGGTTTATCAATTTGAGTATAAATTAATTGTTTTGGAATTAAATCCTAGCTATATATAAATATACATGATCCTTCAAAAAGTAAAAAACAAAAATGAAAGATGAATTAGATTGAGAGTATATATAGGGGCTGTTTGGATGACAGCATATTGACCAGCATATATTATATTGGAAGAGCATATTGTCTCACAGTTCTCTCTCCGAATCTGCTATCTGCTAACGGATCCGCTGACTCCCAAACATCCCCATAATCCTTTGTATAGGTACCCTCAGCTTATACTTATCGAAGCATAAAGATAGATTGGAACAAATAAAAGAACATAGTACAATGCAAAATGATGAAAATCAAAAGAAGGGAAGGGGAATTAGATGTGACAGCCAGAGCAGAGGTAGAAAACGCAAAGAAGAGAGACAAGAAGAAGCGTCTCCAAAACATATAGAGAATTTTAAAAATAAGATACTATATGGTCCACTATCCATGCCCGAACCTAGCTTGTTCATTCCCTTTGAACTAGTCATGGTCTTGGTCATGGTTGAAGACCTCCTTCTTGCCCACAGTACTCCCTTCAATAATGACCAACTTCTTCTTCTTGCCGCCACACTGTCGTCGTGTCGTCAATATATGAACATCAAAGGGAGGGTGTACGTACCTTGTGTTGACCTGTGGCTACGGCTGCTCTTTTCGTGTATCTATGTGTCAATTTTGAAGCAGGTACGTAGTAGGTAAAGGAGAAACTTATACTCCTATTAAATGTTTGTAGTGTGGCACAACTAACGCATATGACAAGATCAAGGATTTTCTTGCATTGAATTGGTTACACACAAATATAATTAATGGTGAGAATTGGAAATGGGTCGTCCGCTATATTTTCCAGGCCAATGATCATCTTATGATCTTGTCGTGTAATATCATCATCAATATAATTAAGGCCGTTGGCCGGCTTTAACATTACTTTTACTTAATTAAACCAATTCAAATTTTTATTTTTACTCTGTGGGAAAACTTAACTTGACCATTTGATTTCACCAAAATCATATATTCATTATTTAGTAGCAATTGTGTGAACCAAAAAAAAAAAATAAAAAGATCTTATTTTATGGGACTAAAAATAGAAATTTTATAAACATGACAGAAACCAAAATTGGAGAGAGAAAAACCTACATATATATATATATGTTGCATGCAACAAATTAAATGCCCATGAAGCTAGACGACATGGTGCCTTTGCAGTCCATGCCAAAGATGCATGGTTGATGATCTTGCAGTAGCTGATTTGGATCGGAGTTTAATTTTATGATGGGAAATGAGGGTTTATCCGAACATGCAGGCTCGAGCTGGGCTATTATATAGTCACGTGCATATATGGCAATTGGGTGAATGGAACTCTCTCAAGTAGACTAAAATGGAAAATATAGTCGTCTTTGTAGCAAAATTAAAGGACTTCGTAAGCTCCCAAGTCCAACAGTAGAGCACCTTTAATTACCAATTATTATTACTGGATTTAATTAACTCAGCATATCCCAACTCTCTCAACAAATTGATGCATGGTTTGAAATGAGGACGACGCCTTGACGGCTCCGGTTATGGGCCTTTGAAGTTTGGATGGGCAAGGCCAGACTCGATGGAGTTCTAATCATTGAAAATCGATCTCTTCCTAGTGTAAATTGCATTAGTATTTATTAGGAGGAGCATATTATACATTGTTGAAACTCCTGATGTTGTTGTTGAATTTATATCTTTGCAGTTGTTTAAATAAAACCACATTCAATAGTTTTAAACATGTCCAGCAATTAATATATATATATATATATATATAAGTCCGGCATCCTATGGCCTATGAACTCCGTTAATTTATCATTTACTTAATTTGTTGTGCAGACAGACACATATATAGTATAGGGTTCAATTATTTGAACTCCTCATCAAGAGTGTGGAACATTCGTTCAAGCGACAACAAACACATGTTATTAATTAATAATCAATCTCGATCTTCGGGTGTAATTAAAAACCTGAACTTGACCGACATCATATTCATATCGAGGGATAGGTTAGTGGACAGTTCATGCTAACAGGATAAGTGTTTCAATAATTTTTAATTATAAGACATTGTTAATTTGAGTAATGTGATATTTATTTTCTATAATGCTTAACCGATATTGCTAGGGGACAGTTTATGTTGTTCTAACCCGATAAGTTTTCAATTATTTCCAATTAATTATAATAACTATTAATTTTGGTAATGTGATATTTACTTTCTATAATGTTTATCCAATGATGCTGTGGACAATTCACGTTGTGCTAACCGAATAAGTGTTCAATCATTTCCAATTATAAGACACTATTAATTTGAGTAATGTGATATTTACTTTCCATAATGTTTAACCGATGGTGCTAGTGGATAGTTTACGTTGTGCTAACCGAATAAATGTTTCAATTATTTCCCATTATAAGACACTGTTAATTTGAGTAGCGTGATATTTACTTTTCATAATGTTTAACCAATGGTGCTAGTAGACAGTTCACATTGTGCTAATTGAATAAGTGTTGCAATTATTTTCAATTATAAGCTATTGTTAATTTGGGTAACGTGATATTAACTTTAGCACATACAAAGCTTTAACTTAACAATTCTGCACCAGCAGAATCAGCAACATACTTATTCCATATCGAGGTATCCACACAAGATTGAGAGAGTAAGAAAATTGAGCATCCTCAACTATATATCCCCGATATAGTAAGCAAGTCAACTTCCAATCATACATAGCACTCCATTAAACGAACCAAGAGAACCAATTAATTCACCGTGCTTATATTTCTAATTCTTCAATTTCTGCATAAAATATCATACCATCATCTAAACATTTCATTTCAGATGGGCTAGTATTATTTGACTGTTATATGTAATTAATTATAACCAGGTCCAAAATAAATCTAATACTAACATTTATTTCATTAAATCTCACAAAAATAAAAATAAAAATATAAAGTACAAAATATGGTAAAATGAAAAAAAAAATCTTTATTTTTGATAACTGGGGACATTTCTACCCAAAAAAAATATTTTCTACCCCCCCCCCCCCCCCAAAAAAAAAGATAACTGGGAACGAACATTCATTATGTTGTTTTTGGTTGCATTTATCATATGTTTGAAATCCATGCCACAAAATTATTTATGTAAAAATAATATGCGTGCAGTGTCTCTTATTTTGATCAAGCTCAAATGTTCGAAACAATCAAATTTAAATGTGGAACCAAACATGAAACATCCCTTATTTCTTGGTGTTGGGGCAAAGTCCTTGCACTCCTTATTTATATGGTAGTAATAATTTTTTTTCTTTTGGCAGAATATATGGTATGGTAGGGAGTAGTATGTAGTATAGTACAGGACGAAGACATTACGTCTAAAATAAAAGTTCAACTTTTCGCCACACCCCAATATTTCATATAGTAACAGCATGCTTCACTTAAATATTTTATTTTTAGGCATGAGCATGACTGAGGAGTCATTGGGGAGAGGTTGATGGCCATGTAGACATGCAGTCCTACCCTCCATCCAATCTCCATTATTAGAAGCCCAAAGATGATCAGGAAATCGTTTTAGTTTCATCAGGGAATCCCGTGCAGTCTAATGTACACAGCTACTTCAAAAAAAAAAATAGTGCGAAAAAAAAAAGTTTGTAGTAGTCGGCACATTTATTTATCAATATTCTAATAAGAAATGTTCACCAGAAAAATATTCTAATAAGAAATGAAAAGTTAATTAGGATTCAAAAAATTTACCAATCATTCTTACTAAAGTACATACAAGTTCTTTCCAAATGGCGACACTTCAATAGTCAATACTCGATATATTTATTTCAAAATATTCGAGTATTTCTTTTCGGCCTTCAGTTGGTCCTTTATCAAAAAGCCTTAAATCAAGATATGAACCTGACTTTTTATCCCTCAAATTGGAAAAAGATGGGAAAATTCAAAACTGTGAGGAAAAAGAAAGCAAGTGAAATTGAAAAGGAGAGGTGGAACTGTGGTGGTGTGGAGCAGAAAAATGCAGAATGCAGCGTTCAAAGAAAAAGACAGCGGTAAAAACAATAGGACGCCTACAATTTAAGAAGTGTAGGCAGAGGAAATTAAGGCCTGTTTATGTTTTTACTACTACCTCACTCTAGATTTTTCCCCTTGTCCGTATTTTACCCTCTCCCTCTCCCTCCTCGTGACCCGTGTTGACTCTCTCTCTCTCTCTCTCTCTCTCTCTCTCATACTTCTACACACATCCCAATTACAATACAGATAGGAGTGACTGGTGAGTTTCAATAAGTAAGCGCAGTTCGGCTGCCTCTCCATTTCTCTATTTCCATTCTCCAAGGGGAATAGAAAGTGTATTTACACCCTGTCTTACTCAGAAAATCCTTTGAACAAATACTACTACCTCTCTGTTCACACTGCTGCTATTTACTCTGAAGATCAGCCCAGCCCCAGTCTACCCACCCTCTTTGCCTATTTCGGCTTCTCTGAAACCAAGTTTCTTCTCATGGCTGCGACTTTGCATGTTCAACTACATTCTCTGCGAACATTGGGTTTCCTCCCTAAAGGTTCGGTTTTTTTTGTTCCTTTTTTTTTTTGGCAGAACCAGGCTGAGGTTTACTTTTATGTTACCTTCTTTCTCTCTTTTTTGTTTTTTTGAATGATTTTGTTGGGCTCTTAGTAATGTTTGCGGTGGTGCTAGTTTTATGGAATCATGGATGTCGATTAGTCGCCAAAAAGGGGGGTCCTTTTTTACCCCCTTCAATTGTTTCAGTCTCCCCCATTTGTTTTTATTTACGTTTTTTCGTTAGTGTTCTGTGCCTCTGTATAGAACAATCCAGAGAGTTGGCTTTACTAATGGATTGGAGTTTCTTTTGGCTTCTTCGGTAGATAGACTCGCAATATTTTAACTACGTATGTTTATGAATGTTGTTACATTCTTAGGCCTGTAGTATATTGCAATTGCTTGAGATCTCATGGACCCTTTTGAAAGTGTCCAGATTAAATGGTGCTTTGTCAGTTTACTATTGTAGTTATATTTGGTGGATCACGTTTAGGAGACCCTAACCTCGTATATATTCCAAAATTTGTTAGGTTAAAGGATTTGTTGATAGGTTTGTGCTTGCGTATGAGAAAGGAAAGAGTTGGGTGAGAAAATAATAAATAGTACCTATTTTGTTTGTTGAAGCCGGTGAATTCACATTTTGCAATTCGACATAAATCAAAAGCTCTGTTTTAGTTAGGTGGACACTGGAAAGTTTTATGCTGCCTGTTTGTTTTGTCCACATAATAGACAATTGATAACTGAGATTGCCTGGGCTTCTTGGTGTGAAAGCTGTGTTTTTATAGCAATGCTTATCCCTATTGTAATTTGGGTTTGAGTTCACTCATGTTTAAGGAAACCCCACGCCTTATATACTCTTAATCGAAAACATTTACAGCTCCATCATACTTCAAAACCCTGGCTTTTTGCTTCATACAGTTTGCATTGATTGAGGAAATGTGATTTACTGCACCCTTAAGAAGTGCATAAAGCAAAATTTCAAGATTTTGAATTCGTGAAATGATAACCCATAGGTATTCATCAGAGAGGGAATTCTGGATGATCTCATCTCTTGTTTGAACTATATATTATGTAGAATGGGTTGTGATTGTTCATGGTCCATAGAGTTGGCATAGAACATAACTGATTGATCATTTACATAATTGAATTGGGGAAACTTCTAGATAGGTATTGTGCCCCAAAAAATGGAGCCTGTAAATCTTGGTTCCTTTGATGGTACTGTGTGTATTGGTTGGGAGCATGGAAACTCTTTCCTGTCTAGCTTCATTACATTTTGTTCAAGACAAATATGTTCAGTCACATGTGTGTTCTTGTTCATAGCTTATAAGTTGGAGTACTATATCTTCTCCCAAGTATGATTTTGTTAGATGCTGCTTAGTAGTAAATAGTAATGCCACAAATACTGTGTGAAGCACCAATCCGTTTTTAGGCCATATTGCTGTAATAAACTGCGTATCATTTGTCTACCTGTTGGTTGTTGTGTTTGGCTTTGTAAGTTGAGGTTTGATGGGAGTACTGTGAGTTAATTGAATTGACCTCTTTGTCCAGGTATGAAATGGCTGTGCTGCAGGGTTGCAAGTTTGGAGCTTTTCAACGATTACATGGGTAAATTGACTACGTAGTGAAAGATGTAGATTGATAGAAGTATATCCTTATTCATTGACGTAGTAGGGAATGAAGCCAATGGTCCGCGAAGCACTTGAGCTATGTAACATATTGACAACATATAACAGGTTCCATAAGAAAACATTGATTTCTGGGTGTTCCGATTTTTGAAGGTTCTAAAGTTTCCAAAATATTTTCCAACTGTCAGATTGCCTCAAGTTTGACCCCTCATTTTAACATGGAAAATCATATCCCCCATTGATTCTGTTTCATTATCTCAGAATCCATCCTGAACATAGTCACTGCATAGAATTTGGAGAGATTTTAAGGATATTATTATCTTTATTTACGACCAATTCAAATTTGTAGAAATTTGAAGGATTGTCACAGCAGAATCATTCTGTTTTAAGACAATTTCTGGTGTTGTTTTTCTTTTTCGTGCCAGGTCTAATTAAACTTTCTAATATACATTTAGGACAATTCAAAGGGAAAGTACGAGGAACTTGAGCTCACCAAAGAAGCTTGAATATGGTGAAATAAATCAATAATCGCCACGATTGCATTTTTTGTAAGAGGGCAGAAACACCTTTATAATTATAAATCAGCTAAATTTGGTTCGCAAGAACACATGAACATGAATATCTAGGTAAGACCAACATCCCTATTCCCTAGTAACAATAGAAAAAAAAATTCCCTGTGCAAGTACTATATTTTATAATGTCTCAAGAAATCCTACACCCCCTTGAAACGACAATTTGGGTGAAATTTTAATCGGCATGCCTCGTGATGGAAATGGCAGAGGATCCACGGTAATTTCCTCATCTGGATATTGTAAGGACCAATCATATCTAGTGATCACATAGTGCACAAATATGAGAATGTTGAGCTTTGCCAATTGGTATCCTGCACACAGCCTCGGCCCTCCCCCAAATGGTACATAAGCATATGGATGCATTGGTTGCTCAAATCTTCTGGGATTGAAACTCATCGGATCTTCAAAATACATTGGGTCATAATGTGTACCGTATGCTGTCCACAATACCTTCCACCCTTTCGGAATGGTGTACCCATCGTATTCTATATCCACCATCGCTTTCCTGAAGGACCCAAAAATGGGAGGGTGCATCCTCATGCTTTCGCGCGCTACCTGCCATGTGTACGCCATCCTCTTGGTGTCGTCAAGTGTCAAAGTTTTCTTGGCGCCCTTGTTCCGCAGTATGCTTTCGTGTTCTGGTTATACACAGATAGAGAAAAATGAGCAATCACTAGTTTATACTAATTGAATACTTATTTGCAAGCAAGTGTTGGACGCTGTTGGAATCATCAACGTTGTTAGCAAGATTTTCAACAACAGCATTAACGATTCCAACAACGTCCAGCAATGCTGAATGACTTACCTTTGACAAGGGTTGAGTAGCTGTCCGGGTGATGAGCCAGCATCCGGAAGGTCATGGCGATGGCGAATGAAGTCGTGTCGTGTGCTGCAAACACGAGCAAGACCACGTTGTCCACGACCTCGACTTCGCTGACCTCACCTCGGATCAACGATGAAACCAGCTTGGAGAGGAGAATGCCGTCCTGATCAATTATGTGATCCCCTGTCGCTTGCCGCTCTTCCATTTCCTTTCTCTTGCTCCTTATAATCTCCACCAACATGTTCTCAATCTCCTTCCTGGCTTTCTTAGCCCTCGCGAATTTCGACCCTGGAATGTTCACAGGAGCAGCAAACACCCCTTCCAGCACCCGCTCGAACATTCCAAGCATCCCCGGCCGAACCTGGATTCCCAACAAACATTCCAGGACAATTGTAAACGTCAGCACTTTTGTCAGGCGATACAGCTCGACGGTCTTCTCCCCGCCACTCCAGTACATATCCATATGCTTCTCAACAGTACTGCACATCCTGGGCACCAACCCCTGAAGCCCCGTGGGACCGAGGCACGCGGCCACGATCCCACGGAGGCGACGGTGCGCCTCCCCCTGTTTCTCCATAATCGAATTCTCCCCCATCAGCTGCACGGACGACGACGGCCACGAGCTCACCACCAATTTAAACTCATTCGACAGAAAGAACCTGTTGGCCTCCGCCCCGTTCACCACAACCGTCGGGTCCCCCATCAGCCGTGTTTTGAACGTCCGGCCGTGCGTTTGCACCCGCGGTTTGATGAAATTCCTCGTACAATCGGTTCTTCCTTTGCGCTCGGCAGAAGTCTACGGTTTCGCCAATCCACGGCATCCCCAGCTGCCCCGGCGGCAGCCTCTTTCTCTTTAATACAGTATTCTTGCAATGTACCACGAGGAAAGCCACGGCAATGGCCGCCATAAATGAAAGGAACATGTAGAGAAGGAAATTCAAGGCCATTGCGATAACAAGAAAAGTGAACTTTTACTACTACTAGACTGTGCACTGTTTGTTTGTGTACAAGCTATAGAGAAGATGTGAGTGTGTGCCTTATATATATACATACGGACCGTTCTCGCAGGTCAACTGTCAATCTTTTTCCTCAGATTGGTCGGCAAATGATTTAATCATAAACATACCATAGTGTCATATTGTCGTGGTCTACTCATCAATGCATCTATGCAAGAAACATTATACAAATCCACTGTCTGAATTTTGATGAATAAAACTGTAGGATAATTTTATACATATGTGCGCTGTGTGGGCGGCAGCGGCACAATATTCAAATTGAAATGGGCGATTAACTTTATTTTTATTTTCCTTTGTACTCCAGGAGACTATATCCCTACATATCTGCTTTGCTCAGTACTTGATTAATCCAAAGCTGTAATAATTTTCTATCAGGGATCGTGGTGATGAAAGTCAAAGTGTTATTGTTATAGAAAAAAATTGAGGAATTGAGAGTGATTGATTCAAAAATGGACATTAATAAAAAAAAAAAAATTCTTGAAATTTTCTGTTAAATTCAAATTCAAACATAGTTTTAAGGAGATTTGATTATATATGTTCCAGTTCCACATAATTAGTCTGTGTCTTTATATAAGTAATACTACTATATGCGGATCCCATTTCTTTGCTTTGGTTTTGTGTTGCAATATAATCTGTGATAATTGAGGAGTAGTTTTAATTCAGTTTTCACCCTCAAGTAGAGGAGCTAGGTGGGATGAGGACCTAGCCCAAGCGGTTAAGTCCATTGACTTCCAACGGAAGGTTGGAGGTTCGATTCCCACCGGCCCCCTATCCCTCCCTTTGATTCCCCTTTGTAATTGTGTGGTATGGGCTCCCACCACCCCTTTCCAGGCCTTCAATGGCTCTTCCAAAAAAAAAAGTAGAGGAGCTAGGCACGTGCATGAGATGCCCTAGCAGTGTGATTTGCAGGTTGTCATGAGGTTGTCCGTAAGCGGGATTAATAATTGTCGGTTTCTTAGGACAATATGGGATCGATTCCTTTTTTAGGGTTGAGCTGGCGAGAGAATGGCTAAACAATATACTAATAAACAAGTGGTTGACCTGACGGAACAAAATTTCATCGAGGACAGATGCAGCAGGAAAGTGTGTTGGATCTGCGTTGTTTATTTAATAGTAGTAGTAATTTGGGATTTAGGATGACCAACTAACCACGCATATTCATTCATGCTCTTTAATTATATATAAGCCACGCCAGCAGCGTCCATATGCTATATCAACTATCACATATGCTATATATGTAATAAAGAATCATTTTATTATTATTAATGACGACTAGGACTAATGATTATAACAAATTAGAGACGAAGGAAATGGAATGATCATTCAGATTCTCATGTGTTGCTTGCGACTGTGAAGCCTCAAAAGATTTGTCTGCACCGCCCAAATCACTCCAAGAGCTGTAAGAAACTTTGAATCTCATATCAATACACAATTAATTAGCTCCCTAAGTCAACTTCTAAATTTCCCATATATACTGCTGGTTTTAATTTGGTTCAAAACTGCTGGTTTTAATTTGGTTCATGGGTTTGAGAATATATATACAAGAAAATAATACCACCTCTATTTCTTTTAGAAGCTGCCACAAATCAATTTCACACCATATTATTTCTTTTAGAAGGTGCCACAAATCAATTTCACACCATATATTTTGATGATTAATAACATAAATTATATACATATTAACATTATGAAAAATTCAATATTCTAAAATAACTTAATTAGACAATCTAATGATATTTCACTTGATTATATTTATATATATATAGAATTATAAACAAAAGTTGTGTCAATTAATGTTAAAAATTAATTTGTACCAGAATTTTACAATAATTAACCTAGACCTATTTATTTAGCTAAATATCCTTTTTAAAATGTTCTAAACCTAAAAAAGCCCGATCATAAGCCAATGTCCGGTGGCATTGAAGGGCCCATAATAAAATTTTGTATACAAAAATATTCTAATTCAAAATCTTTATTTAACCTGTCAGTAGTAGGCTATGCACTACGCAATGTGCTATACTTGATGATAATAAGCCAAATGTTTGCCAGCTGCAGGTGAAACAGTCCACGCTGGTCTACAACTAGACTAGATTATCATTAGTATAAGTAATCACATTCACAGGGAGAAACCAGAAACGAACAAAATAACCTTTCCACATGTATAATTGTGTCTTTGTAGCCCGGCCCACCATTATTAACATTTACATACGCTACCAATATTACCCAACCTTCAAACATAAAGTAAATGCTGACTATGGATATATGGATGTTACTGTATTAATTAAATTAATGGACTAATTAATTATCCTCATCCATCAATCAAATTCAAAAAACTAATTTAGGTAATTAAGTGCTTATATAGTAGTGTACTAAGAAGTAGTTGTGCATTAATTAATTAATTAAATACGATGGAAAGTAGTACTCCCTCCGTTTCTTTTTAAATGTTACACTTCTCATTTGCACGTATGCCAACGCACATTTTCAACGATTAATAACTCAAATTCGGTATAAGTCAAAATTCTTAAAATTTGATATTTAAAAACTAGAAGATGAGATGAATCAAATAAGATCTCACTTGGCTATATTTTGTCTTTTATAACTATAACAAAAATAGAAGTCAAAGTACTACAATGAACAGTAAAAAAAGTCAACACGTAACATTTAATTAGAAACGGAGGGAGTAGATCCGAAGTAGTAATTAATTTGTATGTGTCCCTCCTGATGAGTAGTGATGAGGAATCTAATTAACATACACTAATAAGGTAGGCAAGTAGCCCATATGCATGGATGATCAATTTTAATTTAATTTGTTACATACATACATACATACATTGATTGGTATATACTGTATATATATAGTTAGTTGTCGCAACCACTCATCATTTGGCTCACGCCAATTATTCATTCTTTTTAACTCACATATAATATTATCCATCCATCTCCTCAACGCCCAACTATATATGCAATATATTCAACTCCCAATTCTCAAACCCTAAACACACACACAGACACCAACCATGCCTTAATTAGATAGCTTCTAGTACTTGAAGAAGGCGGCGGCCTCAACCGATGGATGAGGATGTAGCTAGAATAATTGTGGTTGGTTGAGATCATGAATTCTTTTGATGATGAGAGCTTATTATATACTCCTTATGCATCTCTGCAAATTAAACAGCAATAATAACGTAACTGCTGCTGCATGCACCATCCATTGAAATTGATGAATGCCAGCCAGCAATCTTTCTTTCAATATACTATAATGAAATCATTTACGTACGGGCGGGTTGTTCCCTTAATGATCAACTTGAATGATGATATATACTCCATATAATTAGTAGCAGCATGCATCCGACTTCACAAGGATTACTCAGAAAGCAGCAGCGCTTGCTTGCACGTATGCCTCCCCTTATTGCCTTGTTCACGCGGTGCTTTAATTATTAAACACATACGCATGCAGCAATAATGATGATCACAAATAAATGGCCTCTATTAAATGCCCAGCAGCAGCAACAGCTACAGCCTACACACATCAAATTAATTAAACCACACACACACACACAAACACTCCCTCCTTTTACCTGCTCATCATATTTACTACTGCTGTCTCAGTTATACATTTACACACACACACACCCACACATGCATGATGCATATCTCATATCCCCCGTTTAATTTCTATTTACAGGCACACACACATGACACACACATATATATATATATATACCTATACTCCCTTGTTGTCCCATTCCATTGGATCATCTCAACACTAGCTATTCGTATTACTTCTCTTCCTTATTTCTTTTTTTTCCTTTTCTTGTTTTTCTATCTCCGCCAGAATTGAAAGAATGGAAGGGAAAAGAATTAGCCAGCTGCAGGTGAGGGCTACTTGTTTGGTTGCCCTGTTTCTACTACAAAACTTGATGATTCCTCCTGCAGTCGTCATGGCCGATGCAGCCAATTTTGAAAACCAGAAGAACTTCTTCTTCCCTCCCTACCCTGATCCAACGACTCCTACTACTCCCCCAGGTCGGTCTTTGTATAGTATTATTTTATTCGCAGAATTCTCTGTCACAAATAATCTCAATACCAACTTTTTTTTTTCTTTTAATGGACACTGGAAACGCATTGCAGTTGGCACAAACTAACAATGTCGTACGTGTCTTTATGTAGCACAGTTTCTTCTTACTTGTCTCCGCCTTTGCACGGTGGACCGGCCAACCCAACACCGTATCACGGCGGAGGAGGGAATGGTAGTCCGCCCCATGCCCATGTATCATCCCCACCTAAACACAGTAGCAGCGGCGGATCCTATAACTCTCCTCCAACCAAACCGATAATTCCACCAACGACCACCCCTTCCGGGACAATACCATCACCACCTCTGCGTCCAGTAGACCCAAACTCGCCTCCCTTCACGTGCACGTCAGTAATTAATCATAACATCTAACATCGTCTACTCTAGATCTCTCGTTTCCAAGAATTACGATTCAATTCCACTACCAAGCTCAATTATTTGGAATATATTTAAACTTTTGCAGTTACTGGAAGACTCACCCGGCGATGATCTGGGGCTTGGTTGGCTGGTGGGGATTAACAATGGGCTCTGCATTCGGCGTGGCTACCTTGCCCGGGACTGGGTATGGATCTCGCATGAACCTACAACAGGCTCTTTCCAACACGCGCATGGACGGGTATGGACAACTCTACAGAGAAGGAACGGCAGCTTTGCTCAACTCCATGGCACACAAAAAATTTATATACACAACGACGCAGGTTAGGGACAGCTTTGTTGCTGCTCTCATCTCTAACAAGGCTGCAGCTGCTCAAGCATACCTGTTCAAGATGGCCAACAATCCAAGAGATTAGAATCAAGGCAAGGTTCTGAAAGGGATGGAAAAAAACATTGATTTTCTTTAATGTAGTAGCGCAAGTGTTAATTGCTCCAATCAGTTCATTGGAGATCATTGTTGTCATACTCTTTGTTTTCATTTTGTTCGGAGCCGTCTACTCTCGACACAGCTTCCTTGCCATGTTTTCTACTTTTGGAATGCTTTAAGTTTGAATTACAGCAGCATGCTGTTTTGTGTCTCAAGTTATTGTTCCATAGTGTTTAATGTGCCTCATGGTGATTGGTGAGGCAAATCATGATTCCCAATTAATGGCCACATTCATATATATATATATATATATATATATATATATCATATGCATTTCCATCATCTGCATTATTTGCTGCCCCCAATTCCTCTTGCAGGCATGGCACTGAAGACGCGTACACTGTAGAGTTTAAAGTTCAATAAAAATAAAAAAACTAGTATATCCTTGTGATTTAAATCAGCAAAAGCTGTAATCCAAACAAACAAAAAAAAAAAGCAAAAGCTGATATTATAATCTGTACGTTGCAATATACTGTATATGAAGTTAATTCACCAGGTATCTCATCTAGGATCCGCAAATTTCCGACACTCAGGTATCATGATTCTTGGCATCAAGGACTCTAATGGACCAGTAAAGCAGAATCAGACAGACTCATTAGCTTACAACGTCTGCATCAGCAGTGAGTACTAATCTTGAGAAGGAATTTCCAAGTGAACTGAAGCCAACGGATCATCATGCATCTCAACGTCAACAAAACTAAATGTCTTCAGTTATAGTACAAGTTTTCCCTGTATTCATTCTTCACAACAGATTACGTAGATCAAACTCCAGGCACAAACTTTAGATCACCTAAAACTTTTTAATAAATAATTCCATCAACTGTGCATACAGCATTATGTGTACATCCATCTATCCACAGACACACACACACACACACACACACACACACACACACACACACACATATATATATATATATATATATATATATAGAGAGAGAGAGAGAGAGAGAGAGAGAGAGAGAGAGAAGCATGGTACACAATATTGTACACTAAGATGGAGATTACATCACCAAATTCATATACAAAACTTGAATTTACAAGCTATTATGGTAGTACAAAATATAAAAGGTATGCATGTAATACATACCATTGTGGATACTCACCAAGAACTGAATCCAACTAATAAGGTGTTAAGGCTCCAGGCAAGTTGGTATCATTTGATAAATTAGATCCTCTCTAACCAGCTTAGATAGAAATCTGACAAATAATAAGTGTATATGTAATATTAATCACAATTCCACTAGCAGCATCCTCCTTGCTATCTTGGTTCCTAATTTGTTGGTGGTACTTCCTGGGTCATAGTGGTGATAGTAGAATTGGGGGCCTCTGTCAGAAACTGCTCCCAGAACACATCATTAGCTCCAGCAGTCACTGAAACATTGGTGGCATCCTGTTCACGATCTTCCGACATTTCAATATCAGAAATTTTAGCAGGGCTCATATTCACATCAATGCCTAAAGGCTTTTGCCTGGAATCTATATCAATGCAACCTGAGGATATTGCAGAACTTTCGACATAAGTTGCAGAGGCATCACGCTCAGGAGAGGACTGATAGTCATGAGAAAGTGATGCAGACATATGGTACCCAGGAGAGCAAGGGGGGACACTCAAATCAGAATCCCCTGAGGATGCAGCCACTTCTGAAATGACATGGGACATCCTAATGTCTTGTGCATCTGCTGTTAGAGTTTGGCCAATCCCATGAACAAATTTATTCCAAAAAGTGAGGGATGTGTCCAATGTTTCAACTTGTTCCGCATTGAACAACGGAAGAGATGAAGTGTCTCCTTCCTCGAGATTGCCTTGATCTTGCGAAAAATTCAAGGCCAACAACCTTCTCTTTTTGGTAGGGGATATTGACCGATCCATTAGATGTGAGTGGGATGAAGGATTCTGCAACAATTGAGATAAAGTGAGCATCAATTCGCGCTGCCTGTGATTAATATTCTGAAATTTCTGTTCCAATGACCTAAGTTGAGATTCATATCCTCGACTCTCCTGCTTATGCCGCTCTACTTCTGATTCAAGAAAAAGCTTTTCATGTTTCAGCTTCTCAATCTTGTTTTCGAACTCTTCCCTTTCGGAGTGGGGCAATGGAACTGCATTTCCTTGACCAGAATGGCTGTGGACTGGCTTTCGCCTGTGTATATTCTTTAATAGATCCCTCTGCCCTCGAATAAACTCCTCATTTGCAAACTCCCACTGCTCAGGATCTATCTTTCTAAAACCCTGCAAATGTCAGTAAAATGATAAGCCACTCGAATTTTCCATATTCCTTTCATTCAAAAAAAAGACCTCCTTTTTTATTAATAATTACTCCTAGTTCCTAACAGAGATTAATGAGTTGTAGGGGTAAGCAGTGTGTTATTCACTTGAATTCAGTCGTAATTTTCAAATTAGCCAGAAAACAGCATCTATGGCATAACACACATATCTAATTTTGTAAATAGGAATGAAACAGAAAAGCAACCAACTAGAAACAAAAGATATGCAATTACAGGAGGCAAAACTCTCACATATGTGTTAAGCTGCCTGATGAAGCTTGAGAAATTATTGTGCTTGAAGTACTGGGGCAACAAATCTCTGGCAAACTCAGGCGGGTTCCAAACAACAAAACTGTGGCCATTTTGACTCCACGAAACAACAGAATTAGTATAACGATCGTCCACCATCTCATATGTCTTCAGGAGGAAAGGCGCGGGCGAATTGGAACTACCATTTGATCCATCCATCACCACAAGGGCTTGGATAATTCTCACCTTACAGATCAACCAACCACTTGGATTAGTTTCCTAAAACAAGTCTTTCTCAAAACCCACAAGAATCATCAATCAGATGAATACCCAAAACCCACGTATAATCCCAACCTGGAATCACTATTATACTTGATTTCCAATCAACCAAAGAGCAACTAAGCAATTCGAAAACACCCTACACATCCAAATACACTTAGCAACCAATTATAATCCGCGTCAATATTTCCAAGTAATTAAAACAGGAGAGAGCAACAGCAAGAGCTTGTCGGGAAATAAAAAATCTTGCAAAACCGAAGAGAAAAAACACCCAACTTGTAAGAACACAATCACTTGCAGAGAAAATAGAAAGAAGCCCTGAATGGGAAGATTTATGAAGACGGACGGATGAATTAATGGCGCACAAATCGTCAAAAACCAGGGGGCTGGGTCTACGACGATTCAATATTCAATAATGAAGGTGGGACTTGACTTTCAACAGCCCTCCAGAATATAAATTTCTTTTTTTCCTATCTAAATGTGGTTAACTGGGGCTTAGGACTTAGGAGGAGAAATAGTCCAACTATAAATTATTTTTGCTTCAGAGTATCTCACTCAGGATTATGGGTGTCAATTTTGGACACATACACAAAAAAAATAAATTCGATCGACACGAAAAAATTTAGATTTGAGTTTAATCATTTTGGATTTTTCTCAAATTACATCAACCTGAAATCCGACCAAAAATATTATATCATCTGCTCAATCTGACATGAACACGATCTGAAACCTGAAATTGTATCAATTTTGGTCATAACCCGAAAAACCAAACCCGAACGACACGAAAAATTTCAGGTTTGGATTTAGTCATTTTAGGTTTTTTCCCAAATCAGATCGACCCGAAATTCAACCTGAAATATCATACAACCTAATCAACTCAACATGAACACAACCCAAAACCTGAAATTGACACCCCTACTCAGGATAAACAGGACCAAGGCCTAGCTTAAATAGGTTTCCGGCAGGCTTTTTATCTATTTAAAATTTTTATATAAAACTTAAAAAAAATTAATTATCTTTTATTATTATTATTATTATTATTATTATTATTATTATTATTACTACTCATTACTTTAATTTAGTAATTAAATATATTCTTTTATAAAATTTAAAAAATTGAATAAGCTTAAATAAATTTTTAGAAAACTTAAAACCTAGCTTATTTAAATAAGTAAGCCCAACTCGAATTTTATAGTAAGGTTAGGTTATTCAAGCCTATGATTTAGCCCTATTCCATACTAGTCTATTTCTATCCATATTTCTCACTTATGGGGATGAAATTTCGCCGTACCGTATACCGTACCGAACCTTACGGTATGGAAATTTTCATACCGTTACCGTACCGAATTTCGGTATATACCGCGGTATCGGTATATCGGTATGTACCGATTCTTCGGTATGTCGGTATATACCACGATACCGGTATATACCGCAATACCGATATGCTGGTATACATAGAATGTTTGGTATGTCGGTATATACCGCAATACCGGTATGTCGGTATGTAGCGAATGTTCGGTATGTCGGTATATACCGTGATACCGGTATGCCGGTATGTACCCAAGGTTCGGTATACCGGTATATACCGAACACACCGAAATGTCGGTATGGCAACGGTATAGAAGTATTTCATACCGAAGATTTCGGTATACCGAAGATCGGTATACCGAAAGGTGCAGTACGGCAACGGTATGAAAATTTCCATACCGTAAGGTTCGGTACGGTATACGGTACGGCGAAATTTTTTCGGCATACCGTACCGACCCACCCCTAGTTCATAGTGTTTGTTTAACCTAACTTATTTTTACAATTATATAAGAAAAAATATAGTCAAGTGATATATTATTAGTTTGTCTTTTCGCATAGTTTTAGAATATACTCCCTCCGTCCCAGGCAAGATGTCCTGTTTGACTTTTTGACACTGTTCATTATTCAACTTTGACTCAATATTATTTTAAGTATATATTTGAAAAAAATAGTCGAGTTCGGTCTTGTTATATTCGTCTAATCGTATAGTTTTAGAATATATATTTTACAAAAAATTTACATGTATATATTTTGAGATATTAACGATTAAAAATATGCATTGGATTGTGTGCAGAAGTTAAACAGGACATCTTAGTTGGGACAGAGGGAGTATATTTTATATATTTTAAGATATTAACTGTTAAATAAATGCATTGGACGACGTGTCCAAAAATTTTGAGACAAAATTAATGGGACAGTGGGGAGTACTTCATGTTTATTGTTTGTTAATTTTTATTATAATTTTTTGCACAAGTGTATTTAAAAGTTAAATAACTATTGGGATGAGAACCTAGCCCAAGCAATTAAATCCTTTGACTTCCAACGGAAGGTTGGCGGTTCGATTCCCACCGGCCCATAGATTGAAAAAAAAAAAAAAAAAAAAAAAAAAAAAAAAAAAGGGTAATAGCTCCATAGATTGATTCAACAATAATGACCCAAAAAAGCAGCACAATTACTCAATTAGGCTATTGCGAACCTTAATGCATCCTGGCTTACATTTTTCCCATTTATACAAAATACTTCACTTCTTTTGGGGGAAAAAGATAAACTAGTCTATATAATTATTTCACGTATCCCACCAAAAGTTACATACAAAACCGATAAAAACCCAAGGTGGAAATAATAACACAAAAAACATGCACCAAACAAAAGCCATATGATTTTACCACTTCCTGTGCAGATAATTCAGATCCATCTTTCGGTGCTATAGGGAGATCTTTTCTTTTAGAAATCGAATCAACTTGTACACCAACACCTCTTGACCCAACACAGGGATTGCACACATCATAAAAACCGTATGAGCTCAACTCCAAACTTACCCTTCCTCGTTGAACTTATTTCTCCAATCTGGGAGAATGCACAAGTCTGATAAAGCATTGCACTTTTGGTAGAATTAATGATAAAGTTGCAGAGAATAACAAGGTGGCTGACTTAAGAATTGTCCAAATGTGAGCTAAATAAGATGAGGCTTGCCTTAAGTCTTCCTTTGCCACTTACAGAGACCATGTCTCCTGTCTTCACTGTTGTGTTGTTTTTCAGCACTGTAGCCCAGTTGAGGCGGACATCTCCATTGCTAGATGTTGGGAGAATAAAGTTAATTCAGCCACTTGTACCATCCAGAAGTTGGTACTATCTCTGTTTTTTAATAACTGCACCATTCTTACATTATTTCACGCAATCCAAGACACATTTTTAACCATTAATAACTCAAATTATATATAAGTAAAAATTATAAAAATTTTATATTCTGAAACTACGTGATTAGATGAATCTAACAATATCTCCCTTGACTATGTTTTTCTTATATAACTATGTTAAAAAAATTAATCAAAGTTACTCAATGAATAGTAATTACTTTGCAAATTGTTCAGTTATTTGAGAACGGAGGAAGTACTTGATAGGAACAAAAATGTTTGATATAATAGTTCTATCTATTCAATCAAACTCACATGCCAAGTCACCCAATGGGCCAATAATAATAAATAATGCTCTAGTTTAATGAAGCCTCACTTGATTGTCATTTTTATGTAGCCTGTGTAGAAAAGTCCTTTAAAGGCTCTTACCTGATCATGCTAGCCATTTTGGATCGTGAAATTTTGAAACCAGCGCTAGCTATGGCATCAAGCCGTAATGATGCTTCAACAGTCTTCAAAGATTTGGTCCTGTAAAGTTAGTTAACATGGCTAAGCCTCAGTTAAAAAATGCTACACCAAAACTGATAGGTTACTGAATTAAAACCATACACAGGACAACCTCGGTGGCTGGTATTCAAGAGCAGCCAATGGTATCCTTTGGCAAGTGACGGGCACATTCCTGACCTGCCAAATGAATTAAGATTATAGGATGATTTCTATAACAAAAGAACAAGGACGAAGAAGAAGTTATACTACACTGAGTATAATGTAAGGTGTTGAGTCCATAATTTTTACACTGATTTTACAGAAAATTTTCATGGATTCAGTTTTGACTCACAAGTAATACCAGAACAAAGGCGACTGAACACTACATTGTACAGCTTGATATGTTCTCTTCCTTAACGATTAGTTCAAAGATGACACCATATGTCAGGCAAACAGTTCATTATTCTTCCTTTAAATTTCATATTCAGAAGCCTTTAAACACAGTCTAGTTGCTCCTACTTGTGATGGAAGGATTCAGGACATCACACCTACCTTGTCCAATGATGACACAAGGAAGTCTACAAGCTCTGGAACAATAAAGAAATGGGCTTCATTAGATCCCTACAAACACAAAAAAATAACAGCTTGGATATAAGAAATACTAGAGAATAAGTTTAGCAGCTCTATCACAAATACAACATCCATCCCTAAAATATGCAAACTGAACGATGGATCTCAAACCCTTAAATTGAACAGAAATGATCATTTGCCAAAATGACTTCAATTATGCACCTCCCGTCTAAAAGAGAACATACAATTCATGAAGTTTCTTACACACCTAATATTCTAACCATGAGATGTCAGAAGACACTTCCCTTTCTCGGAATCATGTTTGGTAGATTCAGTAAGTTAAGATTTATCATAGTTTAACAATTTAAAAGTTGAAGTGTAATATATATTCCTTTCCATCAATCAGTCAGTTCAAAAAGATTGCAGTACAATGCATAACTATGGGGGCTGTCTATGTGTAAAGAGCATTGGAAGCTTGCAAAAGGCAAAAGCAAATTTTTATTATGGAATTCCATTCAGAAAGCTTTGCTTTTGAAATCTCATGTGCATTTAAAGCAAAGTTTAAGGTTATTTTGCCATACGAAGAAAACAGAGATGGAAAAAAGGGTGAAGCTAACACGAGTACATTATGTTATATCAGAATTCTATTGGAAAATTATACCTGAAGTATAATATCTCCAAACTTATCTCTCACAATTCCAGTTCCAAGGATTGACCCAAGGAAGTCACCATGAGAACAAGATACAAACCCAAAGTTTCCTGAGATGCTAATAGAAAAAACCATTATCATAAGACTTTCTTTAGGAGACTGGAGAGGTCACTGATGTGATGGTAATACTTTACAGAAAACACCAATAAACTCCAGGCAAGAGGAGGCTATATATTAACGTACCTCATTGCTGCAACAATCTCTGGATCGGATATCAATACATCTGGATGTCCAATTGCTAGTCGGCAACGCTCAGCCTTTTAAGTTTTCAGTGTACAATAAACTTATGAAGGACACTTTATCACGTGAATAGAACCAAGAAAAATTCACGGGATCCTAACCTCTGGATATCCTCCCTGTGTGATCACCTTGATGTCAGCGAACTTCTCTAATGCTAGCATTGATTCTTTCAGTACAGGCGGTGTGAGAAAATCAGTATGTAAAACTTCTTGCCTCGAAGATGCCCGTGTTGCCTAAGAATGGAAAATACACATTACAACCACGTATCAATCAAAAGCATACAACTTCCAGTGTAACTCTAACTGTCTTTTGTCCTGAAAACTCGTGTACCATTTCAAGGATTCTCTTAACATCTTCAACGGTATTCTTGTCCCCCACCCTTTTGACAAAAGCATCAATATCTCCCTTCACAGCCTGTGCTGGGGTGCAAATACCCAAAGCTGTGTTGCAAGAGGACCAACAACTGTACCAGTCAACCATGGCTTTCACAAATTTATCACGAAGTCTAATAGCAATATAAATTAATTAATTGGGGGAATAACAGCAGCATTGTACTCCTATGTTGGAGTGCCCAAATCAGTCGCTTACTTTGCACACACAAAATAAAAATTCGTAAACTGGCTTAGCAGATTATGGAAATGTGGAAGCACGAATTGAAGTCCAAGTTGCAATCCATCATATAACTAAGGACAGTCGGTTCAACATGAATTCCCATTGTCTTGATTGAAAAGGAGAATTATAATTGCCCTATATTGAAACCACCGGCGCATCCGGCAAACACAAGCATGGCGGTCCATACCAGACACAATCTTTTGAAGCAATGAAACTTCAAGGCAAACAAACTAATGGTTCACTCAATGACAGAAAACAAGAGAAAGTAGATAGATAGGAACCTGAGGGAGTGAACGGAGCAGCCAGAGGGGAAAGTGGGAAGATGCGGAGCCGGTTTTTGCAAGGAATGGATTTGTAAGAAGGGAGGGCTCCAGGAGATGAAGCTAGCGAGGCGAAGGCAGAAGCCGCGACCATGGTCGATGCGCGGAGAGCCCACATGGTTCCTTTCCTTCCAGTTACGCACGCTAATTTCTGGTCATCGAACTCATACTGTCATAAACCCCGTCCCCTCAGGCCTCAGCTGCTATTTTGCGGCCGTCGAAGTTCCGATTGCGCATTTTGAGCCCCAAATCTCAATTTTGGCCATAAATAATTTTTCGATCTAATTTAATTTTTTTGAAAAAAAAAAATTGTAATCTTAAAATACTTCACGTAACATGCGCACAGTTTGATGTAAAGATTGTATTGCCCAACTAAATTTTTGTCTGGCTTCGTTAAAAAGAAAAAAAAGAAAAAAAAAAGAAAAAAAAAAAAGAAAAGAAAAGAAAAGAACTAAATTTTTGTGATGCCTCGTATTCTATATGAGTTTTGTGATATTTGGCAACACTTTCAACCGTTACATTTTTTTTTTTTTATGAAGCAGCCAATAAAAACTAGAAAATAAGAAAAAAGATACTCAATCTCCTACAACAACCAAACTAACTTAGTGATGAAGGAACCAAGTGTCAAAAGCATCTGCTGCCAGGAGGATCTTCACCGGATCCGGTGGAAACATCAAGTCATATAGAATTATTCACTTTCAGCGCTCAACTTAGCGAGACAATTCGCCACACCATTTCCTTCATGAAGAATATGATCAAACCTACAAACTACGAATTGTTGCTTGAGGTCATCAATCTTGTTATTATAAGCCGAAAGCCTATGACCGCAAGGAACTCTTTCGGTAATTTAAAAATTCTAATATTTGGATAGTAAAACATTATGCACACTGAGCAAGTTTGATTCAATTTTTTAATACAATTAAATAAGATAAATATAGTCAAGTGGGATGTTGTTAGATTCGTCTAATCACATATTTTTATAAGATAAAATATATGTACTGTGACTTCTAACCTTATGGTTGGGGGTGCGATTCCACTGGTCCCCTGTGCCTCTCTTTCTCTCATTTGTAACTTGTATGGCTTTGAACTCTGCACACCTGCCGATATATGAGAATTAATATTTTTTTAAAAAAAAAAAAAAATTAAGTAAGACAATTTGCTTCCCGAATACATGCTAAAGGACTCATTTGAGTGCATTATTAGTACTCCCTTCGTCCCATTAATTTTGTCTATCTTTTCTTTTTGGGTTGTCTCAATAAGAATGACTATTTTCTGTTTTAAGCAAATTAAATCAATATAAACAATTTTAGAATGTTAATTGCACTCCACACTTATAAAAAGTAACTACATTTTAATTTCTGCACAGAATCCAATTCACATGTTTAAAATTTAATATCTCAAAATAAGTATACAAATAAAAATTATATAAAATATAGTATATTTTAAAACTATTTTTTTTCTCTTTGTATCATTACGATAATGTTGAGTCATAGTTAAATAATAAATAGTATCAAAAGCTAAATATAATCATTATAAAAAGGTATTGAGATCATTACCTAAATTTTTGTTTCCAAAAGAAAGTAGTCGTGATTAATGGGAATTATGGAGTATGAGTTTTTGGCTAGGATTCCCAGTCTGCGTCGTGAGTACTTGATAGGGCCATGCAAGGTTGTTAAGATCATGATCCTATATAGGAATAGGACCATTTTTCTCTTTGCAATATTTGAATTATAGAATCGAATCGGGATCTTAAGATCTTATTAATTATAGTAATAGATAAATTCAATTATGCATACTAACAAGTAAATACAAAATTATCACAATAAACATAAAATATTTCTACATATATATATATTATACTTCCTCCGTTTTTTAAAGATAGCTACGGACCCACTCAGCACGCAGTCCAATACACATTTTAAACCATTAATAATTCAAATTCGGTACATATAAAAATTCTAAAAGTTCGATATTTAAAATCTACAAGACGAAACGAATCTAACAAGATCACACTTGGCTATATTTTAACTTGTATAACCATGAGAAAACTTTAAGTTAAAGTATATAAATGAACGGGTCCGGTTATGGTGCGATTGAACAAATCCGCAGCACATCAAGGCGAAAATCTTGATCGTCCAATTAAAATCCAAGGGTTGTAAATGCAAAATGGTAAAGTTGTCCAATTAAAATATGGAACGGTTTTATTAATTACGAAATTAACGGATTAGTACGTATCTTTAACGGATTTATTGCATATCTTAAACGGATTTGTATCCTAAAATATCTTACAACAGAAAAAATCACTAAAAATCACTATGCTTTTATTTTTAGCGAAATTATTAATTCCTAATTAAAACATTATTCTTTTCAGCGATACATCACTATGCTTCATTTCATCGAGAGTGTAACATTATTTTCAGCGATACAACGTAATTCTTTTCAGCGAGGGAATGTTATTCATTTCAGCGAGAATGCCACATTATTTTCAGCGATGACTTCAAATTCCTTTCTCCGAGATGTGCATCTAATACACTTTGCAGAGATATTATATCTTTTCAGCGATGCAGAATGCAGGATGCATCATATGTTTTTATTTTTAACGAAATTATTAATTCGTAATTACAACATATTACTGTCACAAATTATATTAATTTGTATCATTATTTTCAGCGATACAACATTATTCTTTTCAGCGATTGATGTCCCTTCATTTCAGCGAGAGTGCGTCATTATTTTCAGCGATGACTTTTGAAAAATAATTGTACACTCTCGATGAAGTGCAATTGTTTTCGTCGAGATACTACACTTTGCAGAGATATTATATCTTTTCAGCGATGTTTACTACTCTTTTCAGCGATGAATGATATACTCTTTAAGCGATTTCACTTTGTACTTTTCAGCGATACATCATATGTTTTTATTTTTAACGAAATTATTAATTCCTAATTACAACATATTACTGACACAAATTATATTAATTTGTATCATTATTTTCAGCGATACATTGTTATTCTTTTCAGCGATATAACTTACTTCATTTCAGCGAGAGTGTGCCATTATTTTCAGCGATGACTTGAAAAATAATGGTACACTATTGATGAAGTGCAACTGTTTTCTTTAAGATACTATTTTTAACGAAATTATTGATTCCTAATTAAAACATATTAATTTGTATCATTATTTTCAGCGATATAACATTATACTTTTCAGCGATGGTATGTGCTTCATTTCATCGAGATTGTTCTATTATTTTCAGCGATGATTGAGATTCCTTTAACCGAATACACTTTGCAGAGATGTTATAACTTTTCAGCGATGAACAACTATTCTTTTAAGCGAGTTCACTATGTACTTTTCAGCGATAGAGCATAAAAACCGCAAATCACTGAAACAATTCGTAGACACTAAAACCAGTTAAATCCATTCAAAGTCATAAAACATTCAACACCATAAAATCAAACCATAAATCAAAATCACATTCCATTCAAAATCACAGTCATAACACATCCAAAAACAATCCAAAAACAGGTTCAACACCACCATTCAAAAAAAGTCATAAAAACATCCAAAAACTTCACAAAGAACAAGTCATTCCAAAAACATCACAAATTCAAGAGTCATTCAAAACACATTCCAAAAACATATTAAACAGCCGGGATATTAGCTGGATCAGAGATGGCTTGATGCATCGCCCTAAGCCTATGAATCAGATCTTCCCACATATTTGTAAAAGCCTTTTTGCGTTCTCTCAACTGCGCTGGAGTATTTGCAAATGAGACTTTCACGCTGCGATAGTGATTTGACATTTCACGCAGCTGTGTGGGATCAAATGAACGTCTGTTGACATCAACACCATTAGATCTGCCTTCATTTTGGAGGACACCAATATGAATATCCAGAGCTTCAAAGTGGGGATACATGATGTTATAAAATCTTTCAGCAGCCTCAATATCAGGATACTCAGTTATAATTTTCAACAGAAAATCCTGTGTTTCAACATATAAGAAAGATAGCTTATTAATATATAAGATGTAAATATAAGATACAAAGCAATTCATAGCACTGAAACAATAAGTACAATTGAGAGAACAAAGTAAATATAAGAAAGAAAACCATAATCAGTACAAAAGCAAACATAATCAGTTCAAAACAATCATTAAAACAACCATAATCAGTACAAAAACAATTCATATCACTAAAAAACAACCATAATCAGTTCAAAACAAAATCATTAAAACAACAATAATCAGTAAAAAAACAATTAATAACTAAAACAACCATAAAACACTTAAAACAACTCATAACCCTAGAACAACCATAATCAGTTCAAACAGTTCAAACATAAAACACTGAAACAATTCGTAACCCTAGAACAACTATAATCAGTTCAAAAAAGCATTAAAAACCATAAATCAGTTCAAAACAATTCCAACCAAAAGGTTCCTAAGCATACTCAGTTGTAATTTCAATAAGAAATACCTGTGTTTCAATAAGAATATCCTGATGCTTCTTCGGCACATACCCAGTGTTTAACATTTTTTCTATCAAATCATTCAGTCCGCGCGCATTGTCACACGTGGGATGTGTGTCCTTCAGATAATTCCCGAACATCTCCCAGCATTGTGTGAACAAGTCGGATGTGCGACTGGAACTCTCTTCCGTGCATCTTCTTTTGGACGACATTTTTGAGAAATGAAGGTGATTCCGATTACGGTTTTGAGAAATTAGGGTTTTGAGAAACGGTTTAGAAATGAAGATTCGAGAAATGAATGTGATTCCTTTTATAAGGCTCACAATTTAAAAAATTTTCCGAGGCCCATTTAATTTTATTTAGGCCCATTTCATTTAGGCCACTCCATAAAAACGAAATATATTTCCTTCCATCGCTGAAAACAACATAGACCCATCGCTTAAAAGACTTACCAATCATCGCTGAAAACAATATAGAACCATAGCTTAAAAATGCTATATTCACATTTACAAACATTTTGTCGCTTAAATGAATGTATAAATATGAAATTTTCAGAAAACTCATAAAAGAGAAAACATATCCCAAAATGCTTGATGTCCATCGCTCAACATAACTCAGAACTCAGAAACATACATACAAAATCAAAAAACGACGATCTATCACCATCGCTTAAAATGCTTGCTCTATGTCGCTGAAAAACATACAAAACCATCGCTTAAAATGCCATTTACACATCGCTGAAAAAATTGCTCTTGACATCGCTGATAATCACATGTACAAACATAACTCAGAACTCACTTAAATGAATGTATAAATGTGAAATTTCAGAAAACTCATAAAAAGATAAACATATCACAACACATACATAAAATCGCATAAAATGCTCATATACAAATCGCTGAAAAATGCTATATACACATCGCTGAAAAGAATACATTTTCATCGCTGAAAAGAATATTCAACCATCGCTTAAAATGCTTACAACTAATCGCTGAAAAATTGATAATCACATCTACAAACGTTTTCACAAAACTGTTTTCTTCTACTTTTGGCCAAACTGTTTATCTACAAACCTCAAGTAATCTCTCACAAATTGTGGATTGGTGATCCTCACCAGCATCAGTTCCCATGCTCCTTTTATACGTTTGCAGATTAGACTTCTGAATTTGTAATCATAATGCATGATCTTCTTTTTATTTCCTGTGTTACAATAATCCAGGGCCTTCTGATCCATTTCCATGAGGAGTTCGAGATAAGAAATTCTGTAACGCTCCATCATGGCGGACACCATGTCTCTTTCCAGGGCTTCTTTTAAATAAGACATATCTTGTGCCAGATCATATTTCAGATACTCCTCTGCCTCAGCCTTGTTCATCAATCTGTACTGTCTTGCATTCTTTCTCAGCACTGGCCAGTTCTTACGCGTTATCTCATGTAGCACTTTTTCCCTTAGAAGTCTGATGTGCTCAGCATGTTCAGGATCCACATCAGTTCCTTTTTCAGCTATCCCAACCTCAGGATCCACATCAGTTCCTTTTTCAGCTATCCCAACCTGACCGAATCGCTCCAAATCAGCCAAATAGAGAATAATACTCCATAATTTACAATGCCCATGTAAGAATAAAGAGATGTACATTTAAGCGATCACAAAAAGTGCAATATATATAACCGATTAAACAATAGACATTTAACAGATGAAACAATGTACATTTCAGCAACGAAAAATTTACATATACATTTAAGCGATGTCATCCATCGCATAAAAAAAACAGTTCATTCATTCATAAAAAACACTTCATTTCATCATTGTTTCTTTTTCCGACTCTTTTTTGGCTTAGGTGGTGCTGGTTTCTTTACCTCAAATGACTGACTATGCTGGGCAACCAACTGCATCTCTCTACTCACTTCTCCTAGCACAAAATCTTTCTTTTGATTGACATCTGACATCAATATTTCAGCGCAGACCTTGGCTCTTTTTGCCAGATTATACCTCTTGTTCTTCATTTCTGCCAACATGTCATCCATAATTAATCATTCCCAATAATCCATATAAGACATGACAAAAACACCGCAGATGTGCTCATCTTTCTGCTCTGCAAGCGGCGAGAAAAGCATGCGATATGATGCAAACCATTTTTCAGATTTCATCAGTGTATTTCCCAGCATCCTCAAGTTATACCATATCCTATTCAAAACATTATAATCAGCTGTCCACCCGCCTTCAGCATTCTTGCTGTTGAAGTAAAAAATTCTTCTCTTTCTCATATCAACAGAAAAAGCAACCCAGTGGTTTTGTCGACAATATGGGAAGAAGAACTGGAACATTGAGAAAACATATAATTAGAATCTAAAAATGATCAACAATATAAACAAAATTATCAAAACAAAAATGTATCTTACACTCTCTGCATTCAACACCACATCAATCATTTCTTCAGGAAAAAACTTGAAATCTTTCACGAATGCATCAACAAGTTCTGCACCATCTTTTAATGGTAAATCTGCATCCACCTCTGCCTCTGAAAATGTCTGTTTCAAAAGATACAACATATCATGCATCAAAAAGAAGTTAAATATATATATATATATATGTATGTATATATATATCAGACTCACAACAAATAATGATGAAAAACAATATTTCAGCATTGGTTTCCCATTGGCTCTTTCGAATTCACGACGGTTGATCACTTTCGCGTAACAGTTTATAACAATATCCGCAATATCACTATCAACCCTCAGTGTTTCGATGTCAAGCTTCGACAAGTTCATTTCTTTATCATCATAAACAATTGTGTTCTTCGCTTCAACCTTTCCTAGAATATTTGTAATGATTGCCCAAACAGCCACATTCAACTCTTCTGGAGTACAGGTATATGACGCCTTAAATTCTGGATATTCTTTAAATCGGGTATAAGTCATATCCATGAATGTAAACTTGTTGCATTTTTCAATAGGCTGGAGATCAATCATCATCACTCTAGGAGGCATATACTTCTCCTTCAATTTCTCAATTGTCTTAGCTCTATGAACTGTCTTAGCTTGTTCCTGAAAATTACAGATGATATATCAATCATCGCTGAAATATGAATAGGGTCATCGCTGAAAAACATATAAATTATCGCTGAAAACTATTGACATACCTCTGGATTCTCATCTCTTACAACATTCTCATTCTCGGATAAGCCCAAAGAAAAGGTTGGCACATCTTCTCCATGCATCTATACACATACTAGAGTAAATTAGAGAAAATACCTCTATTTACATCACAATTGATATAGCTAAAAACTATTAAAACCTAAAGTCACACAAGAAAATATATCAATCACCATATCCAAATCGCTGAAATGTGAAAGATTTAATCGCTGAAAAACACAGAAACCATCGCTGAAAACTATTAAAGTACCTCTGGATTCTCAGCCACATCATGTGCTGCATCTTTATCAGCCCCATCATGTCCTACATCTTTCTTAGCCCCATCATGTGCTAACTAAAAAATCACACAAGGAAAATATATCAAAACATTTTGTTACATCACAATTGATATAGCTAAAAACTATTTAAAACTAAAGTCACAAAAGAAAATATATCAATCATATCCAAATCGCTGAAATGTGGTCAATATCATCGCTGAAAAACACAGAGACCATCGCTGAAAACTAGTACAGTACCTCTGCATTCTCAGCCACATCATGTGAAGCATCTTTCTCAGCCCCGTCATGTGCTACATCTTTCTTTGCCCCATCATGTGCTAACTAAAAATCACACAAGAAAAATATATCAAAACAGTTTGTTACAGTAACCCCTATAGCAAACATTTTGTCACTGTACATACATTCAAGGAATCGAAACTGAAAGGGATTCGGAATCGAAATAAAGATCTCTGCAATAAAAATAAACAATACAGAAAAAGCAAAAAAGAAAAAAGAATGTCAGAAACTACCTTCAAAAAATATTATGAAGTACAAAATTTATAAAACTACCTTCGGTACATTTTCAGGTAAATTTTCAGTGTCCGGGGCAACTCTCTCTTCAGTTTTGTCTTTTACATTCCCAACATCTACATCACCTCCTTCCAGCAAACTTGTCACCTCTGGACCCCCTTGACTCATCACAACATTTCCTGCTCCTGCTAATATACCCATCAAGATTTCTCCTTCGCTTGCAGTTATATCAAGATTATTTGACTGTTCTCCTTCACGACGTCGACCCACATTAATCAACAGTTCACCTGCATCTTGATCACAAGGGGGTGTGGGGAAGGTTCAACATCATTTCTGGATGCTTCTATGAGAGGATCAACATTGCCTGAAGCATCAGCATCCATATATTGGCAAGCAATCTTCACAATAGAGTCCATTGTGTGATCAGAAAGATGAACAACTGGTTCAGAATCAGTTGTCTCATTTGCATTAGCTTCATGGACAACAGGTGAATGCATAGGCTGCAAGCTAGAAAGATTGGCAGCTTCTTCATTTCCACTAGCATTCAAATCCACATTTTCTCCTAACTGCTCATCTCCTCCTCCATCCACACTCCTAGAAAGATTGGCAGTTGGTTCATTTGCAGTAGAATTCAAACCCTCATCTTCCACTTCTTTCCCACCCCTCATTTTCTTCTTTAGACCAGAAACAAAAGTGCTAAGTCGATCGTCATCTTCCTCCACAGTCCTTTTCGTAGCCCTCGATTTCTTCTTAAAGTCAATATCTGGATACTTTGCATTAGGGAAAACCTTCCAGATATCAACCATCTCCAAGTATCGATCCTTTTTACAAGTAAATCCAACCGAATGAAGCTCTTCACGCTCATAGAAATCAAAAAACATGTGCTGAAAAAAACAAAAACAAACAAGATACATAATCAACAAACAATGACCATAATCAACAATATATATCACATAACAAATATAAATTGCATAAAAAACACAAAATTAAAATTACCATTAAGCAAAACAGGTCTCCACAGGGGCGTGCTTGAGCATTGGTTCCCTTATCCAATTTTGCCTTATACTCATTCAGAGATTTGATAAGAAATTGTCTAATATGAAGACACCAATTGTACCTTAAAGCTTCTTCCGGAGATCTAAGAAACTGAAGATACCTCTTGTTTACAACCCTCCCTGAGTTAGGAGTAAAGACTTTCTGCAGAGCAAACAAAACATACATCCTCCAGTAGTCATCCAATGGAATTTCATTATTCTCCGTATTCTCTAAAATAGCTCTAAGATCCTTAACAGGTATCCGATTAGGCTCCTTCTTATTCGTAATAAGAGAATACTTTTCACAAAATTCATCAGCAAAATCATAACCAATTTCATTATTTTTCAAATCTATTATAAACTTATCGACTCCCCATGGCAAACCATATACTTTATGAATGTCTTCATCTGTAAACCTCCATCGACGGTTTTTATCAATAATAAAGCATTCCTCTTGAATGCTCCACTGATTAATCAAAGTTATAACAAGATCAACCTTGAGCATGCACATTTTGAACATGAGCAGACAACTGAAGCAAGTATCGTGAATAAACTCTTTCTTCCCATCTCCGTCACTCTCGTTCAGGATATTATTTAAAAGACAAATGCTAGATGGAACGCAACAGACCTGAGTATGCACTTTTTCAGCCATTCTTGATAAACAAAAAGTAAAGTATCACCGTTCGCCGTTCGCCGTAGAAAAACAATCGCCGTTCGCCGTAGACGCAGAGAATCGCTAAATCGCTGAAAAGCCCTAGAGAAAGTATCGACAGTGATAAATTGAAAATTGGCGGTTAAATTGACATTAAATACTACACGGTGAAATCTCGACGGTTATTTCTTATTAATTACTTAGACGGTTATTTTTTATTAATTACGCGAATTCTGGAAAAACATTGTAAAATTTTTATTAACTACTACACTGTTATTTTTTATTAACTCATCTCCATCGCTGAATTGCACTATGACGATCGCTTTTTATCATTTGTAATCATCGCTGAATTGCATTCTTTACGCGATTTTCTGAGACATTGTAACATTTTCTTATTAAATACTACACGGTTATTTTTTTTATTAAAACTAACTTTCATCGCTGAATTGCATAACGATCATCGCTTTCATATATAAGTAATCATCGCTGAATTGCATTAGTTATCACTGAACTAAGTCGATCAATACAATATTAATGAACAATACACTTCATGTCATTTCTAAAAAAACAAAAAACTTCATTTCTGCATCCATTTACGATGTTCTAACTCTTTCTTTTTCCGAACAGCTTCAGAAATAGAGACCATTCTCTTGTTCGATTTCTTCCGCCCTTTACAAGTTTCTCTTTCCCTTAAATGCAAATTTGAGTAATCTGATGTACTTCCAATCTCTGCAAAAAAAAAAACAAAAACATTGAGAAACACTAATTTCAAAAAAAGCAAAAACATAAATATGTCTTTGATTAGAAATTACCCGACTCTTTGTTAATATCAATGTTGTCATACTTTGTTTTCATCAATGTCTCAAAGTCATACATAAACGATTCACAAGCATCCTCATTTCGTGACAACACAATTGCTGATTTAAAAAACAAGCCACACAATTTCCGGTATCTAGATGCTGCATTGACCACATTTGTTTCTTTTCCAACACCAACATCAACATAACTAAGATCACATTTTGCATTCCTTGACCACCGCCGCAAAATATATTTATCTGGAATAGTATGAAACACTTTTGCTCCACTTCCTGACAGAATATCCATAACCCTCAGAGCATGACAACATAAAATCCCTATATTCTCAAACATATTGCAACTGCATCCAATTGTACCATCATCAATGTTAACATTCACATGATCACCAATCAACTTTGAATCTGCATCTTCTCTCTTGCAAACACGATAAATTAATGCATCTGGTTGAAGCTCAACCACATACCCAAATGACAAATCATACTCATTGTTGAAAATATTGAACACATTTGGTGTATACTTCTCAGCTATATATTTCAATAGTGGATTCATAATAAACCTGGCAGAAACTTGTCTATCATCTGCCTTAAAATCTTCCATCCGTTCATTATCCCTCCTTGACTCCACAACCCTTTCAAAATGTGCAAAGAACTCAACATAGTTATCAACTGGCCTTAAGAACCTGTGAAATGTCAACACAATATGGGGATGTGAAAATCAAATTCTCAACTACATAAAGCAAACACACATCGCTGAAATAAATAGAACCCTCTCGCTGATCAAAACAGTATTGCCTCGCTGAAAATAACTATTCAACTATCGCTGAAAACGAAATTTATTCATACCGTTTCACAACTGAGTTAAAAGATTCACTTAGCTGAGTAGTCCTCATTCCTGCAGTAAAATGATTTTTAACCCAAGCAGCGGACCATTGACTTCTCAAATTATAAGTAGTCGACAACCACCTATGTTCAGATTGTGAGAAACAAGTTGATAGCATGTATTCCCATTCCACCTCAAATTCCATCTCTGTCCTCACATCATATACCAAATGATGAAATAGCTTATCAAACCTAAAAAAATGAGTTCAACATGTACATATCAATATCCAAATCGAAAAAACAATTGAAAGTAAAAATAACTAAATATTTACATTGGTGTGTACAGTTGACTCAATTTTTTTTTCGCATTTTCTATAATGTGCCAACTGCATAAAGCATGATAGGTATTAGGCAAAATTTTCCTAATTGCCGGTGCCATCGCACAATCTTGATCTGTGAAAATCGTTTGAGGTGCCTTATCCCCCATACACTTCAAAAATGTTTTAAATAGCCACTCAAATGATCTTTGAGTTTCATCAAGCATCAATGCAGCTCCAAAAATAGAAGTCTGTCGGTGATGATTGAATCCAACAAAACAGCTAATGGTCTGTAATTTTTATTTGTCCGATACGTTGTATCAAAGGTCACACTATCACCAAAAGCTTGATAATCCATCCTCATTTCAGCATCTGACCAAAAGATATTTGTAATTCTCTCATCATCATCCAGATCATACTCATGGAAGAAAAATGGATTACTGACACATTTCTCAGAGAAATACTTCAATACAACACCAGCATCCCCTACTTTTAAATTTCTTTGCCGCCTTCTAACAAGTGCATTCTTCAAATCGTCCTTTAAAAATCCTACAAGTCCACTACCTCCAGCACCCATACTCAACAAGTCATACGATGACTTCAATGACAATCCAACTTCTTCATGTATACCAGCAACAACACTGTGTAACTCATCAACTCTTCTATTCGATTTCAACATATGCTTCCTTGATGGTCCATGCAGATCATGATTATGATCACCACAGAAAAACACAACTCTATAAACTTTTTCATCAGTTTTATAATGTAACATCACCTTTGCTTCACAACCAGTTCGGGTTTCATCACTCCTACGAAATTTCAGACTCTTAGAACGACAAGATGAATCACTATCCAACAAACAACCACGACGAAAACCTTCCTTATTGCACGCATATTGTAAATAGAACAATCTATCAACTTCATGTGGCTTTGGTCTCTCATACATTTTCCTTACCGAGAAACCTAAACTATGAGCATAATCACAATAAAACCTAAACGCATCATCAGCTGTAACAAAACTTAACTCACTCCAATTTATGTTGCCTGTGAAGAAATAAACAAAGAATTCCCATTAAAATAATAAATACACGTAGCTGACATAAACCATCGCTTAAAATGCTTAACGTCCATCGCTGAAAATGCTAGACAGTTCTCGCTGAAAAAGCTAGAAATGCATCGCTGAAAATGCTAGGCATGCATCGATGAAAATATAATGGTTCTATCCCTCATAATCACATGTACAAACGTTTTGACGCTTAAATGAACATATAGATATGAAACTTCAGAAAACACAAAAAAAAAGAAACATATCAAAAGAAGAACTCAAAAACGCTAGACAGTTATCGCTGAAAATGCTAGTGATGCATCGCTGAAAATGCTAAGCGTACATCGCTGAAAATATAATGGTTCTGTCCCTCATAATCACATGTGCAAACGTTTTGACGCTTAAATGAACATATAGATATGAAACTTCAGAAAACACAAAAAAAGAGAAACATATCAAAAGAAGAACTCAAAACTCAAAAAACATACATAAAATCAAAAACGACGATCTGCGATAAAAATACTCAAAATTCGAAAATGCTAAAAAGTACCATTGGACGCAGAACTCGAATCTGAAAACGTTGCCGACGCATTCAACGACATGCTAATCGCATTCATAATTGCCAACAACTTCCTCACACCGCCGCAACACGTACAGAGCAAACAAAACACAGAAGAGAACTTGTCACCAAAAAAAAAACAGAAGAGAACTCGGAAATCCAAAGAATACGACGTCCAACGGCGAACAATATGGCAAATATATGAAATTACTTTTCTACCCTTAGAGTTAATCTCAATCGTCGATTTTTAAAGACAATCAACGGCTGTAAATGCCCACAGCACATTAAGTCAAAAAGGGTGATTGCACCCTAACGAAATTGATAAATGAACAATACCCATTAATCAACAGTAGTAAATAAAAAAATGAAGGGAGTATTTTTTAAATACATGGTATATAATTAAAAATTTTATGCATTTAAAAGGATACGATATTAAATCATAAGATGGTAACGATCAAGGCCACGCATGAGTGCGTGGTCACTACCCTAGCAGGGCGGCCTCACTCGCTAGCGCGTGGCCAACTACCACCGCCTTGAAATTGTATGAATGACATCCAGCGCAGCGCGTGCGATTAAAATCGGTGGGAGCCGCCCGACAATTGCAATCCACACGGGCTTTAGAGAGAGAAATAAATCATTTTTTTTTCTAGAGAGAGAAAGAGAAAGAGCGAGTGGAGTTCGGATCGAAGAACAGCGGGCGGGCGGGCGAGCGAACCAACCAACGTCCTCACGCCTCCTCCATTTCTTCTCTTCTGCCCTCAAACCCTAGATTTCGTAAATCTTTCTCTTTCTGCTTTTCTCGCTACTGTTTGTCTTTAAATATTTTTGGGTTTTTTAAATCGCATATGGTATGCGGATCCGATGCTTTCCCCCCTTTTCCCCCATGTTTGCCGTAAAAGATTGGATCTGCCTGAAAGCATATGTGTGCAAAAGGATATGAGTTTTCTTGTTAAATTTTGGATCCAACTTTTCGTCTACTTCTATTGATAGTGATTATTGTTTCCGTTTCTTTGGATGTGGTTTTGTTCATTTCTAGGGTTTTTGGAACCCTAGTTTTGTCAGACGCCGGGAGTCTATGGATACTGGAGGGCTGATTTGAGAAATCGGAAGGATTGAATTGAGGTATTGGCCATAAAAGTGTATGGATTCGGAGACTGTAGAGGATTCTAGCGAGGATTTCATTTCTAGGAGGAGTCTGCAGACGGAAAATTATAAAGTTTATACCCGAAGGACAAAAAAGAGAGCCCATAAATCCTCCAATAATAACGATACTGCCACTACTACTTGCTCCACTGCTGACCTCACATCTGCCGTCCCTTCCACCTCCGTTGCAAATCTTACTTGCTCAGTCACCGAGAATCCCTCCGCCGTTGCTGTCTCTGAGATACCCAATTATTGTGACACTGCTTCGTCTCCTCCGGTTACCATACATGACAATATCGAGGCAGCCTCACCTGACCGAACTGTTGGGGTCCCTGTGGAGCGACGGTCGCCGGAAGCTGGAGCGACAAAAGATGGGAACTCTCATCAACCGCCTACTCAGGAACCGGTTCTCCAACACGACCCTTTTGACAAGGATGCAGATTCTTCTGCCCAGCAGCTACGAGAAGAGATGCCCTCATTGTTGGAGGATAAAAACGCAGCCCAGAATCATGTGCCTCAAGAATATGGGAACCAAACTACGGAGCATTCTGTTGTTGGTGAGGCCAAGAATTCGGAAGAACCACCAGCTGTTCTTTGTGCAAATGAATCACTGCAGGTGAGTGATGACAGGCCACCAAGTTCGGGGGATGGGTCACAATTGGCTTGTGGAAATGATCTGCCAGCTGGCCAAGAAGTTACAGCATCAGATCTGACTACTGGAAATGGCAAAGACATAGTTTTAGGTTCAACTCAAGTCCCAGAAGGTCATGCACCAGCAATTACTAATGGAGTGGCAACGCCACTGGTGACATCTACTGTTAATGATAGGATTAGAATCTGCTTACAGAAAGCAACCTTGAAGGATGATATTAAGGAGCTTAGGAAGAAGCTAGAGTTAGAGCTTACTCAGGTTAGGAGATTAGTTACTCAGTTTGAATCCAAGGAGGCTCGGCTTGCTGCATATAATACTCCAATTAACAAAAGTAATCTTAGCATTAATAGCAGTTATATGGGGCCTGAGAGTGCTAATATTGGTCAACCTCAACCTCAGAATTCTCAAATTGATGTGATAAACAGGAGGGTACTGTTGAGAATGAGTTCAGAGATAAATGTCATGAAGCACCACATAACCAGGCCTACTGCATTAGCGAGAGTTAGTTCTGATGTGGGTGCTGCACGGAATCTAGAACCAAGGCCATACAGTCGACAGCTCAGTGTTGCATTAATGGAGAACAGTGATCAGGGTATTGAGAAGGAGAAACGGACACCAAAAGCGAATCAATATTACAGGAATTCAGAGTTCCTTTTGGGAAAGGACAGACTGCCTCCTGAAAATACCAAGAGGTTCAAATCAAACAATGGGAGAAAACACAGCAGAGGAACAGCGCATACATTTGGCTTTGGGTTTGGCAAAATCGGGAGTCGCTTGTTTAAGAGCTGTGGTAAATTACTGCATCGATTAATGAATCACAAGTTTAGTTGGGTGTTTAATGAGCCAGTAGATGCCAAGGCCCTGGGATTGATTGATTACCATGACATCATTAAGCATCCTATGGATTTGGGTACAATTAAAACTAGGCTGGCAGAAGATTGGTACAAGTCTCCTGGTGAATTTGCTGAGGATGTGAGACTTGTTTTTCGCAATGCAATGACATATAATCCAAAGGGGCAGGATGTCCACCATATGGCTGAAAAATTATTGCAGATCTTTGAAGAGAGATGGGTGGCTATCGAGACTGAGTATAATGCTTACTGGAAATACTACCAGGACGGGGGGTTGCGCACTCCTCCTTCCAGAAAGGCTCCCCCTCCTCAGTCTCATTTATTTAAAGCTGCATCCCCAGTTCCTCTTTTCTTGCCGGCTACTGCCCATGGTCGTGCATATGTGCCTACTGCTTCTATTCCATTGGGTTCTGCTTCAAAGATGTGGTCTTCAGATAGATCTGAGCCAATGACCACCTCTATGGTTGTTGATCCCAAAATTCAACGAGCTCATTTTGGCAGAACCCCTGTTCCAAAGAAACCTAAAGCAAAGGATCCCAATAAAAGGGACATGACTTATGATGAGAAGCAAAGACTCAGCACAAATCTTCAGGGCTTACCTCCTGAAAAGCTTGATGCTGTAGTTCAGATCATGCAGAGAAGGAATGCCACAGTTTCTCAGCATGGCGATGAGGTTGAAGTAGACATTGACAGTGTTGATGCTGAAACTCTATGGGAGCTTGATAGGTTCATTACCAATTACAAGAAGAGCTTGAGCAAGAACAAAAGGAAAGCTGAACTCGCACTTCAGGCAAGAATGGCATCAAACCAAAATATTCAGTTGATGGTAAGGGTTGGAAATGTTCCCTTTGTCATTTAATATGCATGCTGTGGTACGTTTTGTTGTGGCTTGGTTCAAATGCATTTAATCATGTTCCCCCAACTTGCAGAACTCCGCTCCTGCTGTATCAGAGGCACAGATGGAAATTCAAGCAGGTATTGATCTGTGAATCTTGTGTACTGTGTTTTGTGTTGTGAAAAAAATTGCTTAACAATTGATTTCTTTGTGAAAAGCAATTGAGAAGAGAACCCCTCCTCCAGCTGAAGGTGAAAAACAGGGAGATGACAGGAGTGGATCCAGCAGTTCAAACAGTTCAAGCAGTGATTCGGGATCATCTTCAAGTGGTATGCAATTATTCTTTGCCTACTAAGTCTGCTTGGCTTATAACGTTTTCTGTTGCTTTAAACAGGCTATCCTTTTTTTTTTAATCTATTATTGTTGATATATCTTTGACTTTTATCTGGAAGGCAATTAATTTTTGAATTTTGGTGCTAACAGATTCAGATAGTGAAAGTTCATCAGCAGATGGGTCAGATGCAGAGCATTCACCAAGGACATAAAGGATATGATTTTGGTATGGAGAATATTTTTTCACTATTGATTATAACTGTATCCTATGTGGTTCCTTCTTCCTACTTTATATTTTTGACATAATACTACATTAGGAGTGATCCATGTTACAAATTTCACAGTTTTCAAGCTTGATCTCATTCATAGTGTAAAAGGTATCTCACCTTCTGTGCCATAATCCATGAGGTGTCACACGCCTTCCCTGAGGTGTGCTACTGGTTTGTACCATATACACCACCTCATTATGAAGTCCAGAATTTTCTCTATTTTGTTCCCTTTCAATCATTAATTGCAAGTAGCAACTTGTACCTAGTTGCTCAATTGTAAGATTTTAACCACGTCAGCAGTCCAAGTGCAAACTCTAAGAGCAAGCATGCTTGCCTTGTCCTCTTCTCAAGACTTGCTGTATCGCACAAATGCAGTCAGGAATCCTTTTTTATGCTGTCTTTTAGACTGTGTTGTGGTCCCTTTTGCCTTTTCTTCTATATCTATCTATATTAATAACTGCTGAATGCTGATGTATATTTATTTTTCTATATTTTGTCTAATAGTTATTACTACCTCTGCCACACAAGATGGAGTGTTTCTTCTGGGCACAAAATCGAATGCACTTGTTTACTGATAATATCTTATTTTAATGTAAAATTTATATAGATTATATATTTTAAACCTATAAATCTGACAAGAGCCAAGTTGACTATTTTTTTATTATATGCTAGCAATAAAATGAAGTTAAAGTTAAAACAATGTATAGTGTCAAAAAAGCCAAACGTTCCATCTTACATGGGACGGAGGGAGTATTTAATTATTATTTTTTACATGTCATTATTTCAGTTATAGCTTTGGGACCTCTTAAGGATTCAAAAGAAATTCATAATATGAAATGTTTATGTTTAACTTTGTGTTAGTTTTGTGCCTCAGTGGATTTTTGGATCATGAAGTTTATGTTATGCGTGTGCATTAATATATGCTTCCAGGACCTCCTAAGGATTTCAATGAAATTCGAGAGCTGCATGTTTATTTTCAAATTTTTGTTACATATTGTGCCTTCATGGATTTAGATTGTGAGAAGTATATTAGATATATTTATCTTATGTTTTATGTATTATGTGTGTGTATATGTGTATATTCAATTTAATAATATGCATTATCTTCCTGTGTTCACACCATGTGCCTTTTATGCCTGTAATTTGATTCATCATTTGCTAATTTAGTTCCTTCGGCTGATTTGTATAACACTGATTTTGTGTGTGTGTGTGTGTGCTGAATTTAGTTACAACTGAAAAAGAGGTTCTTCATTTCAAGCACTTGAGAATTCTTTCATTATGTCAATTTTTTCGGTCTATCACGTTATTTAATTGTTGTCCTAGAGTGATTAGAAAAACATTTTCAGTATATTATGTATGTTGCATTTATATTACATAGAATGTTCATCCTGTGCAATTACGAGTCTGGAAAACATGCAACTAGGAGTTTATAACCATCTGGTTGATGTTTATACATGCCAACACTGGTTCATTGTAAATAAAATAAACATTACTTCTGTAGTATTCATTTACTTGACTGTTCTAAAAGGGTGTGTGATTTTCATACGTTGATTTCATTTCATAGCTGTGGGCTTTGTTTTCTGAATCTTGTGAATAACATAATGACAGAAAGCGTGATATCATAATTGGACTGATGTGTATGTACTTGGTGAATATTTCAGTAATATGCTTCTAATAGCATGTGTTCCTGTTTCAGGTCTGTGTTGGTGATCCAGAATGCTATGTCTTTTCTCTTGGATGTTTTGGTCAGACATTCCCGTCATGCCCGGAGTCGGAAGCTGCATACCTCTGATTTAAGGGAATGTCTTAGAAGAAGGTAGGTATGTAGTATGTGTGTAGTTTTGATTTGACACAAGGATGATGGGAGAATGGCAGCCATGTTTTGTATCCTCGCCTCCTGTCTTGGTACGAAGGCATTGAATTGGTAGATAGTACATATGCCTGCTAACTGTGTAGGGGTGGTAGCTGTGGATGTATTTTGTGCTTCTGCACATTGTATTATTATTAGCTTGTGCATGTATAGAGGTTAGGGATTTAGTTATATCAGGTAACTTGGGGTTTTTGCTGTTTAGGTTAGGCGTGGCACACAACACCGGTAGTGATAGTTGTATGGGTAGGACTTAGGGTAGGGAATTGCAGATATATGTCGACTGAGGCTATTATGACAAATTGAACATTGGTGCATTGCTCAAATCTAGATGTCCGTCTATTATATTTGCACTTGAGTTTGCTTAAATCTTGATTTGGTTGGTAGTGATGGGTGATTGCAGTGGCTGGCTGCCTATTGGTTTTGCTTCACAGTTGTCACATTATTTGCGTGATTCTTTCTGTGTTTTGATTGCCCAGATGTGCATTACTTTGTACTATGTAGAATCCAGATGGCAAAATTATAGTAAAGGACCTATTAGAATTAGTTTGTATTTTAAAAAGACCCATTGTAAAAAACTTACAAAAAATGACCCATTTAAAGTTTGACTTTTAAACATCACCTCCACACAACTTTCCAATAATTTTATCTTTAAGTATGAGATATACTCTACAACTTGACTTTCTAATTACCAAAAAAATCCCTTTATTTTGTAAACCCACTACAATAATTAACTTATAAAAAATGAAGCAAGAAGAAATAAATTCATTAATATACGAATATGGAATATATTTACAAACTATGGAAGAAAGAGTTGAAAATTGGAATGACATTGTTTATACTATACTCATATTTTTAACTGAATATAATCAAAAGGTATATCCCTACTCAGAAGAAAAAAAAAGTTTTTGGGACAGAATAATTTTACTAAGAATAGGATCTGGTAGTGAAAATTATAATGAAGAAATACCAGACAATTTAAGTAATTATGGTGAATATTATTTTTCTGATTAAATACAACCAGTAACACAACAAAATTAATTAAAACATTTTTATATTCCACCCCTTTAACAATTTGGTATCAGAGCCCAGAACGATTAATCTGGACATGAGTAACCATAATAATAATGATCATATATTAAACTATCATATGTCAAGATTAAGATTAGATACTTCAGAACAACTATACCCAGAATATATTCCAACAGCAAGATATCCTTTAGATGAAAATCAAGAAATAGATTATCCACTAAGTACGATTAATCCACTCGATACTGAAAACTATATAGTAAATAGAAATGATGAATATGCACAAAATAACACCGAAAGCTTGATGATACAAGCAAGAATTGAAAGAGCATTTCTAAATAGGATAAGAGGATTAGAACAAAAAATAAGACCACTTACAGAAATAAGAACCAACGATAATCGAAAATTTTTAACACCAACATTTAATCCTGATCATGAAATAAGTCAAAGAGAAATAGAAAATATGGATCAACAAATAGAAGAAAGAAAAACATACATAGACAGAAGAAGAAGAAGATTAAAGAGTTAATAACTAATTTAGGCCATAACAAGTAGACATTTCCACTTTTGAGCCATAATAAGTTTGAATTATGATTTTAGGCCATAACAAACCACTTTTGTTCAATTTTGGGCCATACAGACCTTTTAAAATAATAATTGAGCCCACCTACTCTCCTTTATTATATTTTGACCCCTCAGTTGACTTATCAACTTTTGCCCTTTTACACTTTGACCCCAAACTTTAGATTTTTCATTAAATTTAATCCAATAACTGCCCATCATGCTTCCGATAATTAAATTAAGCACTAAACTTCATACCTTGGCTTTGACCGCCTTGCTGCCGGGTTTCCTAAGCTCCGGGATTTTACGGACTTCCTCCAACCACGCAGCCGCGACCAATGGTTCACCGATTCTTGGCTCCTTCAGCAACAAACAGCACAGTCCTATTTCGTTTCCTACCTTAGGACGTATCAAGATATGAATTAAGGGTTTTTAATAATATTATCGGAGTATTTGGGATATTTGGAAGCCTGGATTTTACTGAAGAAATATTAAAAATATTATTCAAACATTATTTCCCCTAATGGAGAAGACAGATACTTAGTTCCTCATGGAGGAAGCAAGACTCTTGGGGATGCTCCCCATAATATTACAGACACAGAAAGGAAAATTTGCAAAAAGGAAATATTACAAATGTTTTGAAGAGTTGGGAGGATTTTTCGATGCCTTCCATCTGCTTCAAACTCCTTTATTTATAGGCGCCCGCGGACTTCAGCCCCGGATTCCAATCTTCCTCTAAATCCTTGTGACGTCACTGCGTTCGTCACTTGGCCTTAATTCCCACCGGCTACATTATTGTCCTTTTTTGAATTATTGCGTTAGGTGGCTTTTGTCAACTTTCCACCTTCTCTTGTCGGCCACTTTCTGCCAGCCACTCTGCCCTTCTTTGTCGGCTTTTAATTATGAGTGTTGCCGACACCTCTTTTTCTTTTACATCCAGCTAATCTTACTTTGGCTTGTGAAAGTTTTTTGGACGTTTCTTCCCTTTGTCCTGTTCGGGTCCGGATTTTTTCTGGGTTACCCGGATCTTTGTGCCGAATAGGGGTTTCTCCTGTTCTGCACAATATGGGCATATGTGGTTATCCCATTGGCCAACATGCATCATATTGCATGCCTTTTTTCTGGTAGACTCGGTTGCTGGCAACTTGTTTTCCCAGATAAGTAACATCTTCTTCTCAAATGAGGTTTCCGCAAACTCTGTGCTTTTCCCTGTTAAAGAATTAACCAGGAACGATCCATTTAAATTGTTTGAGAATATTTTAAACGGATATTTAACCTTTTCCATCTCGGTGAGACAGACCCAGAATCCCCATGCTCGTCGGGTGGAGATTTCATCTTCGCTGATTGAAGATACCAATGGTGCCTTCTCATCCATAGACTTAACTCTGTTGAAGGCAATCATATCAGGTCTCTGTAATTTAATAAATTGAAAGACCGGATAAGAACCTTTTCCGACTATCTCTGGTGCCGCTGAAATGAACTTAAGCTCCAGAATATCTCCTCTTTGCAGGTGCGGGTTGTTCTGCCATGATTCGTGCACCGCACTACTTATCCATCCCGGAAGTTTTTCGATTTCCGGAAAACCTGGTGATGTAGTATGAACAGATGCTAATGCTCCAAAGTCATACCACTTCCGAACTTCTTCTGGTTTCGATCCTTCGAGCATCCATACCCTGTTGTATCTCCCGGATGTCTCGATTACTGTTTTGCTAGGGTTAATTCCCTTTTTGGAAACCAGTTGTTCCCATTTTCCTTGGTAGTCCAGCCAGGCAGTAGATAGGACCTTCTCGTCTGAATTAACCTTAGAGGTGCCTGTCATTGGCCTAAGGTTAATTTCTTCCTCTTTCACCCCAGAGGCAGTGGGTTGACTTGAGCTTTCGGAAATGTGACTTTCCTCTTGCTCAACATTTTTGTCGGTATCCGACAATGGTTCCTTTGAAGCAGTGCTTGAATCTGCTTCTTCATATGTGACCACTTTAGCTTTTTGGGCACATTTCTCTTTGTTTACCAGGGAAGCTGACGCTTTCCTGATTGGCTCTAATACTGTTTCCCATAGTGCTGTCATTGCTATATGGGAGGTTCGTATATTGTTGCGGACCATGTCCACATCGCTCTGTTGTATTTGGCCAGCTGCTCGTGCATTGATCTCGAGCTGTCCAAAATGCTTCGATAGCTCCTCTAGGTTTTCTCTGAGGTGCCTGAATCTCGTAATGATGGAATCAGCTTCAAATGCTTCCATCTCTCGTCAAGAAATCTGCAAGAACATTTTCATGAGATTTTATAACATCAATATCATAAGTATAATATTGACATTCAGCTTGCCATCTGATAATACGAGCTTTTTCAATTTTTGATTCAAGTTTATTTTTTAAAAAAGCCCTAACATTAGTATTATCAACTTTTAATACAAATTTCTTTGCAAGTAAGAATAAAGGCCGTTTTTTAAATGTTTTCCATACTGCAAAGAATTCATTCTCGTTAATATGCCAAAGTTTGGCTTGTTGTTCAGTGAACAACCCTCCTGTGTATCTACAAGGTTCTTGACCCGTAGTTGTTTTTCTCATGAGCACTCCTGCCCATCGAAAATCATTGGCGTCTGTGTAGACTACCAGCTCATCCTCATCCTGAGGTATCGCGAGTTTTGGCAAGCTATTACAGACTTGCTTTAGTTCACGAATTCTCTTGGTATGGATTTCTTCCCATTTCCATCTAGAGCTTTCAGTCTCTTTCAGGAGTGGTCTAAAATCCTTTCTATATTTTGCAAGGTCTTTAATAAACATACCCGCAAAATTTACAACTCCTAAGAAACTCTGAAGTTGTTTCTTGTCTTTTAATATATCAGGAAAATTGCGGATTTTCTCCACAATGTGTTCCTGTAACTCTATTCCTGCTTCATCAATTTGAACTCCTAAGAATTCAATTTTGTTAGCAGCGATAGTGGCCTTTTTCTCAGAGAGAACTAGACCTTCCCTGTGACATGCATCAGAAAATATTTCAAGATGTTTAATATGCTCTTTAATATTTCGAGATGCAATCAGAATGTCATCTATGTAGACGAACATAAACTCTAGATAATCCTTAAATAGATTATCCATCTTTCTTTGGAATATCTGAGGGGCATTAGAAAGCCCCATTGACATAACATTCCAAATATATTGCCCTTGTGGGGTGGAGAATGCTGTGAATTTCTTCGACTCATTCTCCATCTTAATCTGATAGAAACCAGATTTGCAATCAAATTTAGAAAACACTTTAGCACCTTTGATGCAATCAATTAAGTGTTCTCTACTCGGAATGTAATAACCATCAAACTGTATTATTTTGTTAATACCTTGATAGTTTATTACCAACCTGGGTTTACCTCTCTTTATTTCACCGTGGTTTCTTACCAAGAATCCAGGGCTACTATAAGCTGAGACTCCAGGCTCGATGAGTTTAAGATCAATATGCTCCTTGATAATTTGCTGCATATCTTTCTTATCCTGCATATTCATTAAGATGGGTTTGTATCGAACATACTCATATTTATATTGTTCTTTTACCTGTAGAGTGGCTTCGATCTTGTTTTTTATCCCACCATGCCAGAGGATCCTCGTTAAAGTTTCTCTGGATAAGTCTTTTGACATTTTCGAGGGACAATTTAGTGTCCCCATCAATGTCTAGTGAAGTTATATTTAATGACTTCATTTCCTGCATTGCTTCTTTGAGGTTTATAATTTCCTCAATAGAAGCTTCATCAAATCCTTGCTGTCTAAAAGACAACAAAGCCTTACCAAACTTTCTTTTATCCTGCATTTTTGGATGGGTTAGTTTGGCATCATTATCACCACGTTTGCTGCGAAATAATATAGGCATTAACCTGTTGAATGCCTTTTCCCTGCGCAACACCTGTATCTCATTTCCACAACTTGTGGTAAATATTAACAAATTTCTTTTGTTATCTTGAACATATTTTGTAAAGGATTGTATAAAATTGTTTCCTAACAAAATATCCGCTCCTGTGTCATGAAAGTAAATAGGAGGCGTTTTTACCTTATACCAAGGTGTACCAAATGCTCCTCCAATCATGATATTGGCTTGTCGAATACCCTTATTTAGTACTAAGATTTTTTGGGAAAAATCTCTTCCTGCAATAATGGGTAATGATTCCATAGCTTCGCTAGGGAAAACTCCTGGTTTTGCCGTGCAAATACCTGATCCTGAATCAATATAAGCTGCGAAATATTCTGACTTATATTCTTCATATATTATCCCTACTGAGATATAAATGGAGAATGGACTTGTCATTTAATTCTGATGGTGTGACCCTTCAGATTAAATTCTATACCATTATCCTTTCTTACCCATGGTTTATGATTTTCGAGAAAACTTAATCCCAAAATCATAACCCCATTGTCTTTTCCGGCGGTGCCTAAGACCCTGATCTCGTGTCCTGCAATTTCAATTGTTCCTTCATAGGTTCCAATTGATGGCTGCTGCAAGTAGTATAAGTCATCACATGGAAAACGGTTAATCTTTTCAGTGATGTCGAATATTACTCGTATTTCTTTCCATCCTTCAGGGCATTTTATCTTTATATTATCTACCCCAATGGATTGAGGAGTTAGATCTTTGATGAACTCCTTCCCTTTATATGCCATAATTCTGTCTTCCGAAAAAGACATACGGCTTGTGTACTCAATTCTAGCACTCGTTGATCTGTCTAGAATTGGATGATCTCTTATTTGTATGTCTACTCCTCCTAACCTTGGAATCTGTGTAGGATTTGGAGTCATGACTTTAGCAAATTCCTTGAAAATTCTAGGAATTTCTATATATTCTTTCCTGAGAAATAAGTCAGAATGATGACTATTGGAAAGTGCATAAGAGATTCTATAAGTTATAGAATATGGTCTGTTCCCTTCTTTCATCAGATCTTTTCTTTTAAAATCCTGATGAAGGGTTAGAACTCTACTAAAATCTTGGTCAGCTAAGTTATAGGAAATTCTGGGATGTATGTCAAACATTAATTTCTCAGCATATAAATTTCTCACCATAGTTCCAAGAAGACCATCTCTAAGGTTATTGATTCTTCTATCAGTGACTGATAGATGCAATTCAGAATCAATGCCTTCTTTGAAGGTTGCCTTAATTACTACTTCAATGGCTCCTATGTGGATCCATTTCATAGTAATGGTGATTTCCTCCTTCATTCTGCTTAATTCCTCAAGAATTTCTTCATTAGGAATTAATTGCATATCCATAACATTACAAGTAAGTTCCATAGGAATTGCAAACTCACCTGCACTTACCTTGTAGATGATGTTATGTCTTCTCTGGTTGAGTCCCATCTGGTTAAGAACTCGTCCAATCCCGCCAATTCTGAATCCGTCATATGGGCTGAGGTTGGAATCTTGTTGCATTATTCTTTCCATGGTTCGATTCGAGATCGTCATCCTTGAAAAGAATCCAGACAGGTTTTCAGTGGTCTGAATCCTGTCTTCTTCAGTCAGACTCGGTTGAAGATCCATCTGAATATGAGTCCGAGTCACTTCTTAATTCTTCCTCGTAGATGCTTTCATCCGAGGGGATGTCCTCAAACTGATAGACTGGTACCAGCTTTCCATGGTAGACTGCTTCCACGATATCCTCCGTGGCTTCGTACATTCATACCTCACGATTCTGAGGGCAATCGGGTGAGATATGACCTCTGGCTCCACACTTCCAACAGTTGCAGTCCTTGAAACTTTCGTTGGCTCGGGTATGGGCCCGTCTGAATGTTCTCTTGGACGTCGTTCTCCCCGTGCTCCTTGCTGCTGAGCTGGTTGAACCTTGGGATGAACTCTTCGTCGTTCCCGTTCTTTGTCCAGTTTTGTATGATCTGGCCTTGCTCTTGGACCACCATGCTCTTCTTCTTCGGAATGGAGGTCTTCTGAAACTCCTACTGTATGAGCCCCGACTCTTCTTCTTTTTCCTCTTTTCTCCTGATTCTCCTATAATTGTTGGAAAATCGTTATTTTCACAGCAAAGAGGAGTTCTTTTTATTTTACCTCTTAGTCTCTTGATGTTCTTTTGGGCTGCTGCCTGTTGACACCATTCTCTGAGTTTATCCTTTAAGAAGGACATTCTTCGAGCTATTGAGTCCACTGTACCAGAAGGTACTGTGTACGATTGGATCAACATTTCTCTCCATGGGCTGCAGATCTTTGCAAAGAACATGGGACATGCTACTTCAGCTGTCATTTCGCTCCGAAAATAGTATTTACGAAACCAGTAGATGTATTCGTCTACTGCGCAAATACTTCTTAACTCCATACCCAATAATGCTTGGGTATAGACCTTGATTTTTCGGTTCTCTGTTCTTCAAAATACCCATCTCCTACAAAATGGGTTTTGAATAAGAGGCCAAATCTTTCACAGATTGTGCTTTTGGATTCTCCCTCGAGTATTTGCTCTTTTAAAGCAGTCGTGGAGTTTTTCCAGCCCAGCTTTGCCGATCCTTCGAGACTCAGCTCTATTAATCTGACAAAGTTTTCTTTATCGAGTTCCAGGGTGGTTGCTGCAATCTTCATTGAAGCTACCCATTCATCGATCAGGTCTTCGATGTTTCGGAAGTCGATAACGTCGAGGTTTAGTGTTATGCCATATGGATTTAATGGTTGTAACATCGTCTTGGCCCACGGTGTGGATTCTGGTGCTCTACTTGGGTTCCGTCCTGGGTTTCGTCTTGCATTGAGATGCACCTCAGGATACCTGTTCATGTAGAAGTCTGTACTTTCTCTCATTGGGACATCAGGCGGTCCATCGTGGGTCACGTTGGATCCTGATCCTTCCGCATAACCCAATTGAAGAACTTCATTGGGTTTTACATTAACCAGATCCATAATCCCAAGTTGGGAAAATGATTCTGCTAATTCTTGTAGATCTGATAAATCTGCCCTGGAAACACTCATTCGACTGTTTTCAGGAGATCGATCATAAGCTCTTCTTGTGATTTCTGCTTTGGAACCATAGTTGCTTTACCCTTTTGATGTAAAGCTTGTACTGGTCCGAATGCATCTCTAATATTGGCTTGGTTATTCTTGGAAGATCCAGGAATATCCTTCTGCCTTTTCTTGATATCCGAAATGTCAAATTTCAGATTCAAAATTTCTTTCCTTAGATCTTGAAATACTTTCAAGATCTCGTCTGTTGTCTGATTCAAGTTATCTATTTTCCCAGGTATAATTAATACCTGGTTACCAAAATCTTGAATCGTCTTTTGGATTTCTCTTAAGTCTTTTGATAACTTAGAGCTATCCGGATCAATTTCTTTCCAGTCCGTTCCTCTCATTTTTAGGAAAGAAACTGATTTTGATAATATTTTGTCCATGGGACAAGTTCAAGAAATTCCTTTGGAATTTTCTATTTTTTATTTCCAAAATTTGGAAATAACTTGTGGGTTTCAAATTAATTGAATCCATTAAATAATTAAATCTTCTCCATTAAGAAATAAAATATTATAAATAATATAATTAATATGTTCTTCAATAAAACCTAGGCTCTGATACCAATTTTCAAGCGCATTAGGAGTCATTTATATAGTGAAAAATTAAGTATATTGAGAAAGGACTAAAGTAAATAAAGTCAAACTTCCTTGGGGTATGAATGAAATAAAGAAAAAGTTGTTGGATTCCTTTATTAATTTCAAATTGGTCCTATGGCCTAGATTTTACAAAACTGTGTTTGTTATGGCCTATTTTCATAATTGTAATTTGTTATGGCCTAAAAGCGGAATAGCCTCCTTGTTATGGCCCTTTTTAACATTTAACCCAAGATTAAATAGATTGCAAAACGATGAAGAATTTGGAATAAGACTAGGAAATAGAGGAAAAAGATTACTTTGGATAGGAAACTATATAATCGAAACGGAAGAATATAATGGTAATTTAATACAAATTATATCAAAAAGAGATGAAGAACAAGAGTTAGTATCACAAGTCAAATTAACTATAATCAACAATGAAATTACAACTTACAGAATGTTTCCAGGATATATAATACACAACACCATGTTTACTAGAGCACCTTCACCCGAATTTTCAGATCAAGAATCAAATTATAGTGAAGACTAATAAGATGCCAAGAGTAAAGTTAGAAAATGTAACAATAGAAAGACTGACTAATAAAATTCATGAAATAGAAAGTCAACCACAAGATATAAGTACCATAATAATGAAACAAAAACTATTAAGAATAAAATTCAAGATTTCTAAAATGATAGATGAAAGAGAAGCATATGTAATTATACAAAAACACATAGATCCAGAAAAAGAAGAATCGGAGTTAATAAAAGAATGGTGTTTAAAGGAATGTTATTGAGTGATTTCAAAAGTATCATACTCCAAATAATTTGTCATTTCTCGAAATATTTATGCAAGTTAGAATTATGTTGTTAATAATTGAATATAAGATTAGTGAAGAATCATTCTGTTTTTCGGCTACATAGCCAGCAAGGCTGGGGAAAAATGAAGAATCATTTTGTTGATTATTACTAACAATTATAGTAATATGTTAGTTCGGTAAATCAGTAGCCATGGTGGAATCTAATGGGTTATACAAATAGTAGGCTGAAAATAATATTTTCCTAAAAAACTAAATTAGAAATGAAGTTTTGAATTTGATTGTTTTATGGAAAACTTGACCATTTTATGGTCTTGAATTTGATTGGTAGTAGTTAGAGATATTTTGTGCCTATAAATTATTTTCAAGAAGTCTCATTACATCCTGAAAGATCTGTTATGTTTGAAGAGGGATGTGTTGGTATCCTCGGTGCTCTTAATCAACCCTTAAAAAGATTGAGTTTTTTTTTAAATGGACAATACAGTCTGCATATGCCAAAAAGTTTTCAGAATTTATTATATTGATTAAATTTTTTATTTATTCTATTGATTGAGGATAATATTTTAGGCTCATATTTACATATAATCAATGTAAATATTTGAAAATATAAATATTCAATTAAATGATTTATAATATATTGGTTTTACTAAATTTGTCATAAACATCAAATATATTATAATTTGTTTCCAATATATATATTTTTAAATATATGAAAAGATTTCTCAAGATTTTCATATACTAATAAATAGATTTATTATCTAAATAAAAGATATAAAAGGTTGATGATGTGGCAAGGATGATGATTCAGCGGTGACGTGCAATTGACTGTACTTTTCTGGATGATTAATCAGCGCCTACGTGGAAACCTAGGGCATAATTACTGTTTAACCCTTAAAATTAAAAAAATGATGAAGTATATTACTAAGGGCAATACAGTCTGAACATGTCAAAAAGTATTCATGATTTATTATATAGATTTATCAGAATTTGTATATACTTTCTAAATGTAGTAAAATCCATAGTTGAGATTAAATATGTAGTTAATTAGCACTCATGAGTGATGACATGAGCAGAAAAGTCAGGCCTCCCATAGTTGATAGATCCATAGGTCTCCGTTCTCCCTTTTTCTGTTTTTTATATTTTCTGTGGGTGTTTAACTTTAAACAATACTACTAAGTACTTCACTACTTTGTTAAAGAAGACCAACACATAGGGACAAATATCATCATTTTCATCACTTTTTTCTTACATTCGTGAGAGCGACTACAACGGCAAACACAAGCAGCTGCAAGCCAGAAAGTTTGAATTACTACTGTATTAGCCTTTTGTTGTTCGCTTCTGCACCGAAACAGAGATATATATATATAGAGCCATCATCATCACACAAATTCCAGGAACATATTCAAACAATTCACCAATAAAGAAATACCCTCAAATAACGCTACTCCTGTCGTATATTGAGGAGAAGGACATTGTTGCACATGAGCTTTCAGACGAAGATGACTTCTGATCCTGCATTCGTAGCTCTGAAGAAGCTGCATTTTGACCACCCTTCAGTCTCGATAGTTCCATTAGTAAACCAGGCTTTGATATCTTCTCCTCGTCCAGTTCTACCTTGTCGTCCTTGAGCATCTCCACAATGGCAGACATGGATGGCCGGTTTTTAGGCAAGTCCTGGGTGCACATTAGGCCAATCTTGAGGTATCTGCAAGCTTCATTATTGTTAAGATCCCCATATAGCATTGTATCAATCAACTCTTCCAGCTTGCCTTTGTCATATAACATCCATGCCTGCACAACAAGAACAACAATGTAACTAACTAACTATGCTTCTTGATTAATTGATTATATGAATAACATTAAGGAGATGGGCTTGTACCCTTTCGAGAAGATTTTGTTCTCCAGCAGGCAATCGATTGTTTGTGTTGCATCTTCCACTCACAATTTCCATTAGGAGAACACCAAAGCTATATATGTCTGCTTTCCGTGTCAGCTTGCCACGGACTGCATACTCAGGGGCCAAATAGCCGCTGGAAAGGGAGACAGGAGCCTAATTGTTAATAAAAAATGTTTAAAACTGAATCAAATGGAATATCACTCGAGCAAAGACAGCAACTTAATCGTGAGCATGCATGAATTCTCCAGAAGCATATGCAAACATGAAACCAACTTTCTAAAAAAGCACACTATTGATTTCATGACAAATTCATCAGTATAAAATTGGAATGGAGAGACCTAAAGTGATGAATATCTGTTTCAGAATTCATCGGCTTGTTCATATTGATAGTCCACTAAACATGTTGAGTGTGAGGGGTAAGCGCAGGAGCTTAATTTGGAAACCATATCAGTTCTCAAGAACTTCATTCTCCCAACAAGATCACTCATGGAATTAAATCAAATTTACCGTTTACAGCAATCAACCATCAATATGTACACCAACCTAAGAACCAACAAGCATGCAACTCCAGTACTAGATTAAATATTGTAAATGTCCAGTCAACTCACAAAGTTCCAGCAACGCGTGTGCTAATATGGGTTGCAGTGGATGGAAATAGCTTTGCGAGACCAAAATCAGAGATTTTCGCATTAAAATCTTTGTCAAGGAGAATATTGCTTGCTTTAATATCTCTATGAACAATATGGGGATGGACTTCATGGTGGAGGAAGGCAAGCCCTTGTGCCACACCGATGCAGATTTTGGTGCGAGTTTTCCAGGTAAACTGATTATCATTATAGCGCCCACCTGCAGGACAGGGAAGTTAATTACCTTCGGCCAGACACATCACTAAATATGATCAACTATGTCATTGGTGTGCGAAGTTTACTGAGAAGAGTTCGAGAAAGGCTATTATTTTCAAGATAGCCATAAACCAACATTCTGTGTTCTCCTTCCGTGCAGCAACCATACAACTTGACCAGGTTTTCATGTTCCAATCCTGATAGCGCCATGACCTCATTCAAAAATTGTCGAACACCTTGTTCTGACTGGGGAGAAAGAACCTTTATTGCTGCCAAGGTGCCATCATTTAGCCTCCCCTGTTGGTTCAAATTTTACTTAGCTAAACGTTTGAGCAAGGAACCACATACTGTATGCTTTATGCAATTGAATCCTGAAAGTTAGGGTTAAATTGAACCTTTATTACTACAAAGGTGATTGCTTATTACCTTGTAGACTGAACCGAACCCGCCTTGACCAATCTGATTTGCCGGGTTGAATCTATCTGTTGCAACGTCCAACTCTTTGAAACTATACAATTTAGCGTTTTCAATATTTGAAATCTCTGCATCCAGATTCCAGGTTTGGATTGGATAAGAAAACGAACGAGTGAGTGACATTCTTAAGATATCAAACAGTAGCATATATAAGTGGAGTATGATTCAACACAGGAATCACAATCGCAGTTGGAGTTAAATGATTGGGATTGAATAAAGGGACAATGGTTTCACCAAATCCATACATGTGATAATTAATCCGAAAGTCAACTCAAACTCATTGCTCCAAGTCTCCAACTTCCAAACACAATATTTAGAAATGGATCCAAAATTTCAGACCCAAAAACAAGTTGACAATTTCAACAAATTAGAGATTCACCTTCATTGATATCATCCTCTGTTTGCCCAATTGGGGGGGAAAATCTTTTCTCCCCAAAACAACTGACGAAACAACTCATCGCACACCAATCAATAGGAACTCGTATTCACATTAATCCCCTCCTGTGATTGTAAGGGTTGAGAATTGGAAAAAATAAAAAAATAAAAAAATCATATATTAGGAAAAGAAACAATCAAGGCACTATAGTGAATCAATTACAGGGAAAAATTGAACAAGAACGATACTGTGAGGTAACTGGTAAGTTACTTACCCTCCCAATTAAAAATTCTTCAAAATTTGTGAAGGGTTGGGACTGGGAAGCAAATAAGGCGAATGCCTTGTGGAATCCGGCTAACCAAAAAAAGCACTGCGATCCAACATAGCAGCGGATGGATCAATAATGGGTCAGCATAACAGAACCAAGATAAAAATGTGTACTTGGACCTGCCTTGAGGTTAGCAAAACAGATTTGAGAAAGGTCACCTTCTGGGTTATGGGGTGCCCAGAGACTTGCAGGCAGAAGCAAGTAGTTTCTGGGGAATTTCGAGATGGGAAGAATTTTCAAATAAAACAAGAGAGTCAAATTTTAACCCCTCAGCGTCAGGCCTTATTGCCCAATTGCCCCAATCCAAAGAAATATCAGAAAGTTGCAGCATCCAAGACGCAAAAGACGCAGGGAATTAGGAAGATTGCCGGCGCATGAGTTGAACTTGGGAAATTTGAAGGTGCCTGAGCCTGAGCCTGAGCCTGACTGTCCGTGTGGACTGTTGACCGTAGGGTCGGGTCGGGTCGGTCAGAGGGTGTTTATGAATGTGAAGACAACTGCAATTTGCAAGACAAATTTGTTCCATCTATAAATTCTAAATTTCAACGTCTCGTGCAACTGTTGAAGTTAAAGGGTGAAGACCGAAGGTTAGGCTGATCAGGTCTGAGACTTCCTTGCTTGTTTGGATGCTAGCGGTGGCTTATCTCGCTAAACAACTATTTTGAGTCAAAGTTTTTTTAATCCTCTGTAATTAATAGTATTTTGAATTTTAATTTATTGTAATTAAAAAATTGATCTCCAACCAGTTAATTTTAATTATTTTATTACTCAAAGTAATCAATTAACAATTAATTATCCAATATGATCTCTATATTTTATAATAATGAGTCAAGTTGAGCTCAATATGCTCCAAATTGGGAATAAAGACTTAATCTAAGTGGTTAAGTACATTGACTTTCAACGGAAGATTGGAAGTTCGATTCCCCCACCG